>CM049861.1:20548976-20978976 GCA_027422415.1 Schizothorax lantsangensis | reverse complement strand
CTATTTGGGTTATAAAATCACTTAAAAAGCGGTACTGATATTATTATGTGGGGATTGATCCCCTCGATACAACTTCAGTATCAGTAGTATTGATGTTCAAGATGAAAGTCACCAAAATAATTCTGGCACATTTATCCATCTGTTTCTCTCTCTCTCCACTCCCTCTCCCTAAGAAAGTAAAAAGAAATGATGAGAAAAATCAAGTGCGAATCTGATGACACCTTCTCCATCACTCTCTCCTCTTTAGTGTCACTGATGGGGTTTTTCCACATACACAGACTTTCCCACAAAGTTTTTCAGATTGTGTTTAGAGTGAGTTTGGAAAATAAGATGTGACAGCGATATGGAGGCCAACAGTCGTCTGGAATGTGGCAAAATTTTAGAAAGTGACAAAAAAGGAACGGTGAGAGAGTTCTGGAATACCATCAGAACCCTATAGAACTATACGGATATAAGGAATATGACAGAATTCTGGAACAATATGCGGGAATGAGACACAGAAAGAGAAATAGAAAATGAAACGCAGACAGAGAACTTTTTTAAACACGTTAGGGAATAATCTGAGTGTTGAGAAATGAGGTGCTGAAAACTTCTTGTGAGTGTGTCTATGTGGTAGGGGTGGATGTTGGATGGGGGGTTTGCAGGGGGGTGCATGGATTGTAATTTTATATATATATATATATATATATATATATATATAAAAATATATAAATGCACATGATCAAATGAAAATGTAAAGATTTCTTTAAGGTTTTGGGTTAGTTTATATTTTTATGTTAAAAGTGTATAGTTAGTCCTCTTTTAAATGGCAAAATAAATGTGTTTTTCCTGCAGTCTGTTAGCTGATGCACTCGTCTGACATTCAGAAGTGAGTCAGTGCTGAGGTCATAGGTCAAATATCATTGTTCTTCTTTACTGTAATAACAAGGATAATTCAGCCCAGAAGCTTCACACGAATACAGAATATTTGTTTGCCAGGTCTAGCCTCAAAGCCAACCAGCACAAATTCTGAACCAATGTTTCTGGAGCAGCCTGATACAAAGTATGTGAGCAGTTTTCTGGTTGCATGAGGATCCTGTTGAAAGTCAGATCAGAAGATGCACTTCTTTGCTAAAGTTAAAACAGCTGTTTTACATTTGAAATTAACGTTAGCCTGACAGTGTTAAAATAGTTTTCTTCAGAGCATCTTCTTGTGCCCCTATTGTAATGGCTTTTCTTTCAAATTTGTTCTTGTCATTGCCATAAAATTTACAATAATGTTAATTACTATAACAACATTCAATTACAATTAGCATAATTCACCCAAAAAAGAAAATTTGCAGAAAATTTACTACATGAATCTGAGGGTTTGCAATAAACAAATCCTTGGCCAAATCATTGGGCACGTTCACACAGCAGCTGCTCTACTGCACAAACGCATGCATATCATGTGTTACAGGTTTTCATGTGTGGTTTTTCAGTAAAAAAACACACATGAAAACTTCTCCACCGTGTTTTACACGCGAGTCAAATGCTCCCCTCTCCACCAAAATATTAAAGCTACTGTCGGTTAATGAAGATTTGACTGGTGAACTCGCGGCTTGATTGGACTCGTCGTGTCAAAAAGTGATAAGACTTTTCAGTGTTATGGACGTCGCCATTTTTAATATTACTTTGTTCACTGTAGCTACTGGTAAGGAATACGGGCTTGACACCCGTTGCACGTTCATACAGACAATATTTGATATGCTACTGTATGTTGCTGTGTGAACGGTACATTGCGGGACTCACACCTGTAAGTAAAGGCTGTCAGTCCCAAAAACTGACAGTGTGAACGTTGCCCAAAAAGGCAGATTTTAAATTCAAACTGCCACTTCCGGTTAAAATATGAGTCTATAATCCATAATAATGCTTTCTCCAGTGAAAAAGTCGTCACTCCTGAATCAGGAGAGAAATATGCACAGATTAAGCACTACTTTACAAGCTAAAACAGCCCAAACAAATGTGGGTGGATTTTGATGTGAGAGGACAACAGGGGACGGACGTTTTCACTGGAAGAATGTAAAACGTATTAGAAACGTCCAATAGAAACGTCTTAGAAACATCTTAGTGATGGATTTGTTTCTTACAGACATGCAGCTTTTCACTTCACAAGACATTAATTGACACCCTACACCCTGACGAAGGCCTGCTTGGGCTGATACGCATTGGTGTCTTATATGCATATGTAGCCCTGTCTTATATTTAAAGGCTTTTTACTTTGCTTGCTATGTGAGTGCCTGGATGTGGATTTTTAATTTTTTTTTGCAATGGGATCCACTTTTTGTTTTTGACATTTTGTTCCCTCTCTGGAGCACCCATAGTCTCGCTTGTGATTACCTGATGCGCCCCTGGTCAAGATTGTTTTCTCTGACTATTAATTGGTGGATTGGACTGGTGTGGATTACATGTGGATTATTGTGATGTTTTTATCAGCTGTTTGGACTCTCATTCTGACGGCACCCATTCACTGCAGAGGATCCATTGATGAGCAAATGATGTAATGCTAAATTTCTCCAAATCATTTCTCATAAAGAAACAAACTCATCTACATATTGGATTCATGACACAACGAGGAAGATGAAGTAATAAAGTAAACAGGGTCAGTTTTAATATTGAATTCTTGATTCATTAACAGCAGGAGTAGTTTCATTAACATTAAGGTTGCATTTGTAGTGTTCTGATAGAATGTCAGTATGTTGCTGAAACAGAAAACGCTGTGGTGTTTATACTGTAGATATGTTGCAGTATCTTTTTGTTAAAGCGTGCACACACACACACATACATACATACAAGTTCTTGGCCTCAGGGCCGGCGTGTGCTGGCTTCAGACCTGCTGTATGTTTGGCGTGTGCTGTGCTTTTGAGTAGTAGATCACAGTTGCGTCATAGTTGCATGCGTGAGAAAGGCTGCATCTCTATCTGAGGGTCTGTTTGTGATCAGGGTTTGATCTATGATGGGGTTTTTAGAAACAGAAGTGTGTGTGCGTTATCTCTTTCTGTGCAGTAGTTTGCCATCAACTGATCTGATGCGTTTGTGGTTCATTCTGAACAGAAAAACACTGTCCAGAAGAATACTTTCCTGCTTGGATATTGGACTTTCATAGCTCAATTTAAATATCAACTTTAAGTTCCTCTAAATAGATGCAAAGTCAAAGTCAGTTATCAGGAGTTTTTTTTTCTTAGGAGAAACATCTGAGAAGCAGGACATTTCTTCATATGATCACCATTTAAACTCATTGCTGTTTAGGAGCAACTATTGAGGTATTAAAGAGAACTCATTCGTGATCAAATGCATGCTGCAGATGTTTGTGTGTTGTCAGTTGGTTTAGCTCTTTAACAGTCTTCAACTCTACACATGTCAGTTTTCAAAGCTGTATGTTGTTTATGACCAAAATTTTCCTGCTTGATGACCAAAAAAGTGGGAAAATCTTTTCACACCCAACACACACATACACACGCACACAGAGTTGGTTTTGAGAGGACTCCATGCTGCTGGTTTGGCTGTTCTGTGCTGCGAGAGCAGATGATACTGTTTATTAGAATAACTGGTGTCTGATGAAAACTGTGCTGTTTTTCTGTGTGTCAGTGCCAGTACAGTCACAGTAAGTTTAGCGGCACATTGGAGAAAATGCAGATTTTTGTCACTGCGCTGATGTTTTGCTGCATATAAATGTTCTTTAAGTCAACATGACATCAAAATCGACTCTGTTTGCTTTCTTAAAGGAGTAGTTCACCCAAAAATGAAAGTTTGCTGAAAATGTACTCACCCTCAGGCCATCCAAGATGTAGATGAGTTTGATTCTTCAAGGGGAAAGATTTGGAGAAATGTAGCATTACATCACTTGCTCACCAATAGATCCTCTGCAGTGAATGGGTGCCGTCAGAATGAGAGTCCAAACAGCTGATAAATTTTTTTTTTAAAATCAACAAGTAATCCACACGACTCCAGTCCATCAATTAACATGTTTTTTTCAGCTATTTGAACCCTCATTCTGACAGCACCCATTCACTGCAGATGATCCAGAATGACAGTCCAAACAGCTGATAAAAACAACACAATAATCCACAAGTAATCCACATGACTCCAGTCCATAAATTAATGTATTTTAATGCGAAAAGCTACATGTTTGTAAAAAACAAATCCATCATTAAGGTGTTTTTAATTTAAAAAAAATATGAGCCCATAATAACGGTTCCTCCAGTGAAAAAGTCCGTCCCCAGTTGTCCTGTCACAGCAAAATCCAACCACATATTTGTTTAGAAGGGTTTTGGCTTGTAAACAGTATTTGATCTGTGCATATTTCTCTCTTAATTCAGACAGGATGACTTTTTCACTGAAGGAAGCAATATTATGGATTATGGATTCTCTGGAAGAATTTTAGGATTCTCTGGAAGGATTTGTTTCTTACAAACACACAGCTTTTCACTTCACAAGACTTTAAAGGACTGGAGGCTTGTGGACTACTTGTAGATTGTTGTTTTATCAGCTGTTTGGACTCTCATTCTAACGGCACCCATTCACCACAGATGATCCATTTGTGAGCAAGTGATGTAAACAAGAGTGCATGTTATTCAGAAGTCCTAAATTTTGTTTGATTGAAAATCCTGTTTACCTCAGACATACGTCACATTACAGAAGTAAAATGGATTGTGAGTTTTATGTTGACTTAGAGCCCCAATTACATGGTTTATTTGGTTTATTCTTTGCCTTTTATTTTTAGTATTGCACACACACACACACACACACACACACACACACACACACACACACACACACACACACACACACACACACACACACACACACACACACACACACACACACACACACACACACACACACACACACACACACACACACACAGACACACAAACATACTGCGTTTTTGGGGTGCAGCTGTGATGATGTCATTCCTTACTGCCACTTTGCTGATTGGTCTTCTTTATTGGAAGCAGGATGCTTTGATTTGCACATATTATACTGACACTTGATGTTATGATTTGACTAATTAAGGGTTCTTTCTTTCTTTCTTTCTTTCTTTCTTTCTTTCTTTCTTTCTTTCTTTCTTTCTTTCTTTCTTTCTCTTCAGTCCAAAAACCACCTGCAGCTTGCTCTGTCCCTGCTGACTAGTTTGAAGCGTGTTCCCTAGTTAAACGCCAGCACATATGACTAGTACTCCCTTCCATAACCCTTCTCTTTCGTGGGCTTGTGTATTCCTTCACTCTTGGCTTGTCATTCGTCTTTCCAGTCTTTGAAGACAGCACAGGCTGCTAATAAAAGACAGGTCTCCACCACAACAAAGGGCTCTGTGCCCAGACCGAATAAACTATTTACCCCTCCTTCTCTTTTCTCTATTTTTTCTCCCCCTCTTTCTTTCTCTCCTCCCCTAGGTTTTTTTCTCTCTCTTGGCTTTAGAAGAAATATGTGCACTTGCTATGTTTTTTCCATGTGATCACAGAATGCTCTGGAATAGATTAGTGGAGGAGAAGAAGGGAGGGAGCGAGAGGAGAAATGTGAGAGAGACAGTAATGAGGGAACAGGTAACCGAGGTAACGTCTGTCTCCGGGGGATCAGGTGATGTAGGAGGCAGAGTTATGCACGCAAACAAACATAAAATACATGTAAGCACATTAATGGTGGTGATGAACAAGCAGGTTCATAACCAGCTGAGTGTTGAGCACAGCTAAAATGAAAACTATTAAAAACTGTTTTTGTAATAATAAAAAAAAAATATATATACACTTTTAAATCTAAATCTATATTTTTTAATTAAAATGAAAACAAGAAATGTTGCAACTAATTAAAAAAAGTTGAAATACTAAAATTACTAAAAGTAAAATGAATTAAAATACAAAATAAAAGATAAAGCTATACAGAAATATTCTTCAGAAAGAAACAAAGAAAGAAAGAATGAACAGAAATGGATATAAATGACAAATGAATGAAAATATTTTTTAACTAAAATTGAAATGATAACCAAAAATATAAAAATAAAAGCCAGTTTAAAGTATTAATAATTACTACAATAGTATATAAATAATACTAAAATAACACTAAACCAGCTTGCTGAAGGTTAAAGGGTTCATGTCATATCTATTTTATCTTTTTTTTTCGTCAAGATGTTTGTCAACTGTTTTTGTGCCAAAAACATTTTTTACCTTATATCTGACCATTGAATCTTGAAATACAATAAATTAACTTAAATATGACAAATACTAAAACAACTCAAATTAACTAAACATTAATTGAAACAGACAATTAAGAAACAAACAACAACATTTCTAAAACTTTAACTACAATTAAAATGAAAACAAAATATAGAGAAGGAAATAAAATATAATTCAAAAATCTTAATAAAAATTTAGTAGTATTTCAATATAATAAATAACACTGTTTAGAGTTAAACAGGCTGTTTTGTGCAGCTGCACCTTTAAGAACCGATACCCTGCGACAGCTTATAATTCATTTTCAGTGAGAGCTGGCGATGATACATTTGGATATTGCAACAGAATCTGAGCATCTGTTAGTGAGCAACAGCATAGCCACTCTGTGACCTCCAACGATTTAATCTGCACTGCCCTCCAAACGTTTGGAAACACCCCTGGCAAAGTGTGGTTTTGGACGATATCAGCATAAATCCTTATCATTTTTTGGTGCAAATACATTAAAGTAACTTGACATTATCATTGAAGACCAGCAATAAAACATAATAATGGCAATATATACATGTCAAAGTCAGACATGCCCCTTTGCCAGCTGTGACGCCTGGTTACTGGTTTAAACTTGGCCCAGGTTTTTAAAAGCTTTTTGGGTCAGCACACCTTAATACTGTAGCTTCAACAATTGATTGCCAATTCAAAGTCAATGTTTGAATAAACTGACAGCTCGGATGCCCAGATTATGCAGAGCTGTAATAGCTGCTAATGGTGGATATTTTGATGAATCCAAAATTTAAGTTTTTTCTATGTATAAACTGTTTATGTAATAAAATATGTTTTCGTAGTTTGTGTTGTCCCTTATCAGTGCAAAATTATCACAAATTAAAAAGGATTCATGCCAATATTGTCCAAACCCCCACTTTTCTAGGGCGTTTCCAAACTTTTGGAGGGCAGTGTATAAGGTTTACCTTCAGTCACTTTGGATAAAAGCATCTGCCAATAAAGGAAAATTTCTCATCGTATGAGTCCTTTAACAATCAAGTCTCCAAATCGATGATGAAAGATCAACAGCAACATAACAAATCATCTTAAAATGAATTAGGCAAACCTGTCTGCTCCTCTGTGTCTCTCTCTCTCTCTCTTTCTCACTCTGGCAAGGTTGATACCACAGACATGCAGCTGAAAGTAAATAAATGGCTGTTTTTGGGGTTCTTTTTCCTGGAGAAGCAAAACAGTGAGAAGTGTGTGTGTGTGTGTAAACCACAGTCTTATTGAAGCTATTACGCTGCTTAGGAGTGGAGCAAAACCAATGCACACATAGACGCACATTTTTTCCCCTTCTAATTCCCTCTTTTCTCTGGTGTGTGTGTCATGGTGACAGGTGTTCCTGTCTGCAGCTGTTTTTCGCGACCAATCCGTCCATCTCACCTGCAGACGTCTCTGATCTTCCAAATACAGAAGGAGGGCGAATGCGGTTTGGCTGTACCAGGTACTCAGATACAGTTGCAAATACAAACAAGTGCAATGAAGTCCAGTTGAACCTCTTTCAAAGGGATAGTTCACCCAAAAAGAAAACAAGTGGATTAATAGCACATGAGAGTGAAAAGTGAAGTTATTTTTACATGTGACGCAAAAGGAATCAGTTAGCAGAATGTTCACGCTGCTATTTTCCACATACTGAAATTAGATGGTGACTACGGCTGTCAAACTTCAAAATAAACCTGTAAAAAAACAATGAAAATGCCAAAACTAGTTCTTCAGACTAGTGCAGATTTTCCAAGTGTTCTGAAGTCATAGCTTTGAAGTCCCAAAATTAAGGTTTTTAAATGATTTTTTTATTTTATTTAATGGAAATGAATTATTTAAAATTACTAAATTATTATAATATACTAAATTATATTAGTATTTTTATTAATTTTGTTAATAATATTAATTATTAATAGTATAATATTAATAATATTTAATAATATTGAATTTTGAATTTTATATTTTCATTTTTTTATTTTATTAAAGAAATTGCTTGTACAAGCTTTGTTTTTTTATATTTCTAAATAGTTTAAATTTATTTTTATTCCAGTTTTAATTTACTTTCCGAGTGAAGTTAATTTAATTAATAAGCGTTAACAAGGGTTCATTTTAGTTTTATTTCAATGGATAATTTTAGTACTTTTCAGTAAGTTGCCAAGGCAACATTTCTAAATTTCATTTATTTTAACTTATCCATCTAATATTTGTTTGTTTGTTTGTTGAAATAAAAAATAGCTTTTATTTTTTATTTGACTTAACAATAACAACACTTAATGGAAAAGAGCAGCCTGGACATTTTGTTTATATAAGCTACATGGGGGTGAGAAGATGATTACAAAATTACAAATTTGTGTGTAAACTAGTCTTTATAGTTAAAGTATAAAGTGTAATTTAGCAGATTATATGTCCGTCAAGTGGCTAATGTCTTGTCGTTGTTCTCGTTGTGAGCAAAGCTAACATTTTGCTATTTTTTGTAGCTGAAATATCGATAAGAATGAGACTTTAAGTGTTAAACGCTGAGGCGATGTTCTGTGCTGATGTGGATGTGGTCTGACAGCGCTGTGTTTTTGGTGTTTCAGTAAAGCAAGCAGTTAATGGTGATGTAGCCCACCACAGCAAAGCATCCCAGCACACACACACTTACCCAGGAAATGCTTCGGTCGGCCACAGGGTAATTGTGACTGTCCCGGCCAATTTCTGCCAAACAGGAGGCAGACACACACACCACAGAGCTGCACTTGTCTCTCTCTGGCTGATGGTTCACCACCACAGTCTGAGAGAGAGAGGGAGAGAAATCTAGCAGCCTGAAGTGATTCTTAATGCCATAACTGCTCAAAATTATAACAGTAAAACTTAAAAGCATCAACACAATTTTCTGCCTTCAGCTGAGGCTTATGGAAAAGTAGAAACTACAAGCTATGTGAGTTTGAGAGAAGTCTAGATTTCTCTTTTCCCTGCACACCTGCTCTTTTCTTCTGCTGTCGTGTCTGAAGTGAACAATGATACACATAGATTCAAAATGAAGACAAATACTGTACATTTTGTGTTTGTTTGTGGTTAGTGGATCATGTTAATATTGAATGTTATTCTCTACCCCTGTGTGAACTTAAGAAGAACTGACTTCATACATCCAAAAACCACCAAAACACCAGCTGATTTAAACACAATTAAACACATTAAAAAAGTGATGATAGTGACCCTGCAGGTATTTGGAAGTTGGATGCAAAATTTATTTTCTTTACTTAGTATTCTTATTTTCCAGTACAAACATCTAATCATTCTTAAATCAAAATATATTTACATGAGAAGCAAAAAGACATAAGATGAAGTCTTGTTTTCCGAAAAAAAAAAATCAAAAATTAAATTAAAAGTGTATCAAAATTAAGAGAATTTAGGCTTAAAGCACGAACAAATAACTATTTCATGGTGGTGAGGGGGGAAGATTTAAACAATTCTGAAATTCTGAAAAAAAGAATAAGAATTGTGAGATATAAACTCAGAATTGAGAAATATAAACTCAGAACTGTGAGATAAAAATTTTTGCAATGACCTTTTTTATTTTTATTGTTTTTTTTTTGTTTTTTTTTGTTTTTTTTGGTGGAAATGGGCTTAAAAAAATATCTGCCAATGGGGTCAGAAAAATAATATTGTTTTCTCTTTGAATTAGGTTTATTTTTCAGACACCATTGGCAGATATTAGTTTTTGTTTTATGCATAAACTCACTTCATTTTGATAAAAATTTCATTTTATTTTGATGCATTTGTTCAGAAAACAAGACATAATATTTTAAGTAATTTTGCTTCTCAAGTAAATGTATCTTGATTTAAGAATGTTTAGATATTTGTACTGGAAAACAAAATGAAAATACAGAGTAAGAAAATAATTTGCAGTGTACTGAGATCTCTGCTAACTGCAGACTTTAATGTGGTAAAAACATTGTTGAGATCTCTTAAATCATTTGAGGAGATGCATGTAAGATTACTGAGGTCTTTTTCTTAGGAGAAACATCTGAGAAGCTTCATATCTCCTCCCTCTAATGTCCTCTTTCTCTCTCTCGCTCTTCGTCTTCACCTTTCACCTTCTTTTTTCCATCACATTCCCTCATTGCTACATTCTGCAGTTTCTCATTATTCTTTCTTTTGGCCACTGATATTTATTTGCCTCCCCTCGATTTCTCCCTTTTCATTTTCATCACCTTCCTCTTTTTCTGTCATGTTTATCTCTTTCTTCATCACATCAGTTCTCCACACTTCATCCAACCTGTTCCAAGTAACACAGAATCCCATACAGTATTCACAGCTAATGCATTCAAAATTACTGCATAAATAAAATGCTAAGACCTAAGATTTTCGATAAAACATAAATTTTATTGCATTAAAACATTTGATTGATTGATTGATTGATTGTCCTTACACTAGATCTAGTGATGTCACCAATAGAACGCTGGATCGACCAATCATAAGACGGGATCAGAAAATTCAGTTTTAAAACATTCCATTTTTTTTGTGAGATCTGGTTCTGAAGGTTCTGAGCTGTTATGATCCAGATCTACAGTTTCTCAGATTGTCTAAGTTTCTCAAGGCTGAGTCAGCTGCTCATGTGTGTGTAGTTATGTGCATGTTTTGGTAAAAATGATGTTTTCCTGGACTCTGTTGGTCTGTTGCGCAAGTGAGTGTGTGTGTGTGTGTTTGACTGCTGGCTCACTGTGTGTTAAAGGTTTCTGAACTCATTAATGAATTGCAGTAACTAAACAATCCTCTCTCTCTTTCTCTCGCGCTCTTTGTAAAGCGCTTATCTGATGGTAAATCAGAACCGGCTCTTCAGTTACACAGTAGTTTTGTAAATCCGGTTAAGTGCTTGTAAACAAATCTGGGATCTATTTATGTGTGTGTGATTTGTGTTTCTGCCTGACCAGATTTATTTAACCACATGCATGCACACAACCAAACAGTGGCCCCGAAATGTATTGGGACACTTGAGTTACACTTACATGTAAAGAATATCAGTGTCTATATATGGCATGATCTCTTTTCACAAAGTGAATTTTTCTACATGTTTGAAATTTCAGTGTCTTTGCATCACCTGTGATTTCAAGTGGATGCATGAACAGATTTGCCAACATTTGGCACATGCATGTAAGATAGAGCGCAACAGAGAAGTGAGCACTAAAATATACATTTTGTTCAAATATTTGTTGTTGAACATCAAATTGGTGGGGAAAAAATGCTGACCTATTAACAACCTTTGTTTGTCTTTATTAGCTTTAATTTAGTTTTTTTAAGCTGCTCTTCTGCTTTACAACTCTGAACAAACGAGTTATACAGTTTGTATTGTAGCATTTGTATATTATTTGTTTATTTTATTGTCATTTTATTTTTGTATTTATTGTTATATAGTTTGAATTAATATTAGTAATATTAGTATTATTGTTGTTGGTGTTTGCTTGTTTGTTTTAATAAATTGGCCAGCAATAAATTTGATGGGCTTGTAAAGTTGGCAACCCTGATATAAAGTCAGTTCTTCTCAAGTTCAGACAGGTGTAGAGAATCACATTCATCATCCACTAACCACAAATAAACTGGCTGGCTTCATGTTCAACACTGTAACTGTTTTATCATTTCAAACCACCAAATGTCTTTTTGTCAAAAGTTTGGATTGCAAAGTGTGCCTGTGCATCTTTCTACAACTTAAATGACATTTGCTGTAATTTTTTGTTGTGTAATGCAAAGACATTTTGAAGTGTGTTCCGTTAGGTGTCCAGATTGTTTTTAAGGCTGCTGTTCATCCATCCTTCATTTCCCCTTTACCTCACACCTCTCCTCCCTCTCTCATGTTCTCTTTCTTGTTCTGCGCTCTCTCTCTCTTTAATCTCAGTCCAGACATGCCCAACTGCAGCCTATTAGAATTTTTCTCTTCTTTTTGCTCTTTTTTTCCTCCCTCATTTTTCTCTGTTTGTTGTGTAAATGAGATGTAGGAGAGCTCTTTTTCTCCCTCTCTGGGTGTAATAGAGGAGCGATTACCGAATACATTCACATTTTCCTACCATGTGTTCAATGCCAGTGAAACGCCCGTGTGCCCATGGCAGAGAGAACTGCCGTGCCAGCGAACCAGGGTGTGTGCTGCGTGTTTGTGTGTGTGTGGTGTTTTTGATTGTCGCTGCTGGATATGTGTTACATCATGTGCATGATGCTGGTGCATGTGTGTTTGCTCACTTGTTAACCTGTGCCATGTGGTTTTCATGTGTGTACGTCATGTTTTGCATCTTTTGATGCAATACGTCCATGCATGTATGTGTTGTGTGTGGTTAGTCGTGGGAACTTTACCTCTGCTCACGGAGGCCCAGATGTGGTTTGTGGCGCTATGAAACCTGATGCCCCCCCCTTCAAAACACACACACACACACACACACACACACATTTTCTCCCCCACCCATTGCGCCTAGAACTGCATTAAGACACATGTGGAAACAATTCAACCAATGCCCTGAGCAGACGGGCTCACACACACACACACACACACACACACACACACACACACACACACACACACACACATACACATCACATATCAATCACACACACATACACACTCATCACATATACATAACAGACGTACGCAGTCACTGCACATGTGCCACACACATACACATAAACATACATCTAACACACGTAAGTCTCCACACTTCACTGCAAATGCGTACATAAACATATGAATACAAGAAAAACACACACACAGTTTAATCATGCTGTTTTGGACACAAACCACTGAACTGCCTTATAAATCCATATACACGCTTTACCAAGTGAGGAAAACATCTCTTTCTTTAACAATGGCCGCAGGTAGTGTGTGTATATGTGTATGTGTGAGTTTGTGTGTGAATGTTCAGAGGTTTGAGTCATCTCTCAGTAGACTTCTGTAAGTGAGCACCTCGGTGTCCCACAGGGCTCTGTTTTAGGCCCCTTGTTTTTGTTTTTGCACCTGGTTACAGGGAACTCAAAGTGAATTAACAATCTGCTGATGTGGCTGGGCCCTAATTTATGGGTAAGCTAATGTCTTTTGTAATGTTTCTGAGCAGCTGGCCCAGAAAATGTCTGAACCTTCAGGAGTCTCCACAATCATCCAGAATTAATCCAGAACAGCCGTGCAGCAGAACACACCTAGAACCAGAAAGAGGGAGAACCACCAGTCTGGACGATTATGGAGGGAGATGATCTACCATCTGAACCAGTAGGTATGCAATTTCTAGCTAAATTTCAGGCATCATTGTGTTCTGAAATGTGTCAGTTGCATGTTGTGCAATTTGTAGTACGCTTTGCAATCGCAGCATCAGACATGCTGTTGTGGGCATTAACATTAACTTCTCTTTCTCTTTCAGGTCAGCTAGCAAGTTAACGTTATTTAAACTGTTCTTCTCTAACTACTTGACTAGTAACACATTTAATGACACAGAGACGTTTGAAAGAGTCTCTAGTACTGAGGTGTGGAGCCACTGCAGTGTTTTTGAGTCTCTTATGCTTATCAAGGTTGCAAAAATACAGTAAATATGCTAAAATTGTGAAATATTATTACAATTTAAAAATAAGTGATTTATAATTTAAAAATAAGTTTTATATATAATATATAAAATGTAATATATTCCTGTAATGCAAAGCTGAATTTTCAGCAGCCACTAATTCAGTCTTCAGTGTCACATGATCCTTCAGAAATCATTGTAATATGCTGATTTGCTGCTCAAGAAACATTTTTTTATTATTATCAATGTTGAAAACAGCTGTGCTGCCTAGTATTTTTGAGTAAACTGTGATACATTTGTATTTTTCAGCATCCTTTTAATAATAGAAGAACAACATTTATTTGAAATAGAAATCTTTTGTAACAATGTAAATGTCTTTACTGAGATTTTGATCAATTTAACGCATCCTTGCTGAATAAAAGTATTATTTAAAAAAAAAAAGTGAAACGTCTTACTGTATGTACAATTGCGATGCATTGGCAAAGCATTCACGACTGTGTCTGCATACTTGCTTAAGGTATGTTATTCGTCTTACAGAGAGACTGCATTAGGGAAGGGCTGTTTTGATATAGCCAAAAGTGCAGAAACAAGCCAATTTCTGTAATTTAATATTTCAGTTCTTCAACATCTGGAGCTGCGTGTAAAAATGGAAAATGGAGGGATGACAGGGCATATGACGAGAGAAAGACGAAAATACCCACTCTTGTCTTTAGAACAGATGCTCTAATCTCTGGTCTAAGACACACACCACACACACACACACACACTAGCTCATTAGCATTCATTAGCAGCTGGGTTCTTCTAGTCTCGTTGCAGCCATACTGCATGCAAACACGTGTGTGGTTAATCCATGGGTGATGTGGGGCATAAACACACACACTTGGCAGTCATGTGTAGGTGATCTGGGTGTCATTACTGTTTGGCGTCTCGTCAGCACCGATGATGACATTCAGATGCATGCTGTGCGCTTGTGTGCTTGCACTTGTGTTACTGCGCTTGTGTGTGCTTGTGGTGTGTGTGCTAGTTTGAATTGACCAAATTTTCTCCATAACTGCTGGATCAAGCAGGATTTGCTCCTCTATCATTGGATGGGTTGTCAAAGCCTCACTGCAAATAATGATTTTTGTCTTGTTTTCCAGTAAAACATATAACAATTCTTAAGTAAAGATAGATTTTGAAGGAAAATGACTTAAAAGAGTTCATCCAAAAATTAAAATTTGCTGAAAATATACTTCGCTTCAGGCCATCCAAGATATAGATGAGTTTGTTTCTTCCTCAGAAAAGATTTGGAGAAATTCAGCACTACATCACTTGCTCAGCAATGGACCCTCTGCGGTGAATGGGTGCCGTCAGAATGAGAGTCCAAACAGCTGATAAAAAAATCAACAAGTAAAGTCCATCAATTAACATGTTTTTATCAGCTATATTTGAACCCTCATTCTGACGGCACCCATTCACTGCAGATGATCCACATTTTCAGAAAACAAAACTTAACATCTTAAGCCATTGTGCTTCTCAGGTAAATGCATCTTGATTTAAGATTGTTTAGATATTTGTACTGGAAAATGACAGTACTTTGCCGTGCTTAATTTACCCCAGTACGACCACCTGCGCTGTTGCTTGCAAAAAGACTCATGCATGCGTGTCAAGTTCTAAGTGTATTGATTCACTGTCTTCTGTCACCAACTAAGAGCAGCTGTGTTTGAACAAGTACACAAGAAGACACATACGTTTACAGTGTGTGCATGTGTGCATGCATTGTGTAAACCTCTCGTCACTTTGCATCAATGCATGTGTGTGTGTCCGTATCTTTGATTCCCACTAGATTCTCCATTATCATGCCTAGAGCTGGAGAGAAATCAACCCTTTTGTTTGTAATTATAGTGACTTTGAAAAGAAAGGATAAAAAAGAGCGATTGAAGAGAGGGGAAAAAAAGTACTTCAGCACGTCTGTGACATATTAGTCATTTTTTACCGTAATTGTTTTTCGACCCCTCTTTGCCTTTGTTCGCACACACACACATATGCGCGCTGACAGGCGTGGAGGGAATGTTCTCATGTAGATGAGGTCTTACGGAGTGTCGCAGTACGTCCAGCATGCGATGTGACTATTGATGAGTGTTTGTATTGGAGGAGTTCTGCTCGAGTTTCTGGGAAGGCCTGAATCCTGAGCTGAATTCTCCCCGGGGTGAGAGCGGACGCGTGGGTACTGCGCTTCAAGAAATCGTTTATTTAGGCTTGGAGTTTCGCTCAAATCACCCTTTGAGGTGGATGGAGGGGTCAGAGGTCAAGCTAAGGGTTTGGGGTCACTCTTAAGGTTAAGAGAGCAAATGAGTTAAGTGACATTAAAGGGGTAGTTCGACCAAAAATGCAAATTGTGTCATTATTTAATCACCCTTATGTTGCTTGAAACCCAAGCTGCTCTTTTACATACAACAAAAATGAATTGGAGGGTTGTTGAGCTTCATAAAGGATAAAAAGCACCATAAATATGTGATAAAGCTGTATATGATTTTCAAGTACACTACTGTTCAAAAGCTGTTTTTTTTTGTAATACTTTTATTCGGAAAGGATGCATTAAATTGTGACTCTAAAGAGGTTTATAATGTTACAAAAGATTTATTTTTCAAATAAATTGTGTTTTTTTTGTATGTTGGTTTCTACAAAAAATAAAATGAAGCAGCACAACTGTTTTCAACACTGATAATAATAAGAAATGTTTCTTGAGTATCAAATCAGCATATTATAATAAATTCTGAAGGATCATGTGACACTGAAGACTGGAGTAATGATGCTGAAAATTCAGCTTTGCATCACATAAGTAAATTACATTTTACAATGTATTAAAGTTGTAATAATATTTCACAATATTACTGATTTTACTGTATATTTTATACATAAATGCAGCCTTAGTGAGCAGAAGAAACTTTTTCAAAAACATTACTGACCCCAGACTTCAGTCAACATGGACATTCATTTTCATTTTGAGGTGAACTATCCATTTAAGAAGAGGTTTAGTATTGATTTTGGTAAATGTGATCTTAAAAGAAGCTTTATATCCTCTGAACTGGTGCAGATATTTAGTAGTGAGCCGTAGGGGGCACTTCATTAGGTTTTAAGAGAGAAAACAACCTCTTCCTCTCGTCTGCTTGCTGAGGAAAAATGTGCTCGCACTTAGTTAATCTTAACCTTGTACACGACAAAACTGCCAAAAGAAAGTTTTGCAATGAGAACACGTTTAAGACTTTTTTTTGGGGGGGGGGGGGGGGGGGGCTTCTGACTTTTGCACAGACAGTCACTACTTTAATTTTCTAATAATTTTATTGCATAGCCCATGTACAATTTGTCCAGTGTAGCCAAAACTACTGACGATAACAAAAAGAGACAATAATCATTATGTGTATACACTTGAACAGAAATCCAAACAATATGATTTTCATGGTTTATTAATGGCTAAAATCAAGGCAGATGGTTTAGTTTGTTGAAAGGAAAAACAAATAGATTGAATGATACGGCCTGCTGGACAGTGGAAAGTCAAATCGATGGTAATTTGTCTGTGTGTGGGTCACTCACTGGCCCTGCATGTGCGTTAGATAAACACACACTTCGCTGGAAGCTGCGCTCTCTGTTCAACATTTTGTTAACATCGCTGATGTTGTCAAATTGATTGTCAGATTACGACGTTTTGCACAGTTTTTGAAGGTTTCTCTCGCTCATGCACTCAAACAGTTTCAAAGTGTTCAACTCTGCCAGAGAATGTGACATCATCAAATTTTTGAGGCCAAACACACACTTCATATAAATGTAAGAATTAAAATGTAATCCAGACAATAACACACACACGCATGCATATTTATGTGCATGCCGTCTAGCACACAATAGAGAGAGAGAGCATTGCATCCTCTGCTGACTCCTGCTATTGCCCAAGAGGGATTGTTTGTGTGGTTTCCACTGGCAACCAGAAGGGAGTGATGGGTAGGGCATGTACTGGTGATACAGAACTCTAATGTTATTTGGCTCTATGTGTGTGTGTTTGTGTGTGTGCGCTGCTCTTTGAAGATTAAACGCTAGTGACATGCACGCATGAACTACTGGACTGGAAGTGGAGAATGAACCCTGGTCTCTGCCCTCTCGCTCTCTCTCCTGCTCCCCCTTTGTTTCTTTCCTCTCTGATGGTTTTACCAGAGTTGTGACTCATTGGGCATTTAGCCATAACATGCGATTTTGAGAGAGAGGGAAGAGGAAAGGTGAAAAAGAGAGGAGTTGGGGAAAATCGGTTGTGAATGTAGCTATAAGATTTGAGTAGAAAGTTAGGTTTTTACTTTTTCTGACGAGAATGTGAGTGATGATTTCTGTACAAAACTTACTGCAATGATGTTGTGGGTTGTTGACAGGGCTTTGCTTAGGTGGTTGCAACATATTTTATTATTGTCTTGTAGAAATCATGTCTTGTTTTCCGATACAAATATCTAAACATTCTTAAATCAAGATACATTTACTTGAAATACAAAATGACTTGAGGTAATAAGTCTTCTTTTGTAAAATGTATCAAAATAACATTGTCAGGGTTCTGTTGTGTGTGTCATGTGTTCCCGCCTCTTGTGTCCATATTTGGTTTGTTTCCTGTCCTTGTTAAGTGTGATTATCAGTTAATTCGTGTCCAGCTGTGTTTGTCTCGTTATCTATGATTTACCTGTGTATTTATAGTCCTGTCTGTTCAGTTTGATTTCATCTGGTCTACTCGTTACTCCCGGTGTTTCCTGTCTGCCTTGTCTTGCCTTGTCTGCATTAAAGACTATTATTTGAGTTTACGTCCTCGTCTGCGTGTCCTTGTTCCTCCCTGCTGTGTGCACCGTGACAGAAGACCAGACCCAACCGTAAGCGGCGCCCCTTCACCTCGTTTTGTTTTGTTCGTTTTTTCTAGTTTTTGTTCTGTTCCTGTGTTTTGTCTCTCGCGGCAAGTGAGTCCGCTAGCCGCGAGCCCTCATGCCCGCCGATCGCGGGAGATATCCGCGACTGGCTGTGGCTATCCCAAGCCCGCTGGCTGGTTCTCTAGTTCCCGGCCGTGACTGCCCGCGGATCGCCCCCATGCCCGCCGGCCGCCGGCCTGCCGTTCGCGGGAGAGTCGTGTTGTCACGCATTTTAATCACCGGCCCGCCTCTGAGGCGGCTCCTCTTGTTGTCAATGCCCGCCGGATCTGATGCCGCTGAGCCTCATCCGAGAACAGCCCAGGAGGGCTTCCGTTCCTGTGGGCGTCCTGCCGCTGTTTAGCCCTGAGGGCTGTCCTGTCCCTGTCCTGTTCCTGTCTTGTCCCCTAGCCCCGGAGGGCTCCTGATACCCCCTAACTTCCCCAGGGAAATTTTTTTTTGGGGGGGGGTAGAAGGGTTCCGCTGGAGTGGCCTGACGAGGGACGAGGCCACAGCCATGGCCTCCTGAGTCCTTGCACCTGCCATGTCCCAGCTCCGCCACGGCCAGGAGGGGTGCCGTTTTTAAGTTGTGTTGTGCCCACAGTGAACATTTTATGTCCAGCTGTGTTTGTCTCGTTATCTATGATTTACCTGTGTATTTATAGTCCTGTCTGTTCAGTTTGATTTCATCTGGTCTACTCGTTACTCCCGGTGTTTCCTGTCTTGCCTTGTCTGCATTAAAGACTATTATTTGAGTTTACGTCCTCGTCTGCGTGTCCTTGTTCCTCCCTGCTGTGTGCACCGTGACAAACATATACTTTAGATAAGAACAAATATCTGCCAATGGGGTTAGAAGAATAAACTTAATTCAAAGGGAAAACAAGACCCCATTGGCAGATATTTGTTCTTAAAAAATAAATAAATAAACAAAAACTTATTTTTTGATATTCTTTCAGAAAATAAAACTTTTTATTTTTTGTCATTTTTGTTTCTCAAGTAAATGAATCCTGATTTAAGAATTGTTATATCGGAAAAACAAGACTTTTTTTTTTTTTTTTTTTTTTTTACACAGTGTATCCACTTCGAATAGAAATCTGGATATTGCATAAATACATTTTTACATTTCTCTACAAAACTCACTGTAATGATTGGGTTGTTTAAGCATAAAGTCACTTAATTTTTATTTTATTTTTTTCCGGAAAACAAGACTTAATATCTAAAAATAAATACTTGTTTAGAAAATAGTTTTTGCATTATATAAACTTTGAATAGAAAGTTTTAACATTTTCTTTTTTTTTTGAAAATGTAAAATAATATATTGCATAAATACATGTTTAAATTTCTATATAAAACTCACTGCAGTGATTTTGGGTTGTTTCCAGGGCGTTGCTAGGGTGTTCATTAGTTGCTAGGTGCGTTGCCAAGTGGTTTCTTACTGTCTCATGTGAATATCTGTAACCTAGATGTGGCTCTTCTTCCTTCTTCAATGGGATTTTTTCACTTGTTTTATGGTCCAGCAGGTAAAAATGTTGTGTCTGATCACTTAAGACACATGATTTGAGGAATCATTCATCTGGAGCACAAACGATGCAGGACGACGCACAATTCAACTTTTATGCCCAGCGTTAGAGGTTTGTTTAAAGCAAACACCTCTTATAATTCACTCTCTGTCTCATAGTTGGCCTGTGGTTGTTAATTAATTCGTTTGAGTGAAAACATGATTACGTGTTGAGTTTACTCAGCAGAAAATGAGCAGGACTGGTCTTCCCCTGGGTCAGTTTGTTTTTCTTTTTTTCCGTAATTGTTGTCACTCCCTCCAGTAGAAACCGTCTGTCATCTCTCTCTTTTCTAGGCCGATCCTAGACCGACTGCGTCATTGAGACTCGATTTCCAACAGGTCTAGATGGAAACATCCACCGGTTACATCTAAACCAACATCCATCACTAACTTAAATCATGATTATTGAGTTTCTAGGCCGCTCACATTTAAACAAATGTTCCAGATGCCCACATTTACATAGATCAATGAGGATATATTGTAGACTTCCTTTGTTTTTAAATAAAGCTAATTATAATGACTACACACCAAGTACTAATCCTAAAAGAAAACATTTACATATACAGAGAGAGAGGGAGAGAAAAAAAAGAACCATTTATTTCATTAATGAATCGTTTTTCCAATCCAGTCCAATTTTTCCAAATGTTCCTGAATGTCTGCACAAGGGAGATTTTGTCAGATTTAGCTCAATTCTGGCGACTAATTTCCCCCTCAAGTATAGCTAAGTAAAAACACACATTTTGGCCTCGTCCTCATCAAACTCCAGCACTTTCATTCCACTTTCTTTATTAATCACCAGCTTTTACTCTCATTAAATCTCTGTGTGTGAGTCTACAGGTCTGTTCTTTGTGTTATCACCCAAACACACCAGGGAATATACACACACAGATAACTCTCCCATCTCTCCTCATCTCCCTTTCTCCGTTCATCAGCTCTTATGCTCATTTCTCATTGGTGAATGTGCTGTGCTGGTGAGGATGATGAGGACGAAGAGGCTGATGATACAAATCAGCAAATCAAAAGCAACAAGAGTGCTGCCTCCTTCAGGGAAGCAGTGGTAATACATGAGTCTGTCAACAGGTATGTTCAGAATGACATACTACTCATATGATTTATGCATTATGCATACTGTGTATGTATTTTCTGTATGCATGAATTACCCAAATAACCAGCTACAATAGGCCAGATATGCAGTATACAATTAGAGTGCACTATATAGACAAAAAAAATAAAAAAATGAAGCTGGAGTGTTTAATTGTGCAGTTTCTCACCTCAGTTTCACTTTCAGTATGTTTAACTATTAATAGTTTGACTTTCTGAGGAGTTTAACACTGTATCACACACTGCAGTTTTACACAAATTTGAAATTCAAACGGACTGTATTTGCATTCCAGATTATACCTGGGAGCCATGAAATTTAATGTTGCATGTGCCAACAAAGAAAACACACATATCCTGGCCAGGATCTCTAAATTGCCTAAAATGTCCGGGTTTTGGCTTTGCTTTCCTATTGACATGCTCTTGTCATCATACATCATATGTACATGTATTTGCATCGCTTCGACTGTTCTCATAGATCCCACCTTCTCCATGATTTGTCGATTATGTACAATTCCTGCAAACTGCTTTTCAATCAGTAGCTTCAGCATGCATGAAAATAATACAAAAACAAAGCCATTTTAGGCCATTTAGAAATCCTGGCCAGGATATGTCTGGGGAAAAAGGGGGCATATGGCCACTCTAATGTATCATACTACTGTTTATTATTGCATACTGCATGCTGTTTAAAAATATTATTTAAAAAAATCAAATGCAGTATACAGTACGAAGCAAGCGCTAGTATTCTCTTCTGAACATTGGCAGCATTTCATTACAGCACATAAATTGCACTGTACAAGCCTCACTGATGTGCCGGTCACGGTTCTTTCTGTTCGTAGGAAATCTGGGAATGTTACATTGGACCTCGTGAACTTTGACTAGTATTCAGTGACACCGTTGGACGGGCCTGTGATCTGGTTATGCAACCAGATCTGTGATTGGTTAAATATGACCCTGAGGGAAATTACGGATCTGTCATTGATAATGAGTGGCCCCACCCACCTGTTAAGAATTTACTTTGCTCAATACGTGTGTGTCTGTCTGTCTGTTCCAACATGTCTATGCCGTTTTTGCGGGAATTTTATAATCTTGTCCTGGAATACATGCTCGTGTCTGACACCCCTTTTCTCCTTCTTCTTTTTCTCGTTCCCCTCTTTGACAGCACTAATATGTTCAGTAGATCACGTTACACTTTCTCCCTATCCGTCTCCTTGTGCCAAACTTCTCTTTCTGCAACCTTTCTTTTTCTTTCTCTGCCCCTTTTTTTCCAGTGGGACTCTTTCTATCCCTCTCTTTTTCTGTCTCTTATGTATACATATTCTCACAGACATACTTGAGTTTTCTCACGAACACACATGCGCTCCTCTCCAGGCCTCTCAGGTTGCTGCCATTTTCCATTTTTGAGTGCTCAGTAATAATAATAATATTAACGTGTGTGTAAGAGGTGTCGGGGCTGCCAGTCTCTTATAAATATGAGCCCTTTTCACTGGCAACCCGAGACCCCAGACCCGCCTTACGCCCGTTTACACAGCTGAATAACATGTGTAAGAAACTCTCTTCTTCTTTCTCTCTGTCTTTATTCTTCCATCTTCCTCTCTCCCAGACAGAAACACCTCTCGTCTCACCACACCCAGCATTTCCATTTCCACTCTTTTCTTTGTCTGTTTGTCATGAATTCATTTGCTCTTTCTCTCTCTTTCTCGGTCTTAACCTCTGTCTTGCTGTCAAATTCTTACTCTCATAAAGAGTATTTCCCCAATTTTCCTCCCCATCCAGTCTTTGGTTTGTTTCCAAATCCTTGAGCTCTACCTACATAGGTGCACTGCATTTTTGTTTTGTTTCCCAGTACAAACATCTAAACATTGTTAAATAAACATACAATTACTTAAAAATAATTCAAATGGGAAAAAAATATAATATTTTTCTGACCTCACTGACACAATTGTTTTTATTTTAAGCATAAACTTGCTTAATTTTCTGAAAACAAGACTTAATATCTTCCTTCAGAAGGTAATATATATTAATGTAAGAATGTTTAGATATTTGTAATGGAAAACCAGGCAAATACTGAAGAAAGTCACAGTTTGCAGTGTAAGGGAGCATAAGTACGCTACCTAATTTTGGTCTATTTCTAATTTCTAATGCATTGCAGTAAGTTCAGAAAAAGAAAAAAAAGATGGTGGAGAAATGTAAATTATATAAAATTCAATGCTGAAAAAATAAAATAGTTCAGTCTAACCAAATTCGTGTGTACTATGTATATTTATACTTATTGGAGTATCATTCATTTAGCAGCATGCTAAAACCACCTGTGCAGCAGTAGACAGCAAGACAACTCAGTAGGTTTTGGAACAGAGTCTTTCTCTTTCCATCTTTGCAATATTTTATAGTCTGTCTCTCCCCATTTCTCGTTCACATCTGGTGCAGTAATTACAGGTTATCACCCCACAGGGGGTGTTCACACACACACACACACACACACACACACACAGGCCACTTTCTGGTTCATGTACCCGTAGAAAAGAAAAATCACAAATGAGATCTCTTTAATATCTCAATTGTTTCTTCTATGCAGAAATTTGATTTAATGGAGACTTTTTCTGCTCTCTCCTACTTATGTTTCTCTTCAGTAAAACTCAAACTGTGCTCAAATTTAACGAGATATTAAATTCTGCAATAAAAAAAATCAGAGATCTTAATATAAACTCAAAGATAATCAAATTCTTACTGTATGCCTTGATACTGTTACTGTCAACTATTGACTAATACGTGTCCGTTTCTCTTTAAGATACATGGCTTTTTTCTTCAAGGAAAGAAAATGATGCTTAAAATGTAACATTTTCTTCTAGGTTGTGGGAGTTTCTGTAGCTCAAGTTTTAGAGGATAATGTTTGCAACACCATGGTCAGGTTTGGCTCCCTGAGAACGCAAACATATGTATATCTTGAATATAGAGCAAATCACTTTGGATAAAAGCATGTATTAATGTTCTTTTACAGAGCTTGAGTCTGTGTGGAATCTGTCTCGTTCTCAAAGACCCGACAATTAACTGACAATTAAGTGTCAAACACATCAGCTGTCTGAAGAATTTATGTCATATAGGTGTGTGCAAAAACAATAACTAACAGGAAACTCAGCATCTGTAATAGCAACTTCTGTGTCTGCAGGTTCTGCTGATATTCTGTGGTCTTTGCTGCCCTCTTTTGGATAGTGGTATATATTATTAGCAAGTTAAATATAAACTTTCCTTTCTAGCTTTGCAAATACAGTTTTAGGTGGTGATACTGTATTACACTCTAAAAAATACTAGGTTGTTTCAACCCAACTTTGGGTCAAATATGGACTAACCCAGCTGTTGGGTAAAATTTTTACATTAAATTTTTAACCCGAAAGTTGGGTTAGTCCATATTTGACCCAAAGTTGGGTTGAAACAACCCAGTATTTTTTAGAGTATACTATGATATAAAGTGGCCCCAGGAATTATTTACATATTTGAATCACACTTTAAAATGCATAAATGCCTTTGCGTATGATAACAAAATAGAAAGTGTTAAATGCTGCACAAGCTTTTCTCTCTTCTCTAAAAGTCTTTAGTGACACGACTTTTACACTGTTACAATGTTTACGTTGATACATTTACATTCTACAGAAAGATCTGTTTAAAAGCCATATATTTATCAAAGAACCCTGGAATTTTTTTAATCACATTTTCCATAAAATATGAAGCAGCACAACTGCTTCAAAACTGATAATAATCAGATATGTTTATTGAGCAGCAAATTAGCATATTAGAATGATTTCTTAAAGATCATGTGACACTGAAGACCGGAGTAATAATGCTGAAAATTCAGCTTTACCATCACAGGAATAAATTACATTTTAAAATATATTCAAATTGAAAAGAAGTTATTTAGAATTGTAATAATATTTCAGAATTGTTTTTCTACTGAAATTTGTAGACTTTCTTCCGTGTTTTCAGTGATTCTAGTTGAAGTGCCTGTTCAGTCTTGTGTTTCTTGTGTTGGTTTAGCTCAGTGGTTACTTCAACATGCAATAACTAGCTCGTGGCTGACTGTCACCGAAGGCCAGAGATCAAAACACAGGCTCTGTTCAGTGTTTTGCATTTTTTGGTGCCATTAAAATCGTACTTTTCTGTTCACTGACTTCAAATGTTTTTGACGTCACGGAGGGGTCAATTACATGCAGTATGGACTATAAAACTGTTGGTCAGCCTGAAACCAAACTATTTTGTGTTTTTTTCCCTGCATCGATGCATCTAAATGAATAATTATTCATAGCCTATGGAAGAAGAGTAAAACTAAGAATAGCCTAGTTCTCACTGTGCAGTGTTGTTAGTGTTAATATTAGGTTTAAATGTTATAATAATCTCACATTGTAGGCCAGATCGGGGCTAGTGGTCACACAATCTATAATTCAAAAGTCTAGTTATATACACAAATATTTTGAACGGTGTTGTCGGGACCAGTTCAATTCATATGTCAAGTCAGTGCAATTAAGTTTAAAACGCCAACATTTATTGAATCTGTTGGCTTGATGCTATTTTCATTAATAGCAATTAATGCTATTTCATGAATTGTTTTGGGTTTCTGAACTGTTTAATTTTATTGTAGCTAGTACTGTTTGAAAACTCTATAACAGGGGTAGGCTTCTCAAGTTCAGAGGCCATGCGGGCCGCATTTAAACAACATAAAATGCGAAGGGGCAGGGGCGGACTGGGGCCAAAAAGTGGCCCTGGACTTTATGGCACAGAGCGGCCCACCAAACCCGGTCTGCAACACACCGCACCACACAATAAATGACTGGCATATTTCTTTACATTATAATTTGTCTTGATGTATATGGCAAATAGTAAATAATTTTTACGAGGGACAGTTTAATATCACTAAAGTTAAATATCTATATTATCAGTCCATATGAAACAATGCTCTGGTATTGTCTAAGACTTGAATAGTGCATGCGGACTGTTTTTATGGGCCTTTCTATTGGTCATCATATACAGTATTTGTCCTTTTGCAGGAGCTTGACATTTTAAGGAATAGAGCTCCAATTGTGGAAAAGAGTATGCAAATTATTTTGATAATGAAAAATACAGTAAACAGTACTGTGAAATATATAATGTTACAGTTTAAAATAGCTGTCTTTTATGTGACTATATAGTAAAATAATTTATTGCTGTGATGCAGCGCTATATTTTCAGCATCATTACTCCAGTCTTCAGTGTCACATGATTCTTCAGAAATCATTCTAATATGCTGATTTGCTGCTCAAGAAACATTTCTGATTATTATCAATGTTGAAAACTTTTGTGCTGCTTCATATTTCTGTGGAAAATGTGATACCATTCAGTCTTGTGTAAGATTAAAAATATAAATATATATTTTTCTTCAACAAGGCTGCATTAAATTGATTTAAGTGACAGTATAGATATTTACACTTATTACAAATTACTTGTATTTCAAATAAATGCTGTTCTTTAACTGAGAACCATTATACCAATAATAAAAACCATTATTAATCATTTATCACAAATAATAACTGATAATAATTAAACAGCAAATTAAGCAGCATTAGAATGATTTCTGAAGGGACACTGAAGACTGGAGTAATGATGATGAAAATTCAGCTTTGATCACAGAAATAAATTACATTTTAAAATATACTAACTAGAAAACCACTATTTTTAAGTGTAATATTTCATAATATTATTGTTTTTACTGTATTTTTGATCAAATAAATTAAATCTTCTTTCAAATAAATAAATAAAAATCCTTAATTATTTCATACTTTTAACCACCTAAAATAATGCATGTGTGAATTTATAAGCAAATTATATTTTTATTTGGCCTATAATATACATCACGGCCCGCGAATGCCCTTGCGGTCCGGTGCCCCCGGTCTGCGATTTCTGCCGAGGGGTGTTCGATATGACGATTTTTGATCGTGGACGATAAAAATGTCTCCACCATCTGCTTTTTTGAAGAAATATCGCAGTATCGTGCTACAGCACATATTCTATCAGCTGCAGTTCTGGCTGCCATATCAATATACTGTACAACGCGACATACATTCACAACAGTGTTAACTCAGCGGTATCTTTTGTGCTAATACTGTCAAAACATACAAGGTTTATGTATAGACTCAGTTGGTTATGTCTAAAATGAAAGTAAACAGCTGAGAGAAAAGGATGCATGCTTGTATATTTGATGGATGCAGGTCTTAAAGGGACAGTACTAAACATGCTGCCGACTGTAATTAAAGGGATAGTTCACCCTAAAATTTGATTTATGTCATTATTTACTCACTCACATGTTGTCCCAAACCTGTTTTAATTTCTTTCTTGAGCTGAACACAAGATAAGATATTTTGGAGAATCTGGGTAACCAAACAGTTGCTGGTCCACATTGACTTTGATAGTAGGAAAAAAAAATACTATGGAAGTCACTGTGGACCAGCAACTAGCATTTATGTTTAACAGAAGAATGAAACTCATTGAGGTTTAAAACAACTTTTGTGTGAGTAAATGATGGTATAAAAATAACACTTTTTATTTTTTGGGTGAATTATTCCTTTAATGTTAATAAAACACCAAAACACAAAAAGAAAAAAATCACTCTCTTGACTGAAAAACTTTAATACAGTTGCTTTACTAATCAATCTATATAGTGTTTTATTTTTATATTTGTTCATTCAGTTTCTTGAAAGCTCCTGTTAAATACACCGATTGTAGCCTACCTGAAAATAAAACACTGTTTATTTTATTTGTATATTGCGTGTATTTGTAATGTGTATCTTTGTTCTCACTTTTTAATAACAAAGATAAAATAATGACAAAGATTTTTATCTTCACCCACTTTGGTCTAAATATCCACCATCCTTTTTTATATTTTGTTACCTTGAAAGGCTTTGTCTTTATAATAGGGAAATTAGTTTGGCTGTAAGGCTCAGACAACTTGCAAAATAGACAAACCAACATAACAAAGAATCGTGATAAAATTGTGAATCGTGATATTTAAAAAAATAATAATAATCGTGATATGATTTTTTTTGCCATATTGCCCACCCCTAGCCGAGGGGGACCAAACCCATCACCCAGCTCAATCCATCCACTCACCACACAGTGTTACAACTAGCACAATCTCACCTAATTAATAATAGCTATGTGTTGTCTTAATGGTTGTTGTCTGTCTTGTAGTGAGTTTCACTGTTCGGAATGAACACTGTTTACTTTCGTTTTCTGCTGTGAACTTGTGTCGGTTTGATTTTTTGTGTTAAAGTCCATTTTCATGTTTTTTTGCAGATCGGGGCTAATTGTCCCAGTGTGTATATCTCATAACTAGATTTTGTGTAAAAAAAAATAAAAAATTAAATATCAGGTCAGGGCTGTGTTACACGCTAGATGTTAAAAACAAAAGCTATACGATATCTGTTGACTCAATATTTTATGTTTCTTTTAAAATAATGAATGAAATGGCAAACTGTTTATTTGTAACCACAGAACTTAGGCTGGTATGATGCTTACACAGGTTGTCATTGTGAGCTAAAGGCGGGTTTCGGGTGTTTCGCTCTCGCGTTGGCTTAGCTCAGTGGTTACTTCCGATTAACTGAAAAATCACCATCTCATGTCCGCCGGGAAACCAGCGAGCAGAGATCGAACCTCGGGCGCTGTCCAACGCTTTTATATGTGATGCCATGAGATCTTGCTCTTTTGTCAGTCAATGATTTGTAATCACTTTGCAATAAGGGCTCGGTATGAAACTTAGGCTAAATCTCATCATGTCTTCACTTCTTTCTTGCACTCCTAAATTTTTACTTTTTAATATATAAAATTGACGTAAAATCAAGATGTAGGACAGGTAATATTTTAATTGCCATAACATGATTCTATTGCTATTTTTCTATATTTGAAAAAAGCAATAGAAATTCGATGTAATTTCAATAGAAGTTTCAGTTCTCGTTGTTGTAACACCTCGAGATGAACAGCAGATGGAGCTCAAAGATCATGTTTGAAACTCCAAATAACCGAGTTCACTGATCGTGTTTTAAAACTATTGGCTTGATATTTTACTTTTCCTTTTACACATTTGCGTTTTCATGTATTATTTTAGGCTACTATATAATTGTCGCTGAAAAGCTTATAATAAGCTGTTACACTACTTGCTATTTAAAGTCGATTTTCAGTCGAGGTTCTCGCGTTGGTTTAGCTCAGTGGTTACTTCCGATTGTTACCAAATCACCATCTCATGATCGCCGGGAAATCGGTGACCGGAGATCGAACCTCGGGCTCTGTCCAACGTTTTCATGTTTGATGTCTCGATATCTCGCTTCTTTGTCGGTCAATGATTTGTAATAATTTTGGTTGGCTATAAGGGTCGGTATGAAGCTTAACTCTCAATATGGCTTCACTTCTTGCTTTTTTTTTTTAAAACATATGTCTACATTTTTAGTTTTTAATTTATAAAATATAGGCCTACTTGAATTTAAAATGTAAGACATATACGGATATGATTATATTGCCATTTTTACATTTATTTGAAAAAGCAAATTAGATTTAATATCCACTCCTCTTTGTTGTAACACCCCGAGATGAACAGCAGATGGAGCTCAAAGATCATTTTTGAAAGTCCAAACAACCGGATAGAACAAAGAATCATAAGTAGATGATAATAGTTTTAATATTATAATGAAGATAATAGTATATGTTTAATGATAGATTTTATCTTCCTACATTTTCCAAATTTATTTTTGAAATATTTTACTGACAGCCTATTCATTTATCAGTTATTTATTTATATTTACAGTTATTATTTAAATTAGCCTGAAATGGGTGAAATCTCACAACAGCATTGTGTATGAGTCTAGACTTTACATTCTGGTGTCTTTTGTTAATGTGATTTCATCTTTTTCAGTCCCTGCGTTTTTTATTCTCAATAGATGTAAGATGTACAAAGGCCATCTCTTTCTCTCTCATCATTTCTTTTCGTCTATCTCTCTTTTCTTACTAAAGTATTCAACAGAGACAGACAGGGGTTTTGCAAGGTTACAGTGAGTGAGTTTAAATGGAGCTTGTGGTGAAAGTAATGGCACTCTCGCGCCCCGTGGACAATAAGCTGGCGGATGAAACGGGGCTTAAGGGCTCGTGTAATGCATGTTAATGTGACGGGCACCGTGAAATGCGCCGGGGATTATTTATCCAAAAACATTTGTATTCTTCTGTTGAAGAACGGCTGATCCCGGATAGCCGAGCACTAATCCGTCTCTCCGTTAATTAAAAAGAAGTCGAGAGCGGAGGAACTCCTGTTTTTTCAAATGTAATCATTTCTGCTCGAGCTTTACCATCTGCTGGAGGTTAAGTCTGACAGCAGATTGTATTCTGCGGTTATTTAAACCTGGGTGGAGGATTTCACCTCCCTGTAGAGATAAGATGGGGCAGAGGAGGCCGAGATGTCGGAACACTTAAGAATATGCCTGCTGGGGGAAAAAAATGTAAGTGGTTTGCTGGTCTCAGTTAGTTTATGTGACTAGACCTGGTCTAGTCTAATCTGACTTTTTTCCTTTTCCCTCCCACAGGGTTCTTCCCTCATCCCTCAAGATGTGCCCAAAGTAAACTGCAAACTCCAAGTGTGTGTGTATGTGTGTTTGTAGGCCTGCTATGAGGGAGAGACTGTGTATAAGAGAGAGAGAGAGAGAGAGAGAGAGAGAGAGAGAGAGAGAGTCGTGCGCGTTCTTAATTAGAACATTCCTCTGAGGATGCTCGTGGGGAGCGCGCATCATCGACTGGTGAGGATTATCCATGAAAATTAAAGATTAGATTTGGGCTAACATGTGTCACTCTTTCTGAAGACACGATTCGGATTTGTCCCATCAAAACAATAACTTCCACAATCCATAATCTTATAAGTCACTCGATCTGGTTTGTTGCATAGGATTACATGCGAAAATATGTCGGTATTAGTATAGCTGCTGCTTACAAGAATTTACAAGACTATCTGGTCACGTAGGCCTATCCTAAACGTGTTCTTTACGAAATGGAGAAAGGTCGGAGATTCACTGTGTGTGTATATATATATATATATATATATATATATATATATAATCTGTTTGTCAACATTTAATATTTATTTACTGGCTTGCGTTCAAAATCCACCTGCAAATAAATAAGTAACCCTCTCTGAAGAAGGTCGCTAGTGTAGGCCTATTAGAATTACAAACGAAGGACTGATGCTTTTCATAAATAGAAAGTTACATTGCCTTATGAGAAATGAGGTATTTATTCGTTGATTAACTGTCTCGTTATTTCTGGGTGATTACGCGCGCCCGGTTTAAACGTGTAGGTACAGTGATTATGCTCCGTGCTCTCATGTCGCCGTCCGCCAATACGATTCCTCCCCACCACACACACACACACACACATTACCTCCCTCTCGTCTCACACACTCCTCAAAGCGTCTAACACACTGGAAAATCAAAGCGCTCGCCTCTCCTGCTCACACACTGCCTGCGCTGCGCGCAAAGCGCACAACCCAAGAGAGACTCCAAGTTTGCTGCGAATTTCAATCTCTGTTGTAAATCGACACATGCACTTTTTAGATTATTTTTATTCCACTTTGGATAACAATGCAAGTGTGTATTGTGCACCTAAATTGTTTTCCAAAAACTGTTTGAATCTTTCACAACTGAACATGAGTCTTCTCTGTGAAAGCAGCTGAAAATATCTGATTTTTAGGAAGATGGACCGGAGGCTTCCGAGGAGGCGATGGACGTTGACGGGGCAGGTTGTGTGTCTGCTCCTGTGTGCGTGCGCACTGGACCGGGTTTTGGCGCAGATTCGCTATTCAGTTCCCGAGGAGTTGGAGCACGGGGCTTTCGTTGGAAATATCGCAGAGGACTTGGGCTTGGACGTGGCCAAATTGTCCTCACGGAGATTCCGGATTGTATCCGGGGCTAGAAAACAATATTTAGAAGTGAATTTGGAGAACGGAATTCTGTTTTTGAACGAGAAGATCGACCGCGAGGAGCTGTGTGAACAAAGTCCCGTTTGTTTCTTGCACTTGCAGGTGGTCATTGAGAACCCTTTGGAACTGTACCGGGTAGAAGTGGAGATCTTGGACGTGAATGATAACGCTCCCAGTTTCCCGTGGAGCGAGTTTAATCTGGAGATTACAGAGTCTGCTGCGCCGAGCTCCCGGTTCCCGCTGGAGAGCGCGCAGGACCTGGATGTGGGCTCGAACTCTCTCCGCTCGTACTTGCTGAGCGCCAATCAACACTTCGTGCTGGACATTCAGACGCGTAACGACGGCAGCAAGTTTGCAGAACTCGTTCTGCAGTCGCCGTTGGACCGAGAGCAGCAGAAGACGCACGAGATGGTGCTCACGGCCGTGGACGGTGGCTCCCCGTTGCGCTCGGGCACGGCACAGATCATGGTAACTGTGCTGGACGCGAATGACAACGTGCCGGTGTTCGACCGCTCCGTATACCGGGTCAGCTTGGTGGAGAACGCGCCTAGAGGCACGCTCGTGCTCAAACTGAACGCCACGGACCTGGATGAAGGCGCAAACGGCGAGATCACCTATTCGTTCAGCGGGCACGCACCTCTGAAGGTGCGCGAGCTGTTCAGCGTGGATTCTCACTCGGGTGAGATCCGGGTGAAGGGAATCGTGGACTACGAGAGGGCCAGCGTGTACGAGCTCTACGTGCAGGCGAAAGACAAGGGTCCCTCAGCCGTGGCCGTGCATTGCAAAGTGCTGGTCGATATTCTGGACGTGAACGACAACGCGCCCGAGGTCATATTAACCTCTGTGTCAACACCTGTTCAGGAGGACGCGCCTCCGGGAACGGTGATAGCCGTGATCAGTGTAATGGACCGCGACTCCGGAGAGAACGGAGCAGTGGATTGCCAGATCCCCGGAAATGTGCCGTTCCAGCTGCACTCCTCTTTTAAAAACTATTACACACTCGTGACCAGCGAGTTTCTCGACAGAGAGTCTGTCTCGGAGTACAACATCTCCCTCACAGCGCGAGATCTAGGCTCGCCTCCGCTGTCCACCAGGAAGACGATTCTGGTTCAAGTGTCTGACATTAACGACAACCCGCCGCGCTTCATTCAGCCCTCGTACACTGTATATGTGACAGAGAATAACGCCCCGGGCGCTTCCATTTGCTCGGTGACCGCATTCGATTCGGACTCTAATCAGAACGCGTATTTGTCCTACTCCATCCTGGACGGTCAGATCCAGGGCATGCCGGTGTCCACTTATGTCTCCATCAATTCTGATAACGGCAACATCTACGCTCTGCGCTCTTTCGATTACGAGCAGCTCCGGAACTTTCAGATCCGCGTCCAGGCGCAGGACGCCGGTTTCCCGCCGCTCAGCACCAACGTGACCGTCAACGTGTTCGTTTTGGATCAGAATGACAACGCGCCGGTCATCCTGTCCCCGCTGCCCAGAAACGGCTCTGTTGCTACTGAAATGGTGCCCAGGTCGGTGGACGCTGGGTACCTTGTGGCTAAAATCACGGCGCTCGACGCGGACGCGGGGCAAAACTCTCGCCTGTCATATCAGATGCTGCAGGCGACGGATCCCGGGCTGTTTAGCGTGGCTCTATACACCGGGGAGATCAGGACGATCCGCCGCTTTGTAGACAAAGATGCCATCAGGCAAAGACTCGTCATACTTGTCAAGGACAACGGGCAGCCGCCGCTCTCGGCCACCGTGTCCATCATTCTGTCGGTGGTGGACTCCGTGCCGGAGTCGCTGTCCGACTTCGGTGACCTCTCGCTCAGCCCCCAGCCCCCGTCTAACCTCGCGCTCTATTTAATCGTGTCACTGAGCACCGTCTCGCTCATCTTCCTCGTGGCCATCATCGTCCTGGCGGCCGTGAAGTGCTACAAAGACCGCGACTCCCTCGGCGGTTACGCGCTCTCCTCGCTCGGTGCCGCTTGCTGCAGCTTTGAACCGGAGCCGCCCGCCGAGGTGTTCAAAAAGTCTAATCTCAACCTGCAGATCTCCACCGGCGCCAAAGTGCCCACGAACTGCGTGGAGGTAAACAGCAATCCTGGAAATCTCTCTCAAGCTTACTGCTACAAAGTGTGTTTGACGCCCGAATCTGCAAAGAGCGACTTTATGTTTCTCAAGCCTTGCAGTCCCGGCACACCGAGAAATAACGCGGCGAGAGGAGCGGATAACCTGGCGCTGAGCTCACAGAGCCGCTGCTCTTCAGTGAACAATGGAGCGACTACACCGAACGAGGTAAAACTGCATTCACCCTCTTTCTTAAACATCAACTTGCTTCATTGAGTTTGTCAGGTGATCATTATTTTTGAGTCACTTTGGTGAAGGGTATCACTTGTGCAGATAAGTGTAAAATATGTTGGTGAACGAGATGAATTGGTTATCGATTATCTATAAATGCACAAAAGAAAAACTGCAGGGCGCTAATTATTTGACAATAAATATTTAATACCTCTAAGTCAGTCAATGACCTTGATTGAGAGTGAACTGGTGTCTCTAGACAGCAGCATTATACCAGAGAAACCGAGGACAATGCGCGTCTTTTAGCACTCTCTCCAGTTCTTCTTTTGTTTATGTGCGCACTCTCTCTCTCTCTCTCTCTCTCTCTCTCTCTCTCTCTCTCTCTCTCTCTCTCTATATATATATATATATATCATATATCTCTCTGAAATGTCGCAAAACAAATGGTTCTTATGCTTCTGTGTTGTTAATGTGGCCAGCTTAAAATACTAACGTAGTCTGTCTCTAACCTTCAACAGGAGAAGATTTTTAGTTCTCTGCTATTGCATTTAGGCACAGACATTCTTTGTCAACTGTATATCAAGGGCGCGCGCACACACATACACAAGCTAATTATCCAGTACACAATGGCACACGGACGCGGACTGGTTTCTTCCATAATGGGGCTGGGGAAATGAAAGCATTAGGGAGCGAGCAGGAGCCGATGGAGACGTGTCGCGCCTGTAGATTCTGCCACTTTGCCCTCATAGAACGAGAACGAGGGAGAAACTGTGTGTGTGCGTGCGTGTGTGTGTGTGTGTGTGTGTTCTGTTAATATCCACTAGGTGGAAACGTCAGGCTGTAAAATGTAAACGTGCTCACTTCGGTTATCATTCAATTGTCAGGGTGACCTGTTGGAGAGCCAGGTGTGACCTTGCCTTGGGTCAGTGAACTTCTTACAGCCGGTGAAGAATAAACTCGTCCATTGAGGGAATTGCAACCTGTAATGTCCATAGAATATGTGGCCTATATGTCTCATATAGAATATTCATGAAAGCCTCTTTTATACCATTGATTTTCTTCACCGGCCAACACATTTAGGACAAATTCTGCCCTTAAGGGTATTCAAAACCTCAAACAGATGTACAACTCTTGCGTGCAGTCAGAGCTACTTACAGGATTTCTTCTGGGAATATATTAAAGCTGAAAAATTCTGTATAAATTCACCAGAGCTGCAGCGGAAAATGCAAACGCACGGGAGTTTCTAAAATAAAACGAGAAATTAAATTAAATTGAATTCGTCGGACAGTTAAATGCGTTTTCGAAATTAATTTCCTGCCCGCTGCGGTTTCCTTTGAAGATTAAAATCGTATGTCGGTGTTCTAATTATCTACGGAAGGTATTTTGAAGAACGGTTCTAATAATAAGCCTACATGGCGCTCTCCTTATGAAAGTCTCTAAGCGAATTAATAGAGCGTGGAATCCATACTTTCTCTCTCTTTCACATGGAATAAATAACACCCCCATTCTCCTCCTCCTCCTCCACCTCCTCCACCCCCGCCGCATCTCTGAGGATGAAAGAGAAGACCGTGACACTACAGTCATTGCTCAAGGCACCACAGCTCCAAAAGAAATGGCTTGCGATTCACACTTTTGGCCACAAGGAGGCATACAAGATTCCTTTAATGCCTGAGGAATACCATTCATAGTGCCTGTGGACATCTGTAGCAATTTTATATTCTAAAAAGTTTCGAAAAAGATCGAAAACATGTATAGACATTTATCCTACATGTATTATAATCAGTTATTTATTTTGAGTTCTGATTTTTTTATTGTTCTATGTGTTGCAGTTGAAACAAGCAAACACTGACTGGGCCCTCACCAAAAACCAAACTTCCTCTCTGAAAAGGTAAAACACATGTTTACTTGTCTCTGAATAGGGATACACTATAAACTTTGTGTTTTTAGTTAATAGTAACACAATATATTACAAACTGTTGTACTACAGACAAAATCTTAAGTGTTTCTGTAGCTCAAACAATAGCACATGGTGCTAACAGTGTTATGGCCATGTGTTGAATTTCCAGAGATTGCATGCAAGTCATATGCATAAATGTAAATGCTAGAAGTCAAAAAAGAAAAAAAAGTGTATGAATATTTTTTCCTTTCTAAATGATAAAATGAGGTTTTGTCATTTAGAGCTGGCAGACAATGAACTTTCATGCATGAAATCTGGAGTATCAAAATATCTCCTTACATTATCTCAGATTGGCCTGATTTCCCATCATCTGTTTGCAGTTGCAACTCTATAAACATGGATGGCACTCTGATGCGTAAAGCCATGCAGGCCGAACCGGAGAATTATGTGGGTCAGATGGCTGCTGGACAGTACTGGACCTGGGGAACCCGCTCGAGAGGTACAACTATACTTTTTTATGTCACGTTATTTGATCCTGTTTATTTTATTAATTTAATTAATTTATTTATCTATTATTTATTTATTTATTTTGCATTTAACAGTCAATATGAAACCGTATTCAAATTATCTGACATATTTCTAAGTGAAACAGGATATTCAACAAGGAAAAAGTGTTGGAGCGGGAATTACTAAAGGCATTGCTTTCATGAAAGCCTAAAAGGCAAAAACCAGCACATGGCCATATCACCTTGCCTTATGTTGGAAATGTGGTTGTTTTGCATGTTTATTTCATTTTCTCAGCCTGTTAAAATGAGTCAAATTACAGATGTTAAAAAACCATGGGTGTTATTAGGCCCTACTACAGAAAATTAGCAATTTTTATTATGTGATTAATGTTCAGATTCAAGGTCCAGATTTTGAATGTCTTTTATTTCTGTGCAATAGTGAGAAATATATTGCTTTGTCCTTGTTCAATTTGTGGGTAAATTAAACATTACTTGAAGAGACTTTCATGATTTGTTCGGCAACATCAATTATTCACCTCCGAATGTGTTTCATTTGTATAGAGTCTAAAGTTCAAAATTATGAAGATTTTTTTTTAATGTTTTCAAAGTAGACTTTTATGCTCACTAAAGCTGCATATAAATGTCGAAAATACATTTATGTCATAAATACAGTAAAACAGTAATATTGTGAGATATACAATTTGAAATAACTATTTTCTATTTTAATATATTTTAAAACGTAATTTATTCCTCTGATGCAAAGCTAAATACTCAGCATCATTACTCCAGTCTTCAGTGTCACATGATCCACCAGAAATCATTCTAATATGCTCAAGAAACATTTCTTATTATTAATGTTGAAAACAGTTTTGCTGCTTCATATTTTTGTAGAAACCATGACACACATACCATTCAAAAGTTTAGGGTAAGGATAATTAAAAAAAAAACTAAAAACTTTTATTTAGCAAAGACAAATTGAATTGATCAAGAGTGACAGTAAAGAAATGTATAATGTGTAATATTATAAAAGATTTCTATTTCAAACAAATGCTGTTCTACTGAACTTTTTCTTCATCAAAGAATCCTGAAAAAAGTGCAGTGACACTGAGACTGCTGTATTGATGCAGAAAATGCAGTTTTGCATCACAGGAATAAATAACATTTTGTAACATATTGCAATACAAAGTAGTTATTTTAAACTGTAGTAATATTTCAAAATATACTGTTTTTACTGTATTCTTGATCAAATAAATGCATCTTTGGTGAGCATAAAATATATATATATTTTTTTTCAAAAACATTCAAAATTTGTAATTATTTAATCTATGTAGTTCTCTCTTTCTCTCTTTTTTAACCCTTCCAGAGTACCGGATGCATTCTCCAGCAGGTAGTGTTTCTCAGAGGGCCTGGACCCCTCACTACACACCCCAACACAACCCCACCCACCACCTGCAGCAGCAGCAGCAGCAGCAGCCCACGGCACAGGTCCACTCGCACCCTCCGCCGGACTACCAGCACAACGTCTACATCCCCGGCACACCGTCCGGCTTCTGCACCCTGCGGCCCATCTACCGCAGTGAGCTCGACGTCCACAACTCATTCTCCACCTTCGGCAAGAAACGTAGGTTCATCTCTCCCAGCAGCTACGACCCGCATGACGACACGGGGCCAGAGGTCATCAACAATGACTTATATAACGAATAAATAAGACAAAAGAACCTATGCTGTGATGATGAACAAAAAGAGTGACTTATTACCAAAGCATAGCACTCATTATGTAGTCTCAGCCTCAGATGGGCCGACACAGTCCATTCAATGACCATCTGATGCATTTTGCACATGCAATGCAATTTCTGTTGATTTTAGGAACAAAACTGTTTTTAAAATAATACCAGGTTGATATTACGATCACTGGATTTGCCATAGTTTGCCTGGATCATGGCTTCAAATCTTTGAAAGTTATTCAGGAGAAGAACTGTATATCCCACGTTGTTTTCTCTCTGTGAACTTGTTTAGCAGGACAAAAGTTTAAGTCTAAAAACGCCTCACCTTTTTCTGATTTCCATACAACAGTTTTGCAGAGATTATAGAATGTAACAGTGCTTGACCACTTTCTCAGTGGACTTGGTTCCAGAAGTATTTTTCCCATTAGGATCCCAAACCAACCAACCAGTTATGAATTTAATCACAACATTACAAACTTAGATTAGAAGCCAAAAAGTATTTGAAGATCGAAAAAAAAACCGAGACTGAACTTAATAACTTTAATGAGGAAATATGAACAAAAATTCAATAAAGTGTTTGCAATGACATAATAAAAATAAAAATGATGGAGAATCATATCTTAAGATTTAAAGATTTCTCTGCATAATCATGGGGTTTTCACGTGGAATTATGATGTTAAACACAAATACTTAAGGAATAGTGCAAAATGCACAACAAAAGCATATACCATCAACTAACAAGCTTGTCATTCACAATAGGTCTGTCTTTAAAGGTTTATCAGTTATTGTTACAAGTCACTTCCCCTGTGGAGATAATGAATGGAGCTTTAACTTCCGGAACCGACTGTTGCACTCTATTTTCAGATAAAACCACCACTAAATGGCATGTAAAAAAACTGTGTTTTGTTGCTTTAAATGTGAATCAGGCAGAATGAGCAGCAAACTGACTTTATGCTGCAAGTCTGAGACTACTTGACACGTGACAGGCAGGGAACCAAACCTTTATGATGTCACAGTGCCGCTATGCTATGATGGTTCTGTCTGTCACCGCTCTGTGCTCTCACTCACACAAACATGCACTTTTCACTCACATAGTGTGTGTTTGTGGCACATCATTCTGGCCTGCTCATTGACATACTGTCTGTCCTGTCATTGGGGCCTATTGTACTTAACTACAGAGGCTCTGTTCCTTAGGATATGATAGTCTGGCTGTTTTCTGACAAACAGATATTTAAAAGAACTTGAATTAATTAAATGAGTGAGGCGAGTTCTTATGATCCCAATGAAGCTAAGAAAATTGCTTGTCCTGTTATATCAGGAACTGAATAAAACTTAATCTGTATTATTATTTGTAATTGCATCTGCTTGGTTAGTTTGACCACACCGGGCCTAAAGGTCAAAGGTCATTAACACTAGAGAAGCAGTGAGAGGCCAGGCCTGAGATTTAATACAGTACTGAATATCATTATTATTTTTATATTTTCCTACTGTTGTTACTTTGACAATCATTTCAGCCAAAATGTGATTATTACCCGCCTTTTGCACACCGTGTGAGCATATAAATCAATACAGTGTTCATGATGAAACTGAATTATGGTCTAGGAGAAGGTGGATGCTCACCAAGTGAAACTGATCGATTCAATATGATTACTCATGAATGACTGGATCCGCACTTAGAGACACATTACTGCCTCATACAAGAGAACAGGATGTGAAAGTCCATTCATTCCAAATATGTACATACAAATATGAGAATTAAATATTTTTTTCTGAAATAAAACTGCAGTGTTGTGATTCATATTTTTACAGGTGAAACTACGAATAATAAAATACTACAAGATGATTGCTTACTGAATACTGTGCAATATACACTGTATACTGCTTACTCCTTGTAAAAATAGTAAGACAGTATGCAGTTTGTATCAATGAATGTTTCAAACGGTAATTATTACATTTTTCACATGAACTTTGACGGGAGTGGCATCTAGTTATATCAGAAATGTATTGTTTTGCCTTTTAATTCAGTGTTGCAGTTTGCCGTTTTTATTCAGTTTTTCTTGTGTTCAGCCTTTTCGTTTGTGGGTAAAATAGGTCTGTGGTTAACATTACTTCAAGAGTCTTTCATGTTTTATTTTTTTAAAGCATACAACATAAATGATGCACAGGCATATTCTCAGGTGTGAATTTTGAATCCATTGTGTGCTCTAAAAAATAAAAGTGCTAAAATTGTTGCAGCAACTTATGTTTTTTAAAGAAACAAAAGTGCTTCAAACTTCATTTACAATGTACACTGTTTTTGTTGCAGAAAGAAAACGTGAAAGTAATATTTACCACTAAATTAAATAAATATACAATACTGCATGGTTCAAATTGCTAATTCTCTTGCAGGTTTAAGGACTAGAAATTAAACAGCTCTATTGTCTTAATTAATTCTCACCAGCTCTTTTCTTTACGTAGTCGCATAAAAAGACATTTCTTAGCACAAAGAAAATAAAATGACCCAGGCCACTCTCTCATGCACCGAGTAAACATTGCAAATGCTAACATATGCTAATGAGCTTTCTTATATTCCCTTTTTACTCCCACAGAGAATAGACTTGGTTCATTAACTAAACAAACACAAAACTCCATCGTCTAAATATCATTTTAATTAAAGACGGGGAAACAGAAAGGCCCGTGGGGGGAATCAGGCTCCCCCTGAAAATGCCACACCTGGACGCAATCTCTCCCTCGCCCTTTCCATTTTAATTTCCCGGGGAAATGAGTTCAGAATGTCAATAGATGAGTATCGCCCAGTTGAGAGGGGTAATTAGGTTTGCCGTGTGTCCTTTCAGATTACAAACGTTAATGAAGAAACGGTCTCCATGGTGCTAACACACTTCTCTAAATCGAAGTTCATTTCTCTGAGGGCCCATGAACCGGAGGTGAGGAGATGAGCAATTTAGACATGTCCCTCTCTAGACTACAGATCAGGAATTAGAGGAGCCCCGCTTTTACCTCAAACAATGACACCCTTTTGAGAAGAAGGAACAATCTGCGCACAGAAAACTTCGCTCATGAATATTAATTAGGTGACTAAACAGTGGTCCTCGCTGATTGGCTGAAAGACAGACCGTAGCTATAGTTGCTCATATATGTTTATTATTTTATTAATGATTATAATTAAGTTGTTATGTGTAACTTAACTTAAAGAATATTGTAATTTTCTTGAATGTTAACTGTATGTTGAAGCTGTGATTAAATATAGTGCTTAAATTAGTTAATACTAATTTTATTGGTCATTACTGTGAAGTTCCTTGCATTAACGGTTCAAACACAACTGAACTATAAAGATGAAGTGGTATTTGTTTAAATATCTGTATTTGTGAGGTACACTGTTTAGGCCTTCACCTTTGACATCTAGCAGGTAAGTGCATCTCCAGTTTGACCTTGTCCTTGTCCTAGACAGAATGTTTTAGCTCTAGCTGTTTCTATGACAACACCAGTCCAAACTCTCTCTCTTTGTTCCATCCTGTTTGGTTCTAAACCAGTAGCAGAGCTGCTTTGTCTGTTATGACGATATTACCCATGCTGTTGGGTTGCATTATGAAGTTTAATGGACAGTGATGAGTTTTATTCCCCCCTTAAATATAGGTTTTGTAGATTAGTATTTACTCTGGCTTGTCATAATTCCTTTAAACTCTGATATTTCGCTCTCTTACATCTTTGTCTCTGAGACCTGGAGCTGTCCAGTGAAAATATTTGTCTTTTTGCATATGAAAATGAACTGATAATGATAATATGAATTACTGAATATCAAATGCGCATATGAACGGTGTATATACACATACCGCACATACAATATACATATGCATTTTGGTAAATATAAATACAAATAGAGTGGGGTCAGAATAGCTGCATTCTAACCAGTGGTCTCAGTATTAGCCATAAATCAGTTCCTTATATTTTATTTATTGTTAAATAAAACTTTCAATTATCAAGAACGATAACTAAGAAACTAATGACCTGAATTTTTCTGTGTGAATATGCAGCTCATTGATTCTTGAGAAGTGGGACAAAACAGGGTGAAATATTGAAAAAATAAAACCTTGTACTACATTTTTGTATCTTACATGTACTAAGCTACTGTATGCTTTGATTCAACCTCCCAACTTTTCTCTTTTTTATCAAAATGTGCTTTTTACCTTGCCATCCTTATTTTGCAATCAAGCAATCAAGATGTTTTTAACATTTCAAAACACATTGTCAAAATATCAAAATCAAGTATTATCAAAATATTCATCTGACGGAGGTGACAGACCTGACAGAGTTGATACATCTGACGGTGGTGATGAAAACCTGAATTTAGTCATTTTAACTGATACATTGAATCAATCAATTACTGTATTAAAACAAACACAACAAACAGTGAGTATGTTATTGTTTATAAAGCTTTTTTTCAAGATTCACATTTATGTATTTTGATATATCATTGGAACACAAATGAGCTATGGTAACAAGGTAACTTTTAAAAACAGTTAAATGAACAAATAAAACGATTAGTTGTTACCACCAGGATCTTAATATTCACATTTAAACATCTTAACAAATGATCCAAAAATTATCGGAAAATATATGATCATATACCTTATTAGAAAAATTAAACACTATTTAATATTTAATATAATTAAAAATGACTTGAAAACCACAAACATATGATGACTTTCACGTTGAATGTCAACTCATTGATGTACTCTGCAGAGGTGGAATGTGGCAAGGGGGTCGTTTAGAGTGACAGCTGCCCCTGATATTACCTGATTTTATTACATTTTAATGTCTGACGTTGTTGACAAAAAGTGGGGACACAACTTTAAAACCCTATGAAACACGCATGTGTCCTTGGAAAATAACCTTTCTTTGATATGAGATATTATTAAGTGTTGCTTTTGATAAAACAAGCTCTTTTTCATCAAAAAACATTTTTATCTATTTTATAGCATATAAATGATTGAACTTTTCTGTGGACACACTGTTTTAGATATAGTGAGAAGACAATAAGTGTCATATATTTGATTTATTAATGATAAAATTAAACTGAAGGGGGTAATTGTGTTAAATACATTTTATTATTAATCCCTCATAACATTTACAATTGAAAATATTTTCATTTTTAAACCTAATAGCAGTTACAATTGCTGGACATGTTGTGTCCCATGTCTCAAGAATCAGTGAGCTGCATTTTGGGAAATCAGTCTCAAAAAACACCACTAGAGGTCGCCTGCACCACATGTCAACAAGCTTAAGGAGCAGCAACATTGCAACATTGCAGAAATTACAGTTGCTGGATCATTTTATTTACTAGATAGATAGATAGATAGATAGATAGATAGATAGATAGATAGATAGATAGATAGATAAGCAATCCACGTTAAATGAAATTTGTAATAATATTTTGTGCTTTCAGTACATACTTATTATGAATGATTAGACGGAGCTTAACAAAAACGTTTATTTTAGAGTAATTACTGTTAGAGGACTCACTTTGAATTCAATTGCAATGACAAGTTACAGTGACATTTTACTTTTACAAGATATAGTCATTTATTATTATTATTATTATTATTAATGTCTATTTGCAGAGGGAAACTGAAGTGCCAAAGAAAAATGCATTATTACAATAATTTAACTCCCAATGCAGAATCTTCAAATCTTCAAGGGAGCATGAATTCATCTGACTGGCATCCAATCCTGGAAGAAAGAGAAAAGAGGATGTGTTGAAACACAGTTCACAGAAAGAGAGGCAAGTCAAAAAAATGCTGTAAAGTACACAGGCAACCAGCTGTTTTATTCTCTCAGCCATTTTACTTGTACAGCCATTGTACAGCTGAAATTATGTTGCTCTCTTTAGCCCCCCCCCAAAAAAAACTTTTGTGTATATCAGATTAAATGAAATTAATCAACTATTAAATCCATTACATTTTTATATTGACATGCATTGATGGATCAGGAAAAAAAGAAAAAAGAGAAAAAAATCACTGTAAAATCATCTACTAGTCTGTGCTGAGCATCTACTAGTCTGTGCTTTGTTGCATGAAATCTGATGTAACTGTTATTCTGTAGCATCCCTGTGAATAATAATAATAATAATAATAGACTAAATACAAAATAATAATAATAATAATAATAACAAATAAAAGTATGCAAAGCATTTCATAACATTTTATGCAGTGACACCATAATGAAATAGAGAAAGGAAGAATAAAGAGAAGCACACAAGCTACCCACATGCAGGCACACACACACACACACACGCACACACACACACACACACACACACACACACACACACACACACACACACACACACACGCGGAGAGGGGGAGAGACAGGGAAGTTCATTGATCGACGTTTAATACAGACAAATGGCTTAGATAATTTTCGTTGATGAACAATATAAAACTATAAAACGATTTGCAAAAGCATGTCTTCTATTTATTAATTTAATCCAGTAAATATACAATTCTTGTCTCTGTCTCAGCGCGTCGCTGTTGGCCAGTAAATGACACACAGGCTTCATTTAAAGGGATGCTGTCATATACCAGAAGCCTGGTGGTCCTGATCTTTTTCAGCAGGAGCGTTTTTAAATCATTACAGGAATATTTTTACAAGGAAGACTGAACAAGGGATATTTTAAGGAGCAACACGACTAGTAACTCCATCTAACTGATCTTTTCTGAGTGATTTCGTGTCTTCTGCTGGAATTGATGATGAAGTCAGTTGGACGGTGGGTTCCGTTTTTCTTTGTACTTTGGGCAACATGGGAAACGGCTTTGTCTGTCACGCGATATTCCATACCGGAGGAGATGGAGCGCGGGTCCGTCGTTGCAAATCTAGCCGCTGATTTAGGGCTGGATGTTAGTGGACTAGCACAGCGAGAGGTAAAACTTGATATTTTCCATAACAAGAAATTTCTTGATATTGATAAGAGGACGGGGGAGCTACTTATTGTTGAAAAGGTAGACAGAGAAATGTTATGCCCTGCTAAAACAACGACGTGTTTTGTTAAGCTGGATGTCATGATTAAAAGTCCTTTACGTATATTTAACATTGAGTTAGAGATAAGAGATATTAATGACAATGCCCCGCACTTCAGAATGGATAGGGTTGAACTGGATGTTTCCGAGTCTGCAACACCAGGGGAGAGATTTTCTTTGCCCAACGCCTTTGACCCAGACGTTGGTGCTAACACAGTAAAAACCTATAAACTGAGCATTAGCGAACAATTTACAATTGACATTCATTCTGGTAGTGACGGAACAAAATATGTCGATTTGGTCCTCACAAAGGCTTTAGACAGGGAAGAGAAGGCTGTTCATAATCTGATACTCACTGCAATCGATGGCGGAGTCCCTGCGCGCTCTGGCACAGCTAGTATTATAGTGCGCGTCCAAGATACAAATGACAACGCCCCTCAGTTTGATCAGGCAGTTTATTCTCTGAATATTAGCGAAAATTCTCCAGCTGGTACTGTTGTTATTAAATTAAACGCTACTGATGCTGATGTAGGCCCAAACGCTGACCTTACATACTCATTTACGCTTTATACTTCTGAGAAAACGCAGGAAATGTTCTCACTGAATTCAAAAACTAGTGAAATTGCAGTTAAGGGCACCATCGATTATGAAGATATGAAAATATTTGAGATGTTTCTTGAGGCTAAAGACAATGGCCCTGTTCCACTCTCCGGTCAATGCAGAGTGACTGTGAATGTAAAGGATATGAACGATAACTATCCCGAGATAACCATAAAATCTCTTAAGAATACCGTGGACGAAAACATCCCAGTCGGCTCTGTTATAGCTCTAGTGGGTGTTGGTGACAGAGACTCTGGAGATAACGGTAAGGTAAATCTGACAATGAACAAATCCTTACCATTTATTTTAAACCAAACCTCTGACTACCTCTATGAGTTATTGGTGTCAGAACCGTTAGATCGTGAAATTGTCCCAGAATATGAGATCATGTTGGTTGTGACGGATAAAGGGAATCCTCCCTTATCTGATAATGAAACTATAACAGTCCACTTGCTAGATGTCAATGATAACGCACCGCAGTTCCCACAAACATTTTACACCATACCTGTTATGGAGAATAACGCACCTGGAGCTTTACTGAGCTCTTTAACTGCTATAGATCCAGATCTCCATGAAAACCAGTATCTAGTCTATTTTATCATAGAGAAGGAAATAGTGAACACCTCCATGTCCATGCTGTTCTCTATTAACCCAGAGAACGGGAATCTTTACGCGCTAAAGACGTTTGACTATGAGATAGAGAAGGAGTTCCTTTTCCACATCGAGGCCAGAGACTCTGGCGTTCCTCCGCTCAGCAGTAACGTGACCGTTCACATTATTATCATGGATCAGAACGACAACACACCGCTCATAGTGTCTCCATGGCGGGCGCACGGCTCGGTTGTGGAGGAAAAGATCCCGAGATCCACCGATAAAGGGACTCTGATAGCCAAAGTCATCGCCATAGACTCTGATTCAGTGCACAACTCTCGAATCACGTACCAGTTTCTCCACAACACTGACGCGACATTATTCAGCTTGGATCAATATAACGGAGAGATCCGGACCATGAGAATGTTCAGTTACAGAGACTCGCGCCACCAGCAGCTGGTTGTGATCGCCAAGGACAACGGAGAGCCCGCGCTCTCTGCTACAGTCACCATCAAACTGTCCACGGTGGAGACCGCGCTTAAAACCTATGCTGACATGACTGAGGTGCCTTTGGGATATGACATCTTCTCCGATTTAAACCTGTATCTGGTGATCGGACTGGGCTCTGTTTCATTTCTTTTACTGATCACTATATTGGTCACCATCGTGCTGAAGTGTCAGAAAACGAAGCCCAGCAAAGCGGCTCCTCCGAGCAGGAACAGTGTGATCAGCGAGAGGAACTCGACCATCGCGGATTCCACTCTGGTCTCCAACGATGCCTACTGGTACAGTTTATTTCTAGCAGAGACCAGGAAAGGAAAGATGGTGGTCAGACAGCCTGTGCCAAAGGGATCGAGATACATCGTGTCCAGTCTACCGAGGAGCACAGGACTGACCGAGACCAGCGGCTCAGCTGCTTCTACACTACAGGTGAGATCATTTTTATAGTCTACAATTTGATTATTTTTCGCACATGTATTATGAATTACGAAGCACACATTCTGAGGTAAGAATATTTCAATAATTGTACTTTATTTTTTTAAGGCTGTGTAAAGAATAGTGTAATAATAAATTGTCGATGTTAGTGGATATTTTAACCTCTTAAGACCCGAGAAAAAAAGTTTTAGGAAAAAAAATAGTTTTTTTCATGTCTTTACATTGTTTAGAGCATTAAAAATAATGTAAAAAAAAAAAAAAGATATTTAATACATAAGTTATGCTATGTCCTCAGCAGAGGACATCGGGACTCAATTTCTTTAAAAAAATAAAAAGACATGAATGAACATGCATAGGCAAAAACAACTGATTTTTTAAACCACCAATACATTTTTAGTTTAAGATTTTTTTATTTTTTTTACCAAACTTTGTATAAAGATGATTCTCAACTATGTTATAACAGAATGATTCGATATACCATTTTTCTTTCTGCAAAATGTGTGTAAAATGGCCATTAACGGGCTTTCTCATTATATACAATGTATTTATAAACTAAATCTAATTTGCATATTAATGTGTTTTGGGGGGAACATGTAATGAAAAAAGAAGTGTAATAATGGAAGTAATAATTGACAAGATTTTCATAATAATATATAGCCTAATATTTCATAGAATATTGAAATATAATTTCTTTCCCTATTCATTTGTTATGTCTCCCAAAATGCGTAATAAACATGCTTTTAGTCCCGGTGTCCTCATATGAGAACATGTATGAAATCAACGTCCTGTTGCGTAACAGAAAGTCATAAATTGATTTGAAACCCCATAACATTTTCCTGAGATGTTGATTTATGACACACAATTTAAAAATTAGACAGATTTAAATGATAATTACAAAATATTATCATATTTCCATAAGAGTGTCACTAAATTAGTTTCAGACATTTTTGAAGACCAAGGAGAGGGAGTGGTCATGGTGAAACATCCAATCATTTGGTATCTCTGAAAAGCCCTGAATGTGCTCTATACTAGACATCCAGACTTAAAACTGTGGCATGTATAGTCTCAGAGAAATTTACTAAAATACAATGTCCTCATACGAGGCCGCAGGTTCTTAAGAGGTTAACATAACCTGTGCACAATTTTAAGGCATCTCAGTGTGTGCGCCAAGCGGCGCTGTAGTCTCACAAACTGTACATCACTGCGAGCGTAATTTCAACGTCACTATCACAATTGGCCATTTTGCAATGAACCCTTGATTTCTGCGTCTGTCTGGCTTTAGACAAAATATTGCTGTTTACATCGAGGAAACTTTTTATATTTTATCCCTTCACTAACACTTTTTTTCTGCATCTTATTTTGGAGACATATCCAATGCTTTGTTGCTGCATGAACTGCTTTGTCCTTGTATCATAAGCATTTGATCAGACAATGGATTCTGATTTGAACGCCCGGTCATGGAGAAGGTATGTGGCGCTATCTTTTATTTTATCGGTGTTTCTTCAGTCGGCTCTGGCTGTTACACACTATTCTATTCCAGAGGAGATGGAAGTGGGATCTGTCGTGGCTAATTTAGCCACTGATTTGGGACTTGATGTACAGGCTTTGATTAAACGAAACGTCCGATTAGATGTTATTGCTAACAAGAAATACCTCGCCATTAACAAAGACAGGGGCGAGCTGTACATACTAGAGAAGATTGATCGTGAATATCTGTGTCCTCTCAAAACGAGTACGACTTGCTTTCTAAAACTGGAAGTTATTGTGGAGAACCCTGTGCGAATATTTTATATAGAACTGGAAATCACAGATATTAATGACAACAACCCTCAATTTCGACGAGACACAATCAATTTAGATATCACTGAATCTACACCAGCAGGTGAGCGATTTTCTGTCAGTAATGCAGTGGATTCTGATGTCGGTTCCAATTCGGTTAAAACATATTATCTGAGCCAGAACGAGCACTTTGATATTGAAATTCACTCTGGGAGGGACGGCTCCAAATTTGCGGACTTAATTTTAAAAAAGGCTCTAGATCGTGAAACCCAAGCTGTTCATAATCTGATACTGACAGCAGTGGATGGCGGAGTCCCTCCGCGTTCAGGCACGGCCAGTATCATCGTTCGGGTGTTGGATGCAAACGACAACGCCCCTAAATTTGATCAGGAGAGCTACACCATCAATTTAACTGAAAACTCACCCATAGGCAGCCTGGTTGTTAAATTAAATGCAACAGATCTAGATGAGGGTTCTAATGCCGACCTTGTGTATTCATTTAGTTTGTATACATCAGAGAAGACACAGAAAGCTTTCAGTTTAAATCCTGATAGTGGTGAAATTAGAGTGAAGGAGATGGTTAATTATGAAGACTTTAGAATTTACGATATGGAGGTTATAGCATCAGATAAAGGAACTCATCCATTATCCGGTCAATGTAAATTATCCATTATAATTACTGACATGAATGACAATTATCCTGAAATTTCGATTAAGTCATTTCAGAGTCCAGTGAAAGAGGATATAGCTGTAAATACAGTAATTGCAGTTGTTAGTGTGAGTGATAAAGACTCAGGAGAAAATGGACAGATAGATATTCATATTTCTGATGATTTACCTTTTGCGCTCAAAGAATCGTCTGATAATTATTATGAATTATTAGTTTCAGAACCGTTAGACCGTGAAAAGGTTCCAGAATATGACATCACTATTACCGTGACTGACAGGGGCAACCCGCCGTTATCTGATAATGAAACTATAACTTTAGAGCTGCTGGACATTAACGACAATGTTCCTCAGTTCCCACAGACATTCTACACGATACCTGTTATGGAGAATAACGCGCCTGGAGCTTTACTGAGCTCTTTAACTGCTATAGATCCAGATCTCCATGAAAATCAGTATCTAGTCTATTTTATAACAGAGAAGGAAATAGTGAACTCCTCCATGTCCATGCTGTTCTCCATTAACCCAGAGAACGGGAATCTTTACGCGCTAAAGACGTTTGACTATGAGATAGAGAAGGAGTTTCTTTTTCACATCGAGGCCAGAGACTCTGGCGTTCCTCCGCTCAGCAGTAACGTGACCGTTCACATTATTATCATGGATCAGAACGACAACACACCGCTTATAGTGTCTCCATGGCGCGCGCACGGCTCGGTGGTGGAGGAAAAGATCCCGAGATCCACCGATAAAGGGACTCTGATAGCCAAAGTCATCGCCATAGACTCTGATTCAGTGCACAACTCTCGAATCACGTACCAGTTTCTCCACAACACTGACGCGACCTTATTCAGCTTGGATCAATATAACGGAGAGATCCGGACCATGAGAATGTTCAGTTACAGAGACTCGCGCCACCAGCAGCTGGTTGTGATCGCCAAGGACAACGGAGAGCCCGCGCTCTCTGCTACAGTCACCATCAAACTGTCCACGGTGGAGATCGCCCTTAAAACCTATGCTGACATGACTGAGGTGCCTTTGGGATATGACATCTTCTCCGATTTAAACCTGTATCTGGTGATCGGACTGGGCTCTGTTTCATTTCTTTTACTCATCACTATATTGGTCACCATCGTGCTGAAGTGTCAGAAAACGAAGCCCAGCAAAGCGGCTCCTCCGAGCAGGAATAGTGTGATCAGCGAGAGGAACTCGACCATCGCGGATTCCACTCTGGTCTCCAACGATGCCTACTGGTACAGTTTATTTCTAGCAGAGACCAGGAAAGGAAAGATGGTGGTCAGACAGCCTGTGCCAAAGGGATCGAGATACATCGTGTCCAGTCTACCGAGGAGCACAGGACTGACCGAGACCAGCGACTCAGCTGCTTCTACACTACAGGTAAGAAAAACCATTAAACTCTAGTAAAACTATTAATGAAAATATCATTATACATACTATTTAGTTGTGTATATGCTTTTTAAATCAAGGTGACAAATCAAATTTATAATATTCATCATATTTCCCACGAATAACATGTTCAGTATTCACTCTATATTATAATCCAATTCTGCTGAGCTGGCTCTGTATTAAATGTGATGTTTTTAGATCATGCACATAGTGTCGCTGTTGTCTAGAAATACACACGATGGAAATGACTTATTGGTCACCATAATGTAACGTCACAGTCTGGTAGAATGATCCTCTCTTTGCACGTCTCTTTGTTCCTCCGCGTATTTCATTGTCAGTTTCCATTGCTTGTTTGGATTATATTGGACTTGTATCTTAAATAAAAAAATGGAACCGTATATGGACGCACAGAAATGGAGAAGGTACGTTTGGTTATTCCTGATTATTTTTGCCTTATTAAACCCAGCATTTGGCGTTACTCACTACTCTATTCCAGAGGAAATGGAGGTAGGATCTGTTGTTGCAAATTTAGCCACTGATCTTGGTTTGGATATACAGAGTTTGACGAAACGTAAGATGCGCCTAGATGTGTTAGCAAATAAAAAATACCTGGATGTAAATAAAGAAACAGGAGAGTTATTTATCGTCGAAAGGATAGACAGAGAATATCTCTGCCCATCCAAAACTACAAATTCGTGCTTTCTAAAGCTCGACGCTACAATCGAAAATCCAATTAGGATGTTCAATATTGAACTAGAAATATTAGATATCAACGACAATGCACCCCACTTTCGACGAGATGTCATGCATTTAGACATTTCTGAATCGACACCAGCCGGCGAGCGTTTCTCTCTGAACAATGCAGTGGACTCCGACATTGGATCTAATTCAATTAAGACTTACTATCTTAGCGAAAGTGATCATTTTACTATCGAAATACAGTCTGGTCGAGATGGATCTAAGCTAGCTGATTTGGTACTGAAAAAAGCATTAGATCGCGAAGATCAAGCAGTTCATAATCTGATTCTCACTGCTGTAGATGGAGGAGTGCCTTCGCGCTCTGGGACAGCTAATATTATTGTCCAAGTGCTAGACACTAATGACAACGCCCCACAGTTCGATAAAGACAGCTATACTGTACATTTAAGTGAAAATTCTCCAGTAGGAAGCCTTGTTGTTAAGTTAAATGCAACAGATTTGGATGAAGGGCCAAATTCCGAAATAATATACACATTCAGTTTATATACCTCCGAGAAAACGCAAGAGACGTTCAATTTGAATTCAGAAACGGGTGAAATTCGAGTTAAAGAGATGATTAATTATGAAGATTTCAAGATCTATGATATGGAGATAATAGCAACTGATAAAGGATCTAATAGTCTCTCTGGAAAATGTAAACTAACTATTTTAATCACAGACATGAACGATAATCATCCTGAAATTTCCATCAAATCATTTTCTGGCCCTGTTAAAGAGGATATAGCTGTAAATACAGTAATTGCAGTTGTTAGTGTGAGTGATAAAGACTCAGGAGAAAATGGACATGTAGATATTCATATTTCTGATGATTTACCTTTTGCTCTCAAAGAATCGTCTGATAATTATTATGAATTATTAGTTTCAGAACCGTTAGACCGTGAAAAGGTTCCAGAATATGACATCACTATTACCGTGACTGACAGGGGCAACCCGCCGTTATCTGATAATGAAACTATAACTTTAGAGCTGCTGGACATTAACGACAATGTTCCTCAGTTCCCACAGACATTCTACACGATACCTGTTATGGAGAATAACGCGCCTGGAGCTTTACTGAGCTCTTTAACTGCTATAGACCCAGATCTCCATGAAAATCAGTATCTAGTCTATTTTATCACAGAGAAGGAAATAGTGAACACCTCCATGTCCATGCTGTTCTCCATTAACCCAGAGAACGGGAATCTTTACGCGCTAAAGACGTTTGACTATGAGATAGAGAAGGAGTTTCTTTTTCACATCGAGGCCAGAGACTCTGGCGTTCCTCCGCTCAGCAGTAACGTGACCGTTCACATTATTATCATGGATCAGAACGACAACACACCGCTTATAGTGTCTCCATGGCGCGCGCACGGCTCGGTGGTGGAGGAAAAGATCCCGAGATCCACCGATAAAGGGACTCTGATAGCCAAAGTCATCGCCATAGACTCTGATTCAGTGCACAACTCTCGAATCACGTACCAGTTTCTCCACAACACTGACGTGACATTATTCAGCTTGGATCAATATAACGGAGAGATCCGGACCATGAGAATGTTCAGTTACAGAGACTCACGCCACCAGCAGCTGGTTGTGATCGCCAAGGACAACGGAGAGCCCGCGCTCTCTGCTACAGTCACCATCAAACTGTCCACGGTGGAGACCGCGCTTAAAACCTATGCTGACATGACTGAGGTGCCTTTGGGATATGACATCTTCTCCGATTTAAACCTGTATCTGGTGATCGGACTGGGCTCTGTTTCATTTCTTTTACTCATCACTATATTGGTCACCATCGTGCTGAAGTGTCAGAAAACGAAGCCCAGCAAAGCGGCTCCTCCGAGCAGGAACAGTGTGATCAGCGAGAGGAACTCGACCATCGCGGATTCCACTCTGGTCTCCAACGATGCCTACTGGTACAGTTTATTTCTAGCAGAGACCAGGAAAGGAAAGATGGTGGTCAGACAGCCTGTGCCAAAGGGATCGAGATACATCGTGTCCAGTCTACCGAGGAGCACAGGACTGAGCGAGACCAGCGACTCAGCTGCATCTACTCTACAGGTAAAACAATCCAAGTCAGTAATAAAAGAGAGATTTAAATGAAGTTTTGCGCACAATGTCTAAGCGAAGTGTCATTTCGTGCGCCTTGGTATACTCGGTAACATAAGTGTTTCCCAGCTTTAGAGAACGGCATTCTTCCTCTTAGAGTATTGTTTCATTTTCTGCATATTTTGCAATATTATTTGCAACGCCTGTTTCTTATTTCTTTTCTTTTTGTGTTTACATGTGATTTAAACGTGAAGATTCCAAATAACACATTTCCCCTATTTGAGCGCAGCAACAAGCACTGAATATACAAGAATACTTATTGTAAGCAAGGCTGTTCTCATCTATTTGTGTATGTTCATGCTAAACTCACTGAGCGTCGCTGTCCTCTAAGAAAACGCTTTTGGTCATACTCTCAGTCGCCATAACAGATTTCCTATAGGAGGAAAGCGCACAAAGGATCGGGCCATGACAAGAGCTTCGCAGTGTGCTATTCGTTTCTCTGACCATTTCATGATGGCGAGGAATACAAATATCTAAAACGCTGCAAAATGGAGGGACGCGTAAAGTCACAGTTTTGGAGGTATGTAACGGTCCTTCTGTTTTTCTCCGCTATTTTGGACACAGCGTCCTCTGTTACACATTATTCCATCCCAGAAGAAATGGAGGAAGGCTCTGTTGTCGCTAATTTAGCGTCAGATTTGGGACTGGATGTGAAAACACTCAGCAGACGACAAATGCGACTCGACATCATATCTAACAAAAAATATCTCGATGTTAATAAAGAGACAGGAGAGCTCTTTATTCTAGAAAAGATGGATAGAGAATATCTTTGTTCATCTAAAACGGCGACAACGTGTTTTATCAAAATGGAAGTGATATTCGAGAACCCTGTGCGCATATTTAACTTTGAAATTGAAATTGTGGATATTAATGATAATGCTCCCCAGTTTCGGAGAGATACGATCCGTTTGGATATATCAGAATCTACAGCAGCCGGGGAGAGATTCTCGCTCAGTAATGCGGTGGACCCTGATATTGGCTCGAATTCTATAAAAACTTACTACTTAAGTGAGAGCGAACATTTTGACATTGAAATACAAACAGGGAGGGACGGATCCAAATTTGCGGATTTGATACTTAAAAAGTCATTAGACAGAGAAAAACAAGCTTCACATAATCTGATACTCACTGCTGTGGATGGAGGGGTCCCCGCGCGCTCTGGCACTGCTAGCATTATTGTGCGCGTTCTGGACACTAATGACAACGCCCCTCAATTCAATAAAGACAGTTATACTATAAATCTAATAGAAAACGCACCTATTGGAAGCCTTGTAGTGAAATTAAACGCGACAGATAAAGACGAGAGCTCAAATTCAGATTTAGTTTACTCTTACAGTTTGTATACATCAGAGAAAACACAGCAGACGTTCAGTCTGAATCCTGACAATGGAGAAATTAGAGTAAAAGAAATGGTTAATTATGAGGATTTCAGGATCTATGATATGGAAATTATAGCAACAGATAAAGGAGTTAATAGTCTCTCTGGAAAATGTAAAGTAAAGATTTTAATCACAGATATGAATGACAATCATCCTGAAATTTCTATAAAATTATTCTCAAGTCCAGTGAAAGAGGATATAGCAGTAAATACAGTAATTGCAGTTGTTAGTGTGAGTGATAAAGACTCAGGAGAAAATGGACAGGTAGATATTCATATTTCTGATGATTTACCTTTTACGCTCAAAGAATCGTCTGATAATTATTATGAATTATTAGTTTCAGAACCGTTAGACCGTGAAAAGGTTCCAGAATATGACATCACTATTACCGTGACTGACAGGGGCAACCCGCCGTTATCTGATAATGAAACTATAACTTTAGAGCTGCTGGACATTAACGACAATGTTCCTCAGTTCCCACAGACATTCTACACGATACCTGTTATGGAGAATAACGCGCCTGGAGCTTTACTGAGCTCTTTAACTGCTATAGACCCAGATCTCCATGAAAATCAGTATCTAGTCTATTTTATCACAGAGAAGGAAATAGTGAACACCTCCATGTCCATGCTGTTCTCCATTAACCCAGAGAACGGGAATCTTTACGCGCTAAAGACGTTTGACTATGAGATAGAGAAGGAGTTTCTTTTCCACATCGAGGCCAGAGACTCTGGCGTTCCTCCGCTCAGCAGTAACGTGACCGTTCACATTATTATCATGGATCAGAACGACAACACACCGCTTATAGTGTCTCCATGGCGCGCGCACGGCTCGGTGGTGGAGGAAAAGATCCCGAGATCCACCGATAAAGGGACTCTGATAGCCAAAGTAATCGCCATAGACTCTGATTCAGTGCACAACTCTCGAATCACGTACCAGTTTCTCCACAACACTGACGCGACATTATTCAGCTTGGATCAATATAACGGAGAGATCCGGACCATGAGAATGTTCAGTTACAGAGACTCGCGCCACCAGCAGCTGGTTGTGATCGCCAAGGACAACGGAGAGTCCGCGCTCTCTGCTACAGTCACCATCAAACTGTCCACGGTGGAGACCGCGCTTAAAACCTATGCTGACATGACTGAGGTGCCTTTGGGATATGACATCTTCTCCGATTTAAACCTGTATCTGGTGATCGGACTGGGCTCTGTTTCATTTCTTTTACTCATCACTATATTGGTCACCATCGTGCTGAAGTGTCAGAAAACGAAGCCCAGCAAAGCGGCTCCTCCGAGCAGGAACAGTGTGATCAGCGAGAGGAACTCGACCATCGCGGATTCCACTCTGGTCTCCAACGATGCCTACTGGTACAGTTTATTTCTAGCAGAGACCAGGAAAGGAAAGATGGTGGTGAGACAGCCTGTGCCAAAGGGATCGAGATACATCGTGTCCAGTCTACCGAGGAGCACAGGACTGACCGAGACCAGCGACTCAGCTGCTTCTACACTACAGGTAAGCACTGCCACATAGTGAATAATTAAAAAAAAGATCAAATCTAAGTTATGGATTTTTTTTCCCCTGTCAAATTAAATTTCCTTTTAGGTTCAACTTTGCGCATGCGTATTTGCTTTTATTTTGCTTTAACTTACCAATAAATTTGTTCAGGAGGTAGATAAATAATATTTTGCATCAATTTTATGCTTTGCAATGAAGTTATTTATTCTTCAGAGATAATTCAGCTGCATTCAACCTCTAAATGTTTCTCGCGTTTAATTAGGAGACTTGCGTTAATCACCTGTGACATAAAGCATTTTTATTGGCACACTGTTTTGTAATTTATCTAACTTGCTCTTGTCATTTGCTTTTGTTTGCATCTACAGTATGAAAAGCTTTATTATAGGTATTCAGATTATTTCCCACTTTATTTTAAAGTTTTTGATGCATACCTTAACTAATGTAATAATATTTTAAAATACGTTTCTAATTTTACTCTCACTGCACTCCTCGCTCTTGTGCGCATAGAGTCGCTGTCCACCAATAAAATATTTTTCTAGTCATACTGCCATCGTCGCCATTGCTGATTCTTCATCTGTGGGGAACATTGCAGTCTTTCTTTCAGGCAGGACTATTCGCGCTCTCTTTTTTTGTTCCAGTTGTATTTTCTTACATGTTATTGCGCGAATTATTTTCTTGAAACAATTCCACGTTTTGGAACTCTTTGGACCTGCTTTCTGTGTGCACTATAGGGAAAATCAAAACAATGGAACCAAAAGCACGGCTTTGGTTAAGGTATGTCTCGATCTTCGTATTCCTTCTTGCGGCTGTATTTCAGACAGCATCTGCTGTTACGCACTACACAATTCCAGAGGAGATGGACGAAGGGTCTGTGGTTGCAAATTTGGTGTCTGATTTGGGATTGGATTTAAAAAGCCTTAGTACACGTAAAATACGTTTGGATGTCGTCGCAAATAAAAAATATCTTGACATTAACAAAGATACTGGGGAGCTGTATATTTTAGAAAGGATTGACAGAGAGAATCTGTGCACATCAAAATCAGCCACAACATGCGTTCTCAAAGTGGATGCCACATTAGAGAATCCTATTCGAATGTTTAATATTGAACTTGAAATAATGGACATAAATGATAATGCGCCACGTTTCCGACGAGATACGATGCATTTAGACATATCAGAGGCAACAGCAATAGGGGAGAGGTTTTCCCTCACTAATGCTGTAGATCCTGATACAGGTTCAAATTCGGTAAAGACATACTATCTCAGTGAAAGCGACCATTTTAGTATTGAGATTCAGACTGGACGAGACGGATCTAAGTTTGCCGACCTGATACTTAAAAAGTCATTAGACAGAGAAAAACAAGCTTCACATAATCTGATACTCACTGCTGTGGATGGAGGAGTCCCTGCGCGCTCTGGCACTGCTAGCATTATTGTGCGCGTTTTGGACACTAATGACAACGCCCCTCAATTCGATAAAGACAGTTACACTATAAATCTAATAGAAAACGCACATATTGGAAGCCTTGTAGTGAAATTAAACGCAACAGATAAAGATGAAGGAACGAATTCCGATATATTTTACTCTTTTAGTCTGTATACTTCAGAAAAAACGCAGCAGACATTCAGTCTGAATCCTGACAATGGTGAAATCAGAGTAAAAGAAATGATTAATTATGAGGATTTCAGGATCTATGAAATGGAAATTATAGCAACAGATAAAGGAGCCAATAGTCTTTCTGGACAGTGTAAAGTAAAGATTTTAGTCACAGATTTGAATGACAATCATCCTGAAATTTCCATAAAATCATTCTCAAGTCCAGTAAAAGAGGATATAGCAGTAAATACAGTGATTGCAGTTGTTAGTGTGAGTGATAAAGACTCAGGAGAAAATGGACAGGTAGATATTCATATTTCTGATGATTTACCTTTTACGCTCAAAGAATCGTCTGATAATTATTATGAATTATTAGTTTCAGAACCGTTAGACCGTGAAAAGGTTCCAGAATATGACATCACTATTACCGTGACTGACAGGGGCAACCCGCCGTTATCTGATAATGAAACTATAACTTTAGAGCTGCTGGACATTAACGACAATGTTCCTCAGTTCCCACAGACATTCTACACGATACCTGTTATGGAGAATAACGCACCTGGAGCTTTACTGAGCTCTTTAACTGCTATAGACCCAGATCTCCATGAAAATCAGTATTTAGTCTATTTTATCATAGAGAAGGAAATAGTGAACACCTCCATGTCCATGCTGTTCTCCATTAACCCAGAGAACGGGAATCTTTACGCGCTAAAGACGTTTGACTATGAGATAGAGAAGGAGTTTCTTTTCCACATCGAGGCCAGAGACTCTGGCGTTCCTCCGCTCAGCAGTAACGTGACCGTTCACATTATTATCATGGATCAGAACGACAACACACCGCTTATAGTGTCTCCATGGCGCGCGCACGGCTCGGTGGTGGAGGAAAAGATCCCGAGATCCACCGATAAAGGGACTCTGATAGCCAAAGTCATCGCCATAGACTCCGATTCAGTGCACAACTCTCGAATCACGTACCAGTTTCTCCACAACACTGACGCGACATTATTCAGCTTGGATCAATATAACGGAGAGATCCGGACCATGAGAATATTCAGTTACAGAGACTCGCGCCACCAGCAGCTGGTTGTGATCGCCAAGGACAACGGAGAGTCCGCGCTCTCTGCTACAGTCACCATCAAACTGTCCACGGTGGAGACCGCGCTTAAAACCTATGCTGACATGACTGAGGTGCCTTTGGGATATGACATCTTCTCCGATTTAAACCTGTATCTGGTGATCGGACTGGGCTCTGTTTCATTTCTTTTACTCATCACTATATTGGTCACCATCGTGCTGAAGTGTCAGAAAACGAAGCCCAGCAAAGCGGCTCCTCCGAGCAGGAACAGTGTGATCAGCGAGAGGAACTCGACCATCGTGGATTCCACTCTGGTCTCCAACGATGCCTACTGGTACAGTTTATTTCTAGCAGAGACCAGGAAAGGAAAGATGGTGGTCAGACAGCCTGTGCCAAAGGGATCGAGATACATCGTGTCCAGTCTACCGAGGAGCACAGGACTGACCGAGACCAGCGACTCAGCTGCATCTACTCTACAGGTAAAACAATCCAAGTCAATAATCAAAGAGAGATTTAAATTACGTTTCAAGCACAATTTCTAAGCGATGAGTCATTTCATGCGCCTTGGTATAATCAGTAACCTATGTGTTTCCCAGTTTTAGAGAACGGCATTCTTCCTCTTAGAGCTGTAGGCTATTATTTAAATTTCTGAATATGTTTTCCATATTTTTGCAACGCCTGTTTATTGTTTGTCCTCAAATCTGTTACTTTAAACCCACACATTTAAATCACATTTTTTTCTATTTGAGCGCAGCAACAAGCACTTAGCCTAATTGTTAGGGTTGGAGCGCTGGACAGCAAAAATAAAAATAAAATATAGTTAACACGGAAAATAGAAAAATACTTATTGCTGTTCTCATCTATTTGTGTATGTTCATGCTAAACTCACTGAGCGTCGCTGTTCTCTAAGAAAACGCTTTTGGTCATACTCTCAGTCGCCGTGACAGATTTCCTATAGGAGGAAAGCGCACAAAGGATGGGCCATGACAAGAGCTTCGCAGTGTGCTATTCGTTTCTCTGACCATTTCATGATCGCGAGGAATACAAATATCTCAAACGCTGCAAAATGGAGGGACGCGTAAAGTCACAGTTTTGGAGGTATGTAAGGGTCCTTCTGTTTTTCTGCGCTATTTTGGACACAGCGTCCTCTGTTACACATTATTCCATCCCAGAAGAAATGGAGGAAGGCTCTGTTGTCGCTAATTTAGCGTCAGATTTGGGACTGGATGTGAAAACACTCAGCAGACGACAAATGCGACTCGATATTAGATCTAACAAAAAATATATGGATGTCAACAAAGAAACAGGAGAGCTCTACATATTGGAAAATATAGACAGAGAATATCTTTGTTCATCTAAAACGGCGACAACATGTTTTATCAAAATGGAAGTGACACTCGAGAGCCCTGTACGAATGTTTAACATTGAAATTGAAATTGTAGACATAAATGATAATGCTCCCAAGTTTTGGAGAGATACGATCCGCCTGGATATATCAGAATCTACATCAGCTGGAGAGAGATTCTCGCTCAGTAATGCGGTGGACCCTGATATTGGCTCGAATTCTATAAAAACGTATTACTTGACCGAGAGCGAACATTTTGACATTGAAATACAAACAGGAAGGGATGGTTCAAAATTTTCTGATTTAATTCTGAAAAAGCCCTTGGACAGAGAAAAACAAGCTTCACATAATCTGATACTCACTGCTGTGGATGGAGGAGTCCCCGCGCGCTCTGGCACTGCTAGCATTATTGTGCGCGTTTTGGACACTAATGACAACGCCCCTCAATTCGGTAAAGACAGTTATACTATAAATCTAACAGAAAACGCACCTATTGGAAGCCTTGTAGTGAAATTAAACGCGACAGATAAAGACGAGAGCTCAAATTCAGATTTAGTTTACTCTTACAGTTTGTATACATCAGAGAAAACACAGCAGACGTTCAGTCTGAATCCTGACAATGGAGAAATTAGAGTAAAACAAATGATTAATTATGAGGATTTCAGAATCTATGATATGGAAATTATAGCAACAGATAAAGGAGTTAATAGTCTCTCTGGAAAATGTAAAGTAAAGATTTTAATCACAGATATGAATGACAATCATCCTGAAATTTCTATAAAATCATTCTCAAGTCCAGTGAAAGAGGATATAGCTGTAAATACTGTAATTGCAGTTGTTAGTGTGAGTGATAAAGACTCAGGAGAAAATGGACAGGTAGACATTCATATTTATGACGATTTACCTTTTGCACTCAAAGAATCGTCTAATAATTATTATGAATTATTAGTTTCAGAACCGTTAGACCGTGAAAAGGTTCCAGAATATGACATCACTATTACCGTGACTGACAGGGGCAACCCGCCGTTATCTGATAATGAAACTATAACTTTAGAGCTGCTGGACGTTAACGACAATGTTCCTCAGTTCCCACAGACATTCTACACGATACCTGTTATGGAGAATAACGCGCCTGGAGCTTTACTGAGCTCTTTAACTGCTATAGACCCAGATCTCCATGAAAATCAGTATCTAGTCTATTTTATCATAGAGAAGGAAATAGTGAACACCTCCATGTCCATGCTGTTCTCCATTAACCCAGAGAACGGGAATCTTTACGCGCTAAAGACGTTTGACTATGAGATAGAGAAGGAGTTTCTTTTCCACATCGAGGCCAGAGACTCTGGCGTTCCTCCGCTTAGCAGTAACGTGACCGTTCACATTATTATCATGGATCAGAACGACAACACACCGCTTATAGTGTCTCCATGGCGCGCGCACGGCTCGGTGGTGGAGGAAAAGATCCCGAGATCCACCGATAAAGGGACTCTGATAGCCAAAGTAATCGCCATAGACTCTGATTCAGTGCACAACTCTCGAATCACGTACCAGTTTCTCCACAACACTGACGCGACATTATTCAGCTTGGATCAATATAACGGAGAGATCCGGACCATGAGAATGTTCAGTTACAGAGACTCGCGCCACCAGCAGCTGGTTGTGATCGCCAAGGACAACGGAGAGCCCGCGCTCTCTGCTACAGTCACCATCAAACTGTCCACGGTGGAGACCGCCCTTAAAACCTATGCTGACATGACTGAGGTGCCTTTAGGATATGACATATTCTCCGATTTAAACCTGTATCTGGTGATCGGACTGGGCTCTGTTTCATTTCTTTTACTCATCACTATATTGGTCACCATCGTGCTGAAGTGTCAGAAAACGAAGCCCAGCAAAGCGGCTCCTCCGAGCAGGAACAGTGTGATCAGCGAGAGGAACTCGACCATCGCGGATTCCACTCTGGTCTCCAACGATGCCTACTGGTACAGTTTATTTCTAGCAGAGACCAGGAAAGGAAAGATGGTGGTCAGACAGCCTGTGCCAAAGGGATCGAGATACATCGTGTCCAGTCTACCGAGGAGCACAGGACTGACCGAGACCAGCGACTCAGCTGCATCTACTCTACAGGTAAGCACTGCCACATAGTGAATTTAAAAAACAAAAAAATCACATCTAAGTTATGGATCTGCTTTCCGGTCAAGTATAATTTCCTTTTAGGTTCAACTTTGCGCATGCGTATTTGCTTTTGTTTTGCTTTAACTTACCAATAAATCTGTTCAGGAGGTAGATAAATAATATTTTGCATCGATTTTACGCGTTGCAATGAAGTTATTTATTCTTCAGAGATAATTCAGCTGCATTCAACCTCTAAATGTTTCTCGCGTTCAATTAGGAGCCTTGCGTTAATCACCTGTGACATAAAGCATTTTTATTGGCACAATGTTTTGTAATTTATCTAACTTGCAATTGTCATTTGCTGTTGTTTGCATCTAGTATATGAAAAGCTTTATTATAGGTATTCAGATTTTTTACACTTTATTTGAAAGTTTTTGATTCGTACGTAATAATATTTTAAAATACGTTTCTAATTTTACTCTCACTGCACTCCTCACTACTGTGCGCACAGAGTCGCTGTCCACCAAGAAAATACTTTTCTAATCATACTGCCATCGTCGCCATTGCTGATTCTTCATCTGTGGGCAACGTTGTAGTCTTTCTTTCAGGCAGGACTATTCGCTCTTTCATATATTGTTCCAGTTGTATTCTCTTACATGTCATTGCGCGAATTATTTTCTTGAACCATATCCACGTTTTGGAACTCTTTGGACCTGCTCTCTGTGTGCAATTTAAGGAAAATCAAAACAATGGAACCGACAGCACGGCTTTGGTTAAGGTACGTCTCGATCTTCGTATTCCTTCTTGCGGCTGTATTTCAGACAGCATCTGCGGTTACTCACTACACAATTCCAGAGGAGATGGACGAAGCGTCTGCGGTTGCAAATTTGGTGTCTGATTTGGGATTGGATTTGAAAAGCCTTAGTAAACGTAAAATACGGTTGCATGTTGTAGCTAATAAAAAATATCTTGACGTTAACAAAGATACTGGGGAGCTGTATATTTTAGAAAGAATTGACAGAGAGAACCTGTGTCCATCAAAATCAGTCACAACATGCGTTCTCAAAGTGGATGCCACATTAGAGAATCCTATTCGAATGTTTAATATTGAACTTGAGATAATGGACATAAACGATAATGCGCCACGTTTCCGACGAGATACAATGAATTTAGACGTCTCAGAGGCAACAGCAATAGGGGAGAGGTTTTCCCTCACTAATGCTGTAGACCCCGATACAGGTTCAAATTCCGTAAAGACGTACTATCTCAGTGAAAGCGACCAATTTAATATTGAGATTCAGACTGGACGAGACGGATCTAAGTTTGCTGACTTGATACTGAAAAAGTCATTAGACAGAGAAAAACAAGCTTCACATAATCTGATACTCACTGCTGTGGATGGAGGAGTCCCTGCGCGCTCTGGCACCGCTAGCATTATTGTGCGCGTTTTGGACACTAATGACAACGCCCCTCAATTCGATAAAGACAGTTATACTATAAATCTAATAGAAAACGCACCTATTGGAAGCCTTGTAGTGAAATTAAACGCGACAGATAAAGATGAAGGAACGAATTCCGATATATTTTACTCTTTTAGTCTGTATACTTCAGAAAAAACGCAGCAGACATTCAGTCTGAATCCTGACAGTGGTGAAATCAGAGTAAAAGAAATGATTAATTATGAGGATTTCAGGATCTATGATATGGAAATTATAGCAACAGATAAAGGAGCCAATAGTCTTTCTGGAAAGTGTAAAGTAAAGATTTTAGTCACAGATTTGAATGACAATCATCCTGAAATTTCCATAAAATCATTCTCAAGTCCAGTAAAAGAGGATATAGCTGTAAATACAGTGATTGCAGTTGTTAGTGTGAGTGATAAAGACTCAGAAGAAAATGGACAAGTAGATATTAATATTTCTGATGATTTACCTTTTGCACTCAAAGAAACGTCTGATAATTATTATGAATTATTAGTTTCAGAACCGTTAGACCGTGAAAAGGTTCCAGAATATGACATCACTATTACCGTGACTGACAGGGGCAACCCGCCGTTATCTGATAATGAAACTATAACTTTAGAGCTGCTGGACATTAACGACAATGTTCCTCAGTTCCCACAGACATTCTACACGATACCTGTTATGGAGAATAACGCGCCTGGAGCTTTACTGAGCTCTTTAACTGCTATAGACCCAGATCTCCATGAAAATCAGTATTTAGTCTATTTTATAATAGAGAAGGAAATAGTGAACACCTCCATGTCCATGCTGTTCTCCATTAACCCAGAGAACGGTAATCTTTACGCGCTAAAGACGTTTGACTATGAGATAGAGAAGGAGTTTCTTTTCCACATCGAGGCCAGAGACTCTGGCGTTCCTCCTCTCAGCAGTAACGTGACCGTTCACATTATTATCATGGATCAGAACGACAACACACCGCTTATAGTGTCTCCATGGCGCGCGCACGGCTCGGTGGTGGAGGAAAAGATCCCGAGATCCACCGATAAAGGGACTCTGATAGCCAAAGTAATCGCCATAGACTCTGATTCAGTGCACAACTCTCGAATCACGTACCAGTTTCTCCACAACACTGACGCGACATTATTCAGCTTGGATCAATATAACGGAGAGATCCGGACCATGAGAATGTTCAGTTACAGAGACTCGCGCCACCAGCAGCTGGTTGTGATCGCCAAGGACAACGGAGAGTCCGCGCTCTCTGCTACAGTCACCATCAAACTGTCCACGGTGGAGACCGCCCTTAAAACCTATGCTGACATGACTGAGGTGCCTTTGGGATATGACATCTTCTCCGATTTAAACCTGTATCTGGTGATCGGACTGGGCTCTGTTTCATTTCTTTTACTCATCACTATATTGGTCACCATCGTGCTGAAGTGTCAGAAAACGAAGCCCAGCAAAGCGGCTCCTCCGAGCAGGAACAGTGTGATCAGCGAGAGGAACTCGACCATCGCGGATTCCACTCTGGTCTCCAACGATGCCTACTGGTACAGTTTATTTCTAGCAGAGACCAGGAAAGGAAAGATGGTGGTCAGACAGCCTGTGCCAAAGGGATCGAGATACATCGTGTCCAGTCTACCGAGAAGCACAGGACTGACCGAGACCAGCGACTCAGCTGCATCTACTCTACAGGTGAGAAACTCACTATTATGAACCTTAAAACAAATTATGTATCCTTCTTTATGGTTATTTTTTTATTTTATTGTTTTTTTTAGTTCAGCGTTTTTCGGGCATTCGTCATTTTCTTTAAACTTCTTTTGCAGTCTAATAAAAAATAACAAAGCAGTTATCTTAAAATAAACATTTTGGAGCTCAATCAAATAGGATGTACAAACTTGGCGCCATGTGTCGCTGTTCACCAACAAAAATACATGTTAAGTCGTACATTGTTCAGCCGCCATGACGCATCATCGGCATGGGACGTGCGTTTCATTTTAGTCTTGAGGGAGGTGATGCTGTTGTAGTTCGCGATTTGCGTGAATACGATTGACGTTTGTGGTCAGTTGAGTCTATGGACTGGAAATAATTACCCGTTCACTCTTGTCTCGTAATTTTATATGGATTTGTAGCTGTATGTTAACACTACGTGTCACTATGGAGAGATGCGCTGCTGTGATCGCTGATGACAAGAGGTATGTGTTCATCTTCCTTCTGCTCCCTGCGATCTTTGGCATTACGTCTGCCGTCACACATTACTCTATTCCCGAAGAAATGGTAGCCGGATCCGTTGTGGCTAATCTAGCCGCAGATTTGGGGTTAGATTTAAAATCTTTAACCAAACGACGGATACGATTAGATGTCATTAGTAACAGGAAATACTTGGACATTAACAAAGAAACCGGAGATCTTTATATAGCAGAGAAAATAGATCGAGAATATCTGTGCAATTTCAAGACATCGTCCTGTTTTTTAAAGATGGATGTGACAGTTGATAACCCTGAGAGAATATTTAATATTGAGCTTGAAATACTGGATATCAATGACAATGCACCGCACTTCAGGAGGGATACAATGCACCTTGATATTTCTGAATCTACCCCAGTTGGCGAACGATTTTCTCTGAATAATGCTGTAGATCCAGACTTTGGCACAAATTCGATTAAAACATACTATCTAACTGAAAGCGAGCATTTCGATATTGACATACAGTCTGGAAGGGACGGGTCGAAATTTACAAATTTAGTCTTAAGAAAGCCATTAGACCGCGAAAAACAGGCAACACATAATCTGATACTCACTGCTGTGGATGGAGGAGTCCCCGCGCGTTCTGGAACTGCAAGTATTATTGTGCGCGTGTTAGATGTGAATGACAACGCCCCAAAATTTGATAAAGACAGTTATACCATTAACCTGACAGAAAACTCTCCGATTGGAAGTCTTGTATTGAAAGTAAATGCATCAGACTTAGACGAGGGTTCAAATTCAGATATAGTTTATGCATTCAGCCTGTATACCTCTGAAAAAACACAACAAACATTTAGTTTAAATCCTGAGAGTGGTGAAATTAGAGTCAAAGAAATTGTTAGTTATGAGGATTTTAAGATTTATGATATGGAGGTTATTGCTACTGATAAGGGGGCAAATCCCTTATCTGGACAATGTAAACTGACTATATTAATAAATGATATGAATGACAATCATCCAGAAATTTCTATAAAATCATTCTCAAGTCCAGTGAAAGAGGATATAGCTGTAAATACAGTAATTGCAGTTGTTAGTGTGAGTGATAAAGATTCAGGAGAAAATGGACAGGTAGATATTCATATTTCTGATGATTTACCTTTTGCGCTCAAAGAATCGTCTGATAATTATTATGAATTATTAGTTTCAGAACCGTTAGACCGTGAAAAGCTTCCAGAATATGACATCACTATTACCGTGACTGACAGGGGCAACCCGCCGTTATCTGATAATGAAACTATAACTTTAGAGCTGCTGGACATTAACGACAATGTTCCTCAGTTCCCACAGACATTCTACACGATACCTGTTATGGAGAATAACGCGCCTGGAGCTTTACTGAGCTCTTTAACTGCTATAGACCCAGATCTCCATGAAAATCAGTATCTAGTCTATTTTATAACAGAGAAGGAAATAGTGAACACCTCCATGTCCATGCTGTTCTCCATTAACCCAGAGAATGGTAATCTTTACGCGCTAAAGACGTTTGACTATGAGATAGAGAAGGAGTTTCTTTTCCACATCGAGGCCAGAGACTCTGGCGTTCCTCCGCTCAGCAGTAACGTGACCGTTCACATTATTATCATGGATCAGAACGACAACACACCACTTATAGTGTCTCCATGGCGCGCGCGCGGCTCGGTGGTGGAGGAAAAGATCCCGAGATCCACCGATAAAGGGACTCTGATAGCCAAAGTCATCGCCATAGACTCTGATTCAGTGCACAACTCTCGAATCACGTACCAGTTTCTCCACAACACTGACGCGACATTATTCAGCTTGGATCAATATAACGGAGAGATCCGGACCATGAGAATGTTCAGTTACAGAGACTCGCGCCACCAGCAGCTGGTTGTGATCGCCAAGGACAACGGAGAGCCCGCGCTCTCTGCTACAGTCACCATCAAACTGTCCACGGTGGAGACCGCGCTTAAAACCTATGCTGACATGACTGAGGTGCCTTTGGGATATGACATCTTCTCCGATTTAAACCTGTATCTGGTGATCGGACTGGGCTCTGTTTCATTTCTTTTACTCATCACTATATTGGTCACCATCGTGCTGAAGTGTCAGAAAACGAAGCCCAGCAAAGCGGCTCCTCCGAGCAGGAACAGTGTGATCAGCGAGAGGAACTCGACCATCGCGGATTCCACTCTGGTCTCCAACGATGCCTACTGGTACAGTTTATTTCTAGCAGAGACCAGGAAAGGAAAGATGGTGGTCAGACAGCCTGTGCCAAAGGGATCGAGATATATCGTGTCCAGTCTACCGAGAAGCACAGGACTGACCGAGACCAGCGACTCAGCTGCTTCTACACTACAGGTAACTTGAACTGCATAAACTACATTTGAATTTTAAGTTCAGTATTTTTTTTAAAGTTATATTTTCGGGCTTAAGTTCAGTATTTCTTTAAAATAACGTAGTGCTCTGTTATTTCATTTCGATTGTGTTTTCCTTTTTTTTAGTCGACACATTTCTGCTCTGATCATGAAAATGAGTTACGAATGTTATTTTGAATTTATTTTATATATTTGTAGTAATTCTTCAAAACATACGCAACGGGTCGCTGTGCCCCAACAAAAATGACGATTTACATTTATTTATTTATTTTGTAGTCGCCATGACAGTTCATGCTCACCAGCGAGTCTTTATGTAAACGCGTGTGGGGATGCAAGTGCTTTTGCTGGCTTTCTGCATTGAATAACACTGTGAGACTTCTGTAGAACGCAGGTGGAAACTAAGTCAATATTCGAATCTGCAGAATGTCTTGCATCTGCTATCAACATTGTTAAGGACAACTGTGTTTTGGGCTCGCAAAGACAACAAGCTGAACAGACAGAATGGATGCGCAGCCTACAATGATGAAGTACGTCGCAACATTACTTCTTCTTTCGGCACTGGTTTACACGGTGTCTTCTGTCACCCATTATTCTATTCCGGAGGAGATGGAGGTAGGCTCTGTGGTTGCTAATTTGGCTGCAGATTTAGGAATCGATGTGCAAACGTTAGGAAGACGAAAAATCAGATTAGATATCCTTGCAAATAAGAAATACCTGGATGTGAACAAAGGCACTGGTGAGTTGGTTATTTTGGAGCGCATTGATAGAGAGTATCTTTGCATATCTAAAACAGTTTGTTATTTAAAAATGGAAGTCATACTTGAGAACCCAGTTCGTATATTTAACATTGAATTGGAAATAATGGACATTAACGACAATGCGCCCTACTTTCGTAGGGATACGATTAATTTGGACGTCTCTGAATCTACTGCTGTTGGCGAGAGGTTTTCTCTAAGTAATGCGGTTGACCATGATATTGGTTCAAATTCCATTAAAAGTTATCATTTGAGTGAGAGTGCAAACTTTGATATTGAAATACAGACAGGGAGGGATGGTTCAAAATTTGCTGATTTAATATTGAAAAAAGCTTTAGATCGTGAGGAGCAGGCTATTCATAATCTGATACTCACTGCTGTGGATGGAGGAGTCCCCGCGCGCTCTGGCACTGCTAGCATTATTGTGCGCGTTCTGGACACGAACGACAACGCCCCTCAATTCGGTAAAGACATTTATACTATAAATCTAACAGAAAACGCACCCATTGGAAGACTTGTTGTGAAATTAAACGCGACAGATAGAGATGAAGGCTCCAATTCAGATATCACTTATTCTTTTAGTCTGTATACATCCGAGAAAACTCAGACAGCATTTGAATTAAAGCCTGACAATGGTGAAATCAGAGTAAGAGAGATGATTAATTATGAGGATTTCAGGATCTATGATATGGAAATTATTGCAACAGATAAAGGAGCTAATAGTCTCTCTGGAAAATGTAAAGTTAAGATTTTAATCACAGATATGAATGACAATCATCCTGAAATTTCTATAAAATCATTCTCAAGTCCAGTGAAAGAGGATATAGCTGTAAATACAGTAATTGCAGTTGTTAGTGTGAGTGATAAAGACTCAGGAGAAAATGGACAGGTAGATATTCATATTTCTGATGATTTACCTTTTGCGCTCAAAGAATCGTCTAATAATTATTATGAATTATTAGTTTCAGAACCGTTAGACCGTGAAAAGGTTCCAGAATATGACATCACTATTACCGTGACTGACAGGGGCAACCCGCCGTTATCTGATAATGAAACTATAACTTTAGAGCTGCTGGACATTAACGACAATGTTCCTCAGTTCCCACAGACATTCTACACGATACCTGTTATGGAGAATAATGCGCCTGGAGCTTTACTGAGCTCTTTAACTGCTATAGACCCAGATCTCCATGAAAATCAGTATCTAGTATATTTTATAACAGAGAAGGAAATAGTGAACACCTCCATGTCCATGTTGTTCTCCGTTAACCCAGAGAACGGGAATCTTTACGCGCTAAAAACGTTTGACTATGAGATAGAGAAGGAGTTTCTTTTCCACATCGAGGCCAGAGACTCTGGCGTTCCTCCGCTCAGCAGTAACGTGACCGTTCACATTATTATCATGGATCAGAACGACAACACACCGCTTATAGTGTCTCCATGGCGCGCGCACGGCTCGGTGGTGGAGGAAAAGATCCCGAGATCCACCGATAAAGGGACTCTGATAGCCAAAGTAATCGCCATAGACTCTGATTCAGTGCACAACTCTCGAATCACGTACCAGTTTCTCCACAACACTGACGCGACATTATTCAGCTTGGATCAATATAACGGAGAGATCCGGACCATGAGAATGTTCAGTTACAGAGACTCGCGCCACCAGCAGCTGGTTGTGATCGCCAAGGACAACGGAGAGCCCGCGCTCTCTGCTACAGTCACCATCAAACTGTCCACGGTGGAGACCGCCCTTAAAACCTATGCTGACATGACTGAGGTGCCTTTGGGATATGACATCTTCTCCGATTTAAACCTGTATCTGGTGATCGGACTGGGCTCTGTTTCATTTCTTTTACTCATCACTATATTGGTCACCATCGTGCTGAAGTGTCAGAAAACAAAGCCCAGCAAAGCGGCTCCTCCGAGCAGGAACAGTGTGATCAGCGAGAGGAACTCGACCATCGCGGATTCCACTCTGGTCTCCAACGATGCCTACTGGTACAGTTTATTTCTAGCAGAGACCAGGAAAGGAAAGATGGTGGTCAGACAGCCTGTGCCAAAGGGATCGAGATACATCGTGTCCAGTCTACCGAGGAGCACAGGACTGACCGAGACCAGCGACTCAGCTGCATCTACTCTACAGGTAGGCTTATATACCGCCAACAGGTGAATTAGTTCTTCAAAGAAGCCAAACAACAGTGTATACATTTTGACTTTTCAGCCTTTAGCCAAACACTTTTTAAGCCCAGACTATTCTCTCTGAGATGCTTATATTCATCTTCTGCCTTTCAAGTGCACATTCACATTATATTTTCCAAGATTTTCCAAGTTTCCCACCTTGTGAAGTTATGCTAAAGTTCAAATGGGAGTGTTTTTTCAGTTGTTCTTAGCACATCTTCTCTTGAACTTTAAGTTTGTGTATGTGCATTTTTTCTCTTTCTCTTTCTTCTGGACTCAATCCAGTACTGTTCTTTTTATTTACAGTCATTTACACTTCATTTTCTTTTCTTAAAAGTTCACATACACTTTTAAATGCTTATATTTGTTCAGACAAAATGACAGAAGTGAATATAGCCTTCTTGCAAATGTTTGTGTTTTTGCTGTGCTTGTTCTAATTCTACAATTCTACAGCCCCATATATCTTACCTGTTGTACATATACTCTCAGCTTCCCTCTAGCAGTGAAAGAGATTGTCTGTGCGTGTGTGTGTTTGTGTGTGTGTGTATGAAATGTAAATTTGTGCAAGTGTATTGCGTGACGTGTTGCTTCTCTCTCAGAGCTGGTTGACCTACTTTTCTGACCTGCTGTTGCTGTTTCACCTGCAGTTCTGGTGTTCATAAGCCCATGTGATAAATTTGTGCTTAAATCTCTTTGTTTGTCTCCCATGTTCCAAGTTTTTTTTTTTTTTTTACACACAGACACACACACACACACACACGCACACACACACACACACACACACACACACACACATGTTGGTTTTTGTGGTTTATGGGGACTCTCCATAGGCGTAATGGTTTTTATACTGAACAAACTGTGTGTGCTATTGCCCTACACCAACCCTACACCTGAACTTAGCCCTCACAGGAGACTTTGTGCATTTTTAGATTTTCAAAAAAACACCATTTAGTATGTTTTTTAAGCCTTTTGAATTACGGGGACATAGGCAGTGTCCTCATAAACCACCTTCATATTGTAATACCTCTGTCATACCCATGTCATTATACAAATTTGTGTCCTCATAAACCACATAAACCCGCACACACACACACACACACACACACACACACACACACAAACAAAGCAAACTACAGTGGCCCCATGAATATTTGGATAGTTCAGTCAAACTTTGGCAGTTACTGCTTGGTTTGCATGAGTTTTACTGCATAAACAAACAAAGTATTGTTTTTTAATATTTTAAAGTGCGGCTTAAGCATCCCAAAAACTTTTGGGTCCACTGTGTTTCTTAGCATTGGCATAAATCCCTTGCAGTAACACTTGTTGTGCGACGTCAAGCAATGAATATTTTTTTATTTTCTTTTGGATTTATTTTCCATAAATGTAGTGAATATGGATAAATAATGTTTTATTTACTGAACATGATAAATTTGAATTTGATTAAGCACTTGCTATTTTTTTGTTTATTTGTATGATCATGATTTTTTTTCTTTAGCATTTGTTAAACTTGTTCTCTTTTGTTAGAGAGTCTTACCTGAAGGACAGGTAAGTCATTGAAAGACAAAATGAGAAAGTCTTTAACTTTTCCTTTTTTTGTGCAGGCCTTTTTTTCATGTAAACAATGTATTTTAATCTGTCTCTCCTCTCATTCTCCCATTCTTAGTGCTTCTTAGTGAATTGTATAATGTAGATTGTTTTGCTTCATTTGTTATGCATTAACATTTTTTCACATTGTGTCACAGGTTACCTGGAGTCCCTGTAATTCAGACAACAATGCTTAAAGAGAGGACAACAGACCATTTTATCTGTCTTTTCTTAAATCTTAAATCTTAGATCTTAAAAAAACAAGCTTAGACTGGTATAAATACATAAAGATCAATGTGAATTGAGGTTGTGTTGACGGATAAGTGTTCAGTGAAATTCATCAAAATGATTGTGCTGAAAGCTAAATATTGAAATGTATGTCTCTGTTTTTGTTTCCGTTTTAAAGTACTCAAAATGAACGAGGTCCCCTTTCCCGCTGGAGGTATGCAGCCCTGACTTCACCATTCTCTCGATTTCTGGAGCGCCTGATCCCAGGGCCCATTGACCTTTACTGAAATATATGTGACTCTGTGTGTTTCTCTTTGTGGTTGGTGGTTTTTGTCAGTGGAGTTTGCCTTGTCCTGTTGTAGGAGGAGCCAAGGAGCCAATTTATACAACTGAATTCAAATCAGTTTTGTTCAGTTTAGATGCAGATAAATGCTTCAACAGGTCATCATCAACACTCAGTTTGACATTTCACTTGGTCTTCTGAGCTTTTTAGATGTACAGGCTGCTAGATTTATACTTTGCAGTCTTTATTTTTTTCCTACTTGTGGAACTCAATTGTTAAACTGAAATCCTTAAATCTGCTGTTTTTCTTCAGTACAAATTATGTTATGCAGCCTCACAAACCCCACCTTTCATAGACACCTGTGACCAGCAGAAATACTAATAATAACTGATTCTCTGTGGTTTGATTGACAGTGGCTGGGGGTGAAAGTGTTGCTCATGTAAATTTTTTCCTGCCAAATTACATGACTAAATCAGTTAAAGTGATTAAAAACCAAGTGATTATTATCTTTAAATGTTCTTGACAGTGTCTGTTTTCATTCACTTTCATAGTCTGAAAAAAAGCATCTAGGACATTATCTTTTTGTGTTCCACAGATGAAAAAGTCAAAGTTTTGAAATGACAGATGGGTTAGTAAATGGCAGAATAATGTTCCTTTAAACACTGATTAGGAAGATTGTTTTTAGCAAATATGGCTCTAGTGCATGATCTGTTTTTAATGATATATGTACTGACTGTTCATCTACTAAACATCATTATGAGCTCCTCAGCCTGTTTGTTGGATGGTGTGTCTACTTGTGTGTTTGAATGGTTGGTGAATTGACTGGTGGATTCCAATTTCACATACTGGTTCTGTTGAATTTCTCTTCACAAATGAATCAGAGTGATGCGAAACAAATTACAACCACCCAGTTTTCAGCTCGCTGCCCTTCCATCACCCCAACCTCCCTCACCTGATATCTGAGCATGGTTCTCATTGATCAACCCACCCCCCGTCACCTGTCAATCAAACCTAGGTTCCACCTTCCGTTTTGCCTGAAGCCTTTAAGTGACAGGCCTTGGTTGCATGAGATATGTTCAGATTCTGGCCTCTCACTAAGTGAGTAATATCTGAAGTCTAGCCTCTTACGTCTAGTTTTTCTTTCTCGTTGACAGGCATCCACCACCACCAGCAGCAGTTCCACCTGAGGATCCTCCCAACCATATTGCCGGAGCAACGTATGAAAAACGTTCCATCAACCTGCATGTCTGTCCACCTGTATCCATAATTTTCCCCTGCACCATCATACAGAGATGAAACCAACCCTGAACGATGCCTACATCTTCACATCAGTGTTCGGAGAGTTTGCCCAGGTTTGACCAGAGGAATGACGAAGATCTTTTGCTTATGATACTAAGAGATACTCTTAAACCTGACCGGTCAAGATTGGACTTGGACTGGAACTGTGAGCACACACACACACACACACACACACACACACACACACAAACAGCACAGCTTGTGTCTTTATCAAAGAAACTGTTCTGCAAAACCAGTATGCTTGTGTTTGCATGGTTAGAGTTCCACATTATATCTTCATTATATTTAGTGACTGGTAAAGACATTGGGGAGAGAAATTATTAACAGAATATTCTCATATGAACTGGTGTGGGCACTGAATTGCAAAAAAATACCATTCTTAATCAGTAGATACTAATGACAAATGAGATTTTTTTGCAATGTGAATGATATTAAACAAGCACAAAGAGGATTAAATGATTCAGCCATGTTGAGAGATGGAGTGTGGAGCTTTTGCTAGACTGAATTTGGACACTGAAAGCTTCTCTTTCCCTGCAATGGATGTATAAAGCCTTTCTTATGTGTTTTCTTGGATCTCATAAAGACTTCTATCAGAATAATGCAAGTATTATCCAGTGTATTCAGAAGAGGTCACAGCAAATTTGATTTGTTGTGCCATATAGTCTTTGCTTATCTCTGTAGTGTTGTATTATGTCTGTATTGCTGTTTGTGTCGGTATTTTTACATTTTAGTATGTAAAGAATCAAGTTGAATCTAAGCACTGATCTGACTCAGAAAGTGTAGAGTATCGTTGTAGTTATGGTCTCTCCTAATATGATCATAGAGTGTAGTTGAGGCTGTAAAATCACTATGACTGCTTCCTCTGTGGTGTCTGGTGACATTCATGAATGCACAAATGCAGACACAGCACAGTGATGTCATAGTGCAGACATCTGAAGGTCACAGCGGTTTCTAAGATGAGTTTAGGAGATTCATTATAGCCTCTCCCTGATGCCCAAGATTTCTGTTTCAGATAAAAACCCACTGACTTCTAATATAGACTTTTAAACAGTAAGTTCCTTCATTTTGTCCTTTATAAAAACACCACAATATTTCAGAGATAAAGACTTGCATCAACCATCAGACTTCATTAAATCTTTGAAATAAGGCTAAATGTAAAGAGTACGTTACTCAAGGTGGTGGATGGGTTTTATTTGCTTTAAAACAAGAAAAGATGAGAACTGCTAATGTTTACTTATCAACTGTATAATTATCTAATATTATGAAATGTATTTAATATTCATGGAAATGCTTTGGGAAAAAAGTGAAAATACATTGTGCGTTGAAATGCACTAGCCAAATATTCTTTTTTTTCTTCTTCTTTATTTTTAACATTTTTATTTTCAATTCCTGGTGTTAAAATTATGTATTAATATTAATGCATTAATATAACCTTTCATACTGCTGCTTTTTTATTGTTGATATTTTGTATTTGCTGGCTATATCAGTTGTGCAGTATATGGACATCAATATTTTATTTCAGTGAACAATATGGTATTGTTGTTTTTCTGATAGTTTCCAGGCTTTCTGCAGTGTCATTTATTCCTAACTTCCTGAGGGTATGGCAGTTTTCCCAGGCAGGTCAAAAGGTCAGGGTGTCATGGGGTCAGTTTAGTGACCGGCTCACTCTGGAATGCACAGCATGTGCGTTTTGTCAAAGTAATGCAACATTACAAAATACATCTGCCCAGTTTTCATTTGATTTTCTGTTTTAGAGAAACAAATGCTGGATGTTTACATGTGGTATTTTAAACAGGAAGTAATCATTTTAAGGCTCTTAACTAGCTGTCTCAGAGGATTGGCTAATGCTCAGACATGAGCAATGTTGTAAGATAACATTATGTGAGAAGATCAGAGAGAAATACATTTTAGTAGAATGACAAAATATTAAGGTTCAATATGTCTGTCAGTGTGAGGAGCTGTAAGTAGGTCACTCGTCTCTCACTGCACAGAAATGTGGCTAGAATTCATTTACCCAAAAGCCTAATTTTGTGGTATAAAAATGGACTACCTATATACAGCACTGCCCTGTAGTCCCATATATTTCTTCTTCATTCCCCTGCTGTCCAATGAATCTTGATACAGTTAAGAAAATGTTTTTCTAATTCATTTTCTACCAGCATTTGTGCTCTAAAGCAGACAAACTGCCTACTTAAAGCTGAACACATCCATGATCTGCCTCAGAGAAACTACCAGACCCTCTTTGCTCATGAGTATCTACTGATGTATTTGTACTGCATATTTACAATAGATAAAAACTTAATTGAAATAATGTGATTTCTGTCATTCTCCATGTAATTCATAAGTGCATAACATGTGATGGGACATTGCATTTGTAATATGATTTCAGGTTTTAAATGACTTTTCAGTATGTGAGTAGCAATCAGCCTGTAGCCCAATTGATCACATGCACTGGACTAAAAAATAATAAAAACATGTTGTTTGTACAGTATACTATTATGATTATCTTTTAAACAGGGAAGAGAAAGACAGTGTTTATGTTTATGATTATGACTTATCTACCTTCTGATCATCAGTGATACAATCAAAGTGACCTATTGTGAAATATTAATCTTTTTTCTTTGCATGATTCTCATCTGTGTGGGGTGGTAGGTGAGTGTGCTTTTGTTTGGGTGGATAAAGATGAGGTCATCACTGCAGATGATGTAATGCATTGAAGAAAATCAGACAGACCACATTTCATATATCCATTTTCATTTAGATGCAAAACTCACTATATAACCACACTTGGATTATCATCACAAACTCTTTTTTTCTGTTAATTCTAACAAATGTTAAATAGAAATAATAAAGCATTAACTCCGGCCCTGGCTGGCTTACTGCCTGGTTCTGGTTCTGTGATGTGGGTCAGAACAAACCGAAAAAAAAAAAAAAAAAATGTAACTGCTCTTTGCTTCTCTTTTCCTCCTGACCCAGATTTCTCTCCTCCTGCCTTACAGCACAGAGAGAGACTGCAGCACTATTAAAATCTGCTGCAGCAGACACACACACACACACACACTTTTCATTTGTCATACACATTTTTCCTGAGCATTTTATCATAAAGGTCTACACACACTCACACAAAGATCCTTGTTGCCAGGCCTTCTCTAAACCACAATTCAGCTAACTGTCACAATCAAAACAACCATGCTTTCCTGAAACACTGCAGAGGAAAAAGGCCTCAATCTGAGAAATCCAGCTGACTGCTGGTTTCTAGGCAACGGGAACCTGTCTCTATAGCGACCGAACAAAAGACAGACGGTGGAACGTGGGTTAAACAGGAGAGAATAATTGTATATGGAATGATAAAAATGTAAAATATGTTAATAAATAAATAAATAACTAAATAGCAGTGTTGTAACTGAGATTTCTTTCGTGAGCGATGAATTTATTTGGTCTTCCTTAGGTCTTCCCAAACCCCTCCTTTCATTCACGCTTTCCTCTGGAGACCACAATATTCAGCACCACGGACAGCGACCCGCCTATCCAAATGTCCGTTGCCACGGTAACGGACTGCGGGCGGGGAGGGGGTGCATGATGCTGCAGCCTGTAATTTGATGCACAGACAAGAGGCTCAACTCGCCAGATCCGGGGATCTCGTATTAGCTGTGCAGTCTAAGTCAAACACACAGTGTATAACACTGAAATGTATAATAATCTATGACTGCCTATTTATGAAACGAGAACATGTGTGATTGATGTGTATATTTGATCTCTACTACCACAGAGTACGTCCGTAAAAAAAGAGCTTGAGATGTGACTCACTTCGCTCTGCCCCCTGGTGTCTGATATGAGGTTTGTGCATTAGAAAGCTCATACGTAAGAAGCTGTGATGGGAGGGAGAGCAGAACAAAAAAGGCGGGTGGGGCCGAGTTTGTCACGTGATTTGTGAAACTGAACCACAAGGTGTCACTGCTCACCATGCAGTTAGACACCAGAACACTGCCTTCTTCTAAATTCTGGCTCATTTATTCTCTTAAAGCATGATAATTCATTATTTAAATGCGTATTTCAAGAAATAAAAAACTAAAAAAAGTTTTACTTTAAAAAAAATAAAAATCTAATGAGACATTTCGTTCTCTTTTAGTGTAGTACATTTGGCGTTGTGATGCCTCCATTTTACAATTATAGACTGTATTTACTGTATAAACTGTATTATAAACTGTAATTGTAAATTGTATAATATTATTTATAATAATAATTTTTCATTTTTGGTCCACAACATCACTATAAGATGCACTGTGAAGGAAATTATGCAGTTCTACAAAATCGCTGTGAGTGGCGCTACAATACCAATCATCTCTAACAGTCGTGTTTAGCAGATTCACCTCGTGGGCTGGCTTGCCAGACATCACTTTGCCTTTGAACAATGAACAACCACGACGATTTTAGATCTATCTATTAAGTTGTAATTTGCAATAGCATAAATGAGTTGACCACATTTGCTAAAACTATTTTTTTAGCGGTGTTCAGAGAAAGCATGGCGAGCAAAAATAAAATAATATGGATGAGCAAGATTTTTTATCTGATGTGTCTGCTGTTCAGTTCCGGAAGAAATGCTGCCCAGATAAACTATTCCCTTCAAGAAGAATCAAAAACTGGAGTCACTGTGGGGAACATTGCAAAGGACTTGGGATTTGATCCGGCTTTACTGGAAAACAGGAATTTACGTATCGTTGCGGGGACAAAGCAAGAGCTCTTTCGGGTAAAAGACGGTGCTTTGTTTGTGAACCAGAGGATAGACAGAGAAGAGCTGTGCGCTAAAACCAACCCATGTCTCATTCATCTGAAAGCAGTGATAGAAAATCCACTCGAAATGCACCAGATATCAATTGACATCATCGATGTCAATGATAATGCACCGAGTTTTCTGGACGAAAACTATAAATTGGAAATACTTGAATCTGCAATGACAGGGGCACGATTTCAGTTAGAAACAGCGCACGACCCGGATATAGGCTCAAACGACTTGCAATCATATAAACTGAGCCAAAATCTTTATTTTCGTTTAGAAACGGAAGACATGGGAGACGAAGGTAAGATACCTGTCCTTATTTTACAAAAACCTCTTGACAGAGAGAAAAGCGCAAGGCATAATCTAATATTAACTGCGACAGACGGTGGCAAGCCACAGAAATCAGCTACTGTAAATATTACGATTGTTGTGTCAGATGTTAATGATAATACTCCCGTCTGTGATAAACAAAAATACACAGTGACTGTGAAAGAAAATGCCCCCGAAGGTACATTTCTGCTCCGCGTTAATGCTTCAGATTCAGATGAAGGACTAAACGGAGAAATTGAATACTCTTTACGGAACAAGTTCAGGAACGGAGCATCTGAGGTTTTTGATTTAGATAGTTTGACGGGGGAATTAAAAATAAAAAGTGGGCTAAATTTTGAGGAAAGGCAGGGTTATGAGCTAAAGATACTGGCTGCGGATAAGGGAGCCGTGTCTTTGTCTACACAGTGTAATGTGCTTGTAAATGTTGAGGATGTCAACGACAACCGGCCTGAGATTGACGTTACTTCAGTATCCAGCCACATTCCCGAGGATGCGCCTCCTGGGACTGTCGTAGCTTTGATGGGAGTTACAGACCTGGATTCAGGTATGAACGGAAAGATAGTTTGCTCTCTGCCTAAGGATATTCCTTTTGACCTCAAGCCGTCACCTGATGGAAACTTTTATTCTTTGGTAACTAAAGAATACATTGACAAAGAATCGAAATCGTCTTATGATATCACTATAACAGCCAAAGATTTAGGAACTCCGTCGTTAACATCAACAAGATCCATTCACGTCGATGTCACTGATGTTAACGACAACAGCCCCACTTTTGCTCAAAGCCCATATACATTCTACGTGGTTGAAAACAACAAACCAGGAATTGCTGTTTTCTCATTGAGTGCAGCTGATATAGATGAAGGTGAAAACGCACGTGTATCGTATTCAATTGATCGAATGAATTCAGACCAAACAATGACATCTTTCCTGAGTATTAATGAGGCGAATGGTACCGTTTACTCATTGAGGAGCTTTGATTTTGAGTCTTTAAAAACATTTAAATTCTTTGTTGTGGCCAAAGACTCTGGAACTCCGTCTCTGAGCAGTAACGTGACAGTGAACGTGTTTATTCTGGATCAGAACGACAACGTTCCAGTGATCTTATATCCAGTCAGCGCTAACGGTTCTGCTGAGGGTGTGGAAGAGATTCCTCATAATGTGAACGCAGGTCATTTGGTGACTAAAGTCAGAGCCTATGACGCAGATATAGGATACAACGGCTGGTTATTATTTTCACTGCAGGAAGTTAGTGACCACAGTCTCTTTGGTTTGGACCGCTATACAGGACAGATAAGGACCCTTCGCTCATTCACAGAAACAGACGAGGCCCAGCATAAACTGCTCATACTGGTCAAAGACAATGGAAACGTTTCTCTCTCAGCAACAGCGACTGTGATTGTCAAAGTTGTGGAGCCCAAAGAGGCTTTCGCAGCTTCTGATGTGAAAAACACAGTAAAAGATGAGGAGGAAAACAACGTGACATTTTATTTGATGATCACTTTGGGCTCGGTTTCAGTGCTTTTTGTCATCAGCATCATCGTGTTGATTGTAATGCAGTGCTCTAAATCGACAGACTATTCGTCCAAGTATTTACAGGATACAAATTATGACGGGACTCTGTGTCACAGCATCCAGTACAGATCTGGAGACAAACGGTACATGTTAGTTGGACCCAGAATGAGTATCGGCTCTACTATAGTCCCGGGCAGTAATGGAAATACTCTAGTGATACCAGATCGCAGGAGGAGAGGTTCTGGAGAGGTAAGATGCATCTTCACTAATAATAGTTATTTTTATAAGTTTGCACATGTGTGTATGCCAGGGTTCTTCAACTCGGCTCCTGGAGTGCCGGTGTCCTGCAGAGTTTAGTTCCAACCCTAATCAAACACACCTGATCAAGCTAATCAAGGTATTCAGGACTATTTAAAAATGATGAACAGGTGTTGGATAAGGGTTGGAAGTGAACTATGCAGATCACTGGCCCTCCAGGACCGGAGTTGACTAGCCCTGGTGTATGTTTTTCGAAGAGCTGTCCGTGGTGCTGAAATTAACGCGAAGTAAAAGTTAAATGTATTCTTCTAATAAAAAGCGACCCATTCGGTCACTTCTAAAACCAGAGGGTATTACAATACGTGACACTGACCAAAGTGGGTGAAGACTGAGAATTTTATTTAGATAATAATTTGTGGTTCATTGAACTGAATGTGAATATGAGCTTGGTAACAAATGGAGCAGTTCCATTGAAACATGATCATTTAAAAAAAGGAAAAACAAATGTATTATTTAGCATCTGTTGTATGCTTCTGTTGTAAGGAAGAAAAAAAAGACATAGCATGGACATAATTATTTAAAGCCACATCAGCAGAAAACACACATTCAGCTGAGTGCAAATACGTTTATCCATTGTTGTGAATAGCCAAATAGACGACTATTTCTGGACATAAGCCCAAAAATGACTATAATGCAATTTTTAAGAGTTGCAACAGATTGAAGTCAAACACAAATGTACCAAATAAAAATAGCGAGTTTAAAAGGAAGTGAAATGTAAATATTTGGGAACAAACATATACTAAATAACTTATAAATATAAAGTTATCTCAACCAACCAAGCACTGTGACTCGAAGTAAAAAAAATGTATCGAACATAACCATCTAAAAGACATTATTATTATTTATTTATTTATTTATTTTTTTTGCTTTTGTTCAAATTAGATTTTTTATTTTTTTTATTTTTACATTTTTACAATTACCTGTTACATTTACATTATTTTCCTTCGGTCTACGTTTTTATACAAAGTGACTCTTAATCTACAAATGTGAAACATCACAAGCAATTTGTCAAGTAACATTCACCCAGCAAGCCATCCATCCATTTATTCATTCATTAGGAGGATGACGGGCAAAGTTACTGATTTCTGATCAGCCCAGACACCCGTCCGAGAAACCAGTGAATATTTATTGGTTGAAATAATAAATTATGCAGCTACACAAGGAACACAAGGGCTTATGGTAGTCTACATGTAGTCTGACAGAAACGGAAAACTATACTCTCGAGCATGCAAAATAACTGTATAACTAATATATATATATATATATATATATATATATATATATTAAAAAACACGACATGTATGTGTAGGCTATAAATAATTATTGTTTGCGTATTACAGCACACCTCTGCTATTGCCATTAAACTGCCATATATTCATATATAACGGTTTCACGGCCTTGTATTTGGCATTGAAATTAATGAAAAAATATTTTGTGGTTAGTTGTAGGATGCTTTGCTTTAAAGTGAATCCAGTTTGATATGTGCATTGGCAGATGGATTCTAATGTTTCCTATTACTGAAACTCTTTATTATCGTCTATATTCGCAATTAAACTCAAGGTGTCAGTATTATACAAGGAAACCTTTTGAAATACAGTCCCTCCCCCTCGAGACGTCACACAGTTGTTCCTTTCCACCAAAAGCGCAATTCTGTGTTGTTGAAACTGGCTACCTTGCTGTCTGCGTGAATCACGGGGATTTTTTTGAAGAAAAAAAAAACATTTTATGGCATCTCGGAGAATTCGCTCATGAAGAAATCACAAGGGGGACAATAATTTGTTTTCTGATAAGCGTTTGAATCATAATGGGACACGAAGGACAAAAGCGCAGATGGGAGTGCTGGCGGATCGCTTTGTGTTTCTCTTTTCTGCTGTGCTTCGGAGAGCATGTTTCAGCTCAGATAAGATACACTATTCCAGAGGAGGTAAAAGGTGGAACCGTCGTTGGAAATGTTGCGAAGGATTTGGGCCTAGATGTCGGTGCTTTGACGGACAGGCGGTTCCGTATTGTATCTGGATCCAATGACGATATTTTTCAGGTAAATCAGAACGGCGTTTTGCACGTTCATAAGAAAATAGACCGAGAGGCGCTGTGTGATAGTTATAGCGCATGTGTCATAAATCTGAAGATTGTTGTAGAAAATCCTCTTGAAATACATTATATTGCAGTGGAAGTGACCGATGTAAATGACAATTCGCCCAGTTTTAGTGAACATGAGAAACGATTGGAGATTTCAGAATCGACTGCTCGAGGGACGCGTTTTCAGCTTAAGGCCGCCCGTGACCCCGATGCAGGGGTAAATTCTGTTCGTATATACAAATTAACTCAAAATGAACACTTTGATCTAGATGTCAAAGATCAGGGAGAAGACAAACTGCCATTTTTAGTTTTACAAAAATCACTTGACCGCGAGATCAATGACGAATATAATTTAGTTTTAACGGCTGTAGATGGAGGGAATCCACAAAGATCAGGGACACTAAATATTACAATTAACGTCCTCGACATAAATGACAATAGACCTGTTTTTAGCCAAGATATGTATTCTACAACTTTAAAGAAAATATACAAATTGGAACACTAGTAATTCAGGTTCAAGCAAGTGATGCAGATTATGGCTCAAATGGAGAGGTCACATACGCGTTTGGCAGCGATCAGAACCCAAAGGTGTATGAAATATTTAGTTTGGATAAACTGACTGGTGACATTCGTGTGAAAGGCGATGTAGATTTTGAGGACAAACCTATTTACAAACTTGATGTTCAAGCATCTGATAAAGGCCAGCCCCCTATGACAACAGACTGTAGAGTTGTCATAAAAATATTCGACACAAACGATAATAAACCAGAGATTGAAGTGACATCACTGTCGAAAATGGTGCCTGAAGACTCCAAGCCTGGTACTTTAATCTCACTCATTAGTGTTACTGACAGAGACACTGGTGTGAACGGAAAAGTTCTGTGCTCTCTCTCAGAAAATGTTCCATTTGAATTAAAACAATCAGTTCAGGAAAACATGTACTCCTTAGTGACTAAAGGGAACCTTAGACCGTGAAACTGTATCACATTATGACATTACAATAACAGCGAGCGACTTGGGTCAGCCTCCACTGTCCTCCTTTAAAACTCTGAGCGTGCAGGTGTCAGATGTTAATGATAACCCGCCTGAATTCAGCCTAAATCCCATCGAATTATATATGATTGAAAACAACGCTGCAGGCGCGCCCATTCTCACACTGAGTGCTTTTGATAAAGACCTAAATGAAAACTCTATGATTTCATATCAGATAATTAAAGGAAATGGGACACAAAGTGACATGACATCTTTTCTAAATATTAATTCTGAAACAGGCGCAACTCTATGCACTTAAAAGTTTTGATTTTGAGACTGTCAAAACCTTTCAATTTTACGCGCTCGCTACAGACTCTGGAACTCCGTCTCTGAGCAGTAACGTGACAGTGAACGTGTTTATTCTGGATCAGAACGACAACGTTCCAGTGATCTTATATCCAGTCAGCGCTAACGGTTCTGCTGAGGGTGTGGAAGAGATTCCTCGTAATGTGAACGCAGGTCATTTGGTGACTAAAGTCAGAGCCTATGACGCAGATATAGGATACAACGGCTGGTTATTATTTTCACTGCAGGAAGTTAGTGACCACAGTCTCTTTGGTTTGGACCGCTATACAGGACAGATAAGGACCCTTCGCTCATTCACAGAAACAGACGAGGCCCAGCATAAACTGCTCATACTGGTCAAAGACAATGGGAACGTTTCACTCTCAGCAACAGCGACTGTGATTGTCAAAGTTGTGGAGCCCAAAGAGGCTTTTGCAGCTTCTGATGTGAAAAACACAGTAAAAGACGAGGAGGAAAACAACGTGACATTTTATTTGATCATCACTTTGGGCTCGGTTTCAGTGCTTTTTGTCATCAGCATCATCGTGTTGATTGTAATGCAGTGCTCTAAATCGACAGACTATTCGTCCAAGTATTTACAGGATACAAATTACGACGGAACTCTGTGTCACAGCATCCAGTACAGATCTGGAGACAAACGGTACATGTTAGTTGGACCCAGAATGAGTATCGGCTCTACTATAGTCCCGGGCAGTAATGGAAATACTCTAGTGATCCCAGATCGCAGGAGGAGAGATTCTGGAGAGGTAAGACTAACTGTTTTATTCTTTTTGCACTTGTTAATTATTTGTCATTTGCATATGACGTTTTTGACGTTCTCCTGCTTACTCTTGTAATCATTTCATGCTTTTTTTGGCAAGGCTGTTTTCATTGTTTATAAAATATTGGGCTGATGTCAAGGTAGATTTGAGAGTCTATAGCACTTATTGTGGCAATTTGCTTGTGGAGCTCGCTTATTGCTCTTTTAATCTTACCTTATATAAATACAAATAAGAGATTAGTTCCTTGATATTCGAGCAAAAGACGTTATCAAATTTTTCCCCAGTCATTTTAATAACACCGCTGGCAGCCGCAAAGCTCTGCAAAGGGTTGTGCGAACTGCCCGCCACATTGTTGGAGGTGAGCTTCCCTCCCTCCAGGATATCTACACCAGGCGGTGTATAAGGAAAGCCCGGAGTATCATCAATGACTCCAGCCACCCGTCCCAAAGACTGTTCTCTCTACTGCCCTCAGGAAGACGTCTCCGCAGCATCCGATCCCGCACTAGCCGACTGAGGGATAGCTTTTTCCCTCAGGCTATCAGGCTAATGAACAGTCAGAACTAATACACCCTACAGCACACTCCCACTTTACGATATGCCACGCACTGCACTTTAACTTCAACACAGTCCAAACTGGACGTACACACTGCACAAATACAACAATCTATCTGCTGCCACTGGATACAATCCAATGCACATCCATGACATTTGCGTATCCAGCTTATGTATAATCTACTGCACCTTTGCATATTATTGTGTGTGTATGTGTACATAATGTAGAATGTGTACATACGGTGTATAATGTGTATTGATAACTGTAAGTATGTCTAATAGTACACTCTGTGTACTGAGTATATGTATGTGTATATTGCACATTGTCATCTGTATAAGTCTGTAAGTATGTAATGGTACTGTCTATATGTTAATTGTTTCTGCACTGTCTGGAGCACGCTCTCAAGAATTTCACTCACCAAAGCACATGTGCTATGATGATGTGACAATAAAAGTGATTTGATTTGATTTAATAGATTTATGCGTTGTGTAATGGAATTGTTGCTTATTTGATATGTCTGAGACTGTTATTGAAAATTCATATAAAATACATTTTGTCTGATAAATATGTGCTGCTAGAAATAGCAGAATATTTTCCAGGTTAAGACATTAAGCCATTAAATGAATTAATGGCTTAAATTAATTCTTTGATTTATAAAATTGAGCGAAACCGACTATTTTGAACTTGAGCTTTGCGATTTTTTTATTCTTACCTTAGCCTTACTGTTATTTTTTTATTATTATTTTTGTGTATTATTACATGTATTATTTTCTGCTTCCATGTATTCCGGGAATATTCATTTGAGATGTTCCGACTGTTTTCGTGATAAAATAAGACAATATGTTTTTATTTGTTATTTTAGCCAGAGCGGTTTTGCTTATCTGTGACATTCTTAACAAACCTCATGGTGTCATTGTTGTACAGGGAGAGCATCCATTCACCCTGCCCCCATATCTAGCTTGCAATAGACATTTTGTTCAACGCAAAGGGAGGATGATTTTTGCTTAAAGACGGAGACAACTGCGTAAATATGTTCTTATATTCGTCACCGAATCACTTGAATAAATTCATGCGGTAGCTGTGTGGAGAATCAGTTTACACTTGCTCCTCAGACGACGGCTTTCAGCATGGATGCTGGAGAACAAAGGCGCAGATGGGAGTACTGGTGGATTTCTCTGTGTTTCTACTTGCAGTGCTACGGACAGCAGGTTTCAGGGCAGATAAGATACACTGTTCCAGAGGAGGTGAAAGAAGGATATGTTGTGGGAAATATTGCAAAGGATTTGGGTCTTGCTGTCAGTACTTTGGTGGACAGACGTTTTCGTATTGTTTCTGGATCAAATGACGGCATTTTTCAGGTAAATCAGAACAATGGCATCTTGTATGTGGAAAAGCATATCGACAGAGAGGCGCTGTGCGATGAAAATGTTGCTTGTTTGATAAGTCTGAAAACTGTTGTTGAAAATCCTCTTGAAATTCATTATGTAGAAGTAGAAATTGTCGATGTAAATGACCATGCACCCAATTTTGCTTATAAAGACGTCCTGTTAGAAATAGCAGAATCAACCCTACCGGGTGAGGACTTTCAATTGCAGGAAGCAAAGGACCCTGATTCAGGCACAAATTCTGTTCGTTTTTATAAACTGAGCCAAACCGAGTATTTTGAACTTGAGCTTCGCGAAAATGGGGGAGAGAAAAAGGTCCCCGTCTTGAAATTACGTAAATTGCTTGACAGGGAGCATCAGGTCACTCACAGTCTAATACTGACTGCTGTTGACGGTGGGAATCCACCACGATCAGGCAGTATAATTATTAACGTCACGGTGCTGGATGATAATGATAACAGGCCAAAATTCAGTCAAGAGCTTTATTCCGTCACATTACCAGAAAATGCTCCTGTTGGTACTCTAATCATTAAATTGAATGCCACTGATTTAGATGAAGGTCAGAATGGAGAAATTGTTTATTCATTCGTGAAGAATATCGAAAAACATGTTTATGACACCTTTGATTTGGACAAGACTGGTGAGATTAGGGTGAAGGGCGATTTGGATTTTGAGAAAAATAATGTTTATAGAGTCGGTGTTATGGCGTCAGATAAAGGCCAACCACCGAAGACAAGCAACTGTCGAATTATCATTAAAGTTATTGACGAAAATGATAATGGACCAGAGATAGAAGTTACCTCACTGTCTGATGTAGTTCCCGAAGATTCAAAACCAGGAACGGTCATTTCACTTGTTAGTATTACTGATAAAGATTCGGGCGTCAATGGCAAAGTTGTTTGTAGAATATCTGACAATGTGCCTTTTGAACTGAAGCCATCATATAAAGAAAATATGTACTCTCTTGTGACGAAAGCAAAATTAGATAGAGAACTTGTGTCTCAATATGCTGTCATAATAACAGCCACAGATCTTGGTCAGCCCCCTCTTTCCTCAGTCAAAACACTGAAAGTGCAGATATCAGACGTGAACGATAACGCTCCAGAGTTTCCTCACAATCCGTTAGAGCTTTATTTGATGGAAAATAACCCACCAGGAGCCTCCATATACTCTGTTAGCGCCTTCGATAAAGACCTGAATGAAAACGCTGCTATAACCTATCAAATAATCAGGGAAGATGGAGCAAAAAGTCATATGTCGTCTTTTCTCAGTGTAAATTCAGACAACGGACATATACATGCGCTGAAAAGCTTCGACTTTGAAACTGTAAAAATGTTCCAGTTCCATGTTCTCGCTACAGACTCTGGAACTCCGTCTCTGAGCAGTAACGTGACGGTGAACGTGTTTATTCTGGATCAGAACGACAACGTTCCAGTGATCTTATATCCAGTCAGCGCTAACGGTTCTGCTGAGGGTGTGGAAGAGATTCCTCGTAATGTGAACGCAGGTCATTTGGTGACTAAAGTCAGAGCCTATGATGCAGATATAGGATACAACGGCTGGTTATTATTTTCACTGCAGGAAGTTAGTGACCACAGTCTCTTTGGTTTGGACCGCTATACAGGACAGATAAGGACCCTTCGCTCATTCACAGAAACAGACGAGGCCCAGCATAAACTGCTCATACTGGTCAAAGACAATGGAAACGTTTCACTCTCAGCAACAGCGACTGTGATTGTCAAAGTTGTGGAGCCCAAAGAGGCTTTTGCAGCTTCTGATGTTAAAAACACAGTAAAAGATGAGGAGGAAAACAACGTGACATTTTATTTGATCATCACTTTGGGCTCGGTTTCAGTGCTTTTTGTCATCAGCATCATCGTGTTGATTGTAATGCAGTGCTCTAAATCGACAGACTATTCGTCCAAGTATTTACAGGATCCAAATTACGACGGGACTCTGTGTCACAGCATCCAGTACAGATCTGGAGACAAACGGTACATGTTAGTTGGACCCAGAATGAGTATCGGCTCTACTATAGTCCCGGGCAGTAATGGAAACACTCTAGTGATCCCAGATCGCAGGAGGAGAGTTTCTGGAGAGGTAAGAATAATTTTAACTTTACTTAGGTTTTCGTAAGGATTTTATTCGGTATTTATATTGGTATTTAAATAATGTCAATTATTTATTGCAATTTGCACAACTTTTCCCAAAATGGACTTTATGATGTTGCTTACTCTTAGGTAGCCTACATTTTAATATTTTTATTTTAAAGAATAAACTGTATTTTATATTATTTTAAACAAGCCCTGGTGTCCAAAATCACACTCTGTGTTGCATAGTTTTTGTGCGTAGTTTATTATTATTTTATTTTATTGTATTTTCTGTTGTTGCTGTTGAGACAATAGCTGTCTGTTGCTTCGTTTTTTGAAGCAACATGAAGTGTGCCAATATATTTTTTGCCGATTAATAATTTTTTTTTTTTTTTCAATTCCAACCATAAAATATTTAAAGAAATATTTAAGGTTCTGCAAATTGAAAGATACTGTAAACGCTAACGCTGGAGGTGACTTGAAAGGTCCAATGCTCCTCTCGGTGTCAGTGTTGCTCTAATTTTTATTTTCAAGTTTTAAGTCCAGCCCAGGATCATGACGCGCAGGCGTGTATTGTCCTCCTTATCCTGGATGGTACGATCCGAAAAGGCGTTTAAGTATGCGATCTATTCTCTGCATGTTTTCAGTTAAATTGTATTGCATTATGCAGATAAATTGTACGTTATACTGTTGTTTGTAATCGCCGAGGATATATTTCTGGCAGTCTCGCAATAATCGTTCCATCATGGAAGCCGGAGGACAAAGGCGCAAATGGGAGTGTTGGTGGATTGCTTTGTGTTTCTCCTTGCTTCTGTGTTTTGGACGGCATGTTTCAGCGCAGATAAGATATTCTGTTCCAGAAGAATTGAAAGAAGGATCCGTTGTAGGACATATTGCTAAGGATCTTGGCCTTGATGTCAGCACTTTAGTAAACAGGAGATTTCGTATCGTTTCTGGATCAAAGGACGCTCTTTTTGAGGTAAATCAAAACAATGGCGTCTTATATGTCCATAAAAAAATTGACAGAGAGGAGCTGTGTGATGGAAATGACGCATGCTTGATTAATCTGAAAATGGTGGTCGAAGATCCTTTAGAAATACACTATGTTGGAGTGGAGGTAACTGATGTTAATGATAATTCACCCACATTTACAGAAGAGGAGCAGCATTTTGAGATTGCTGAACACACACCCACAGGGACGCGTTTCCAAATACAGGCACCACGAGATGCTGATACGACCGTGAATAATGTTCGGTCGTATAAACTGAGTCATAATGAGCATTTCGAAGTTGAGACAAAGGATAGAGATGAGGAAAAAATACCGCTTTTAGTTTTAAAGAAAGCTCTTGACCGTGAAAACGCCGCAGAACATAAATTAATACTAACTGCAATCGATGGTGGAAATCCACCACGGTCAGGAAATCTTAACATAATTGTTACTGTTCTTGATGTTAATGATAACCGTCCCGTGTTTAGTCAAGACTCCTATTCTGTAGCAGTAAAAGAAAATGCTGCACTCGGAACTGTGTTGATAAAACTTAACGCAACTGATTTGGACGAGGGTTCAAATGGTGTTGTAGAATATGCCTTTGGAAGAAACCTGAAGCGCAAAGTTTACGATCTCTTTAAACTGGATAGTGCCACAGGAGAAATTCATATTAAAGGTGAACTGGACTTCGAGGAAACGGAGGTGTACAAATTAGACGTACAGGCATCTGATAAAGGCCAGCCTCCATGGATCGTTGAATCTGTCGTTACTATTAAGATAATAGACATAAATGACAACGCCCCTGAAATAGACGTAACTTCTCTTTCCAGTGTTGTTTCTGAGGATTCTAAACCTGGGACTGTAATTTCGTTGATTAGTATCAGTGACAAAGACTCTGGTATAAATGGGAAGATAGTACCAAGTGTTTCTGATAATGTTCCCTTTGAGCTGAAACCATCAGTTCAAGAGAATATTTATTCCCTTGTAACGAAGGGAAAATTAGATCGAGAACTCGTGTCCCATTATGACATAACAATAACAGTCACTGATTTAGGACAGCCTCCTTTGTCCTCCTTTAAGTCTCTGAGCGTTCAGGTATCAGATGTTAACGACAACCGTCCTGAATTTTCTAAAGATCCGCTTGAATTATATTTAGTAGAAAATAACGCACCTGGTGCCCCCATAATGTCTGTGAGCGCATTTGATAAAGATTTAAATGAAAATGCAATGATTACTTACTATATTATTAGAGGGGACGCTGCACAAAATGATATAGCGACTTTCTTGAACATTAACTCTGAAACGGGAGTTATTTACGCCTTAAACCGCTTTGACTTCGAAGTAATTAGAAAGTTTCAGTTCCGAGTTCTTGCAAAGGATTCAGGAACTCCACCACTTAGCAGTAACGTGACAGTGAACGTGTTTATTCTGGATCAGAACGACAACGTTCCAGTGATCTTATATCCAGTCAGCGCTAACGGTTCTGCTGAGGGTGTGGAAGAGATTCCTCGTAATGTGAACGCAGGTCATTTGGTGACTAAAGTCAGAGCCTATGACGCAGATATAGGATACAACGGCTGGTTATTATTTTCACTGCAGGAAGTTAGTGACCACAGTCTCTTTGGTTTGGACCGCTATACAGGACAGATAAGGACCCTTCGCTCATTCACAGAAACAGACGAGGCCCAGCATAAACTGCTCATACTGGTCAAAGACAATGGAAACGTTTCACTCTCAGCAACAGCGACTGTGATTGTCAAAGTTGTGGAGCCCAAAGAGGCTTTTGCAGCTTCTGATGTTAAAAACCCAGTAAAAGACGAGGAGGAAAACAACGTGACATTTTATTTGATGATCACTTTGGGCTCGGTTTCAGTGCTTTTTGTCATCAGCATCATCGTGTTGATTGTAATGCAGTGCTCTAAATCGACAGACTATTCGTCCAAGTATTTACAGGATACAAATTACGACGGGACTCTGTGTCACAGCATCCAGTACAGATCTGGAGACAAACGGTACATGTTAGTTGGACCCAGAATGAGTATCGGCTCTACTATAGTCCCGGGCAGTAATGGAAACACTCTAGTGATCCCAGATCGCAGGAGGGGAGATTCGGGAGAGGTAAGAATGTCGAATTGTTTTCTTTTTATGTAATTATTAACTCCTTCAGCTTCACATACAGAGTACAAAATATGTTTCTCATAAAACTGATGAGCTAATTGCAAGTTACTAATTTCTGACGGTTGCTTGCTTTACAAGAAGTACAATGTGCTTGCTTTACCAGATGTCTAAATGTTTGCTGCCTGTTCCAAGTAATGACAGCGTAGCGGGAGCTGTCCGCTGCGCTGGTGCTTAAATTAGTTGCGGTTCTCTTTAGAATTTACTATATTTATAGTGAATTAATGACGGCTTTATTGTGCTCTCACACACGTCTGCACGAGTTGTTTTGCGTGATATTTATGCACTTTATGAAATGAAGTAGCATGTAGGTATAGTGGGCCACATAATGCAATTTATAACGTGGTTTTCTACATTATATATGTGTTTAATGAAAAGCTTTTAAGAATTTGTTTTCCTGTAGACCGCTCGATGTCACTGTTGCTCTAGTATTTTTGTAGCAGATTAAGTCCTGCCCTTGATGATGACGCGAAACGGGGTGTATTGTTCCTTACATTCATGATGAAACATTCAGGAGCTGATGAACATTATAACGGTAACAGGCTGTGCTAACTGTATTAAGAGTGGATCCATTTTGATTCGCATGATGTATCTAACATTACATTGTGGAATCTAATCATCCAGAATATACTGATCATTGGAATAACGTTGCCGACAGTCGCGATGGAAGCTAGAGGACAAAGGCGCGGAAGGGAGCGCTGGTGGATTTTTCTGTGTTTCTCTTTACTTGTGTGCTTCGGACAGCAGGTTTCAGCGCAGATAAGATACTCTGTTCCAGAAGAGGTGAAAGTGGGATCTGTAGTCGGAAATTGTGCTAAGGATTTGGGTCTTGATGTCAGTACATTGGTGGACAGACGGTTTCGTATTGTGTCTGGATCAAATGACGCTCTTTTCCAGGTAAATCAGAACAATGGCATCTTGTATGTGGATAAGCACATTGACAGAGAAGAGGTGTGTGATGGAAATAGCGCCTGCTTGATTAATTTGAAAATAGTTGTCGAAAACCCCCTCGAGGTCCATTATGTGGAGGTTGAAATCACAGATGTGAATGATCACTCGCCTTCTTTCCACGATAAAGACTTCTATATAGAGGTTGCTGAAAACACTGTAACTGGAACACGATTTGAACTTCAAACTGCTCGAGATCTAGATGTGGGAGCGAATTCAGTTCGACATTACCAGCTGAGCAAGAATGCGCATTTCGATTTGGAAATTAAAGATAGTGTATATGGAGATAAAACCCCTTTCCTAATATTACAGAAACCATTAGACAGGGAAATTACTGAAAAACACAGGTTACTACTAACTGCAGTAGATGGCGGAAATCCACCAAAATCAGGCACGCTTAATATCACTGTCTTTGTTCTGGATGTGAATGATAACCGACCCATATGCAGTAGTGATACCTTAACGATAACATTGCGTGAAAATGCAATTATTGACACTGTAGTGACAATTATAAATGCAAGTGATGCTGATAGTGGTCTAAATGGTGAGGTAGAATATACATACGGCAGAAACATGAAACCAAAAATACGTGAAATATTTCTATTAGATCGGGCGACTGGTGAAATACGAGTTAAAGGCTTAATTGACTTTGAAGAAAATGAAATCTACAGTTTGATAATAAGGGCATCAGACAAAGGAATTCCTCCTACTAACACGGATTGTCAGCTCATCATTAAAGTTGAAGATGTAAATGACAATAAACCTGATATACAAGTAACATCGCTTTCAAATATAGTTTCGGAGGACGCAAAAATTGGAACGGTTATTTCTCTCATAAGTGTAAGTGATAAAGATTCTGGGATCAATGGAAAAGTTGTGTGCAGACTATCTGACAATGTGCCATTTGAGTTGAAACCGTCTGTTCAAGATAACATGTATTCCCTTGTAACGAAAGAACGTTTAGACCGAGAGCTAGTGTCCGAATATAACATCAAAATAACAGCAACAGATTTAGGCAACCCTTCTCTGTCAGATTATAAAACTATGTTTGTACAGGTGTCAGATGTAAACGACAATATCCCAGAATTTTCGTCAAATCCTCTAGAACTTTATTTAACTGAAAACAATTCTCCAGGCGCTTCTATATTTTCTGTCAGTGCCTCAGACAAAGATATTAATGAAAATGCTGCCATAACTTATCATATCATTAGAGGTGGAGGAATACAGAACGACGTGGCATCTGCCATGAATATAAATTCTGAGACTGGAGTTATTCACGCGCTAAAGAGCTTTGACTTTGAAACAGTTAAAATGTTTCAGTTCCACATACTTGCTACAGACTCTGGAACTCCGTCTCTGAGCAGTAACGTGACAGTGAACGTGTTTATTCTGGATCAGAACGACAACGTTCCAGTGATCTTATATCCAGTCAGCGCTAACGGTTCTGCTGAGGGTGTGGAAGAGATTCCTCGTAATGTGAACGCAGGTCATTTGGTGACTAAAGTCAGAGCCTATGATGCAGATATAGGATACAACGGCTGGTTATTATTTTCACTGCAGGAAGTTAGTGACCACAGTCTCTTTGGTTTGGACCGCTATACAGGACAGATAAGGACCCTGCGCTCATTCACAGAAACAGACGAGGCCCAGCATAAACTGCTCATACTGGTCAAAGACAATGGGAACGTTTCACTCTCAGCAACAGCGACTGTGATTGTCAAAGTTGTGGAGCCCAAAGAGGCGTTTGCAGCTTCTGATGTGAAAAACACAGTAAAAGACGAGGAGGAAAACAACGTGACATTTTATTTGATCATCACTTTGGGCTCGGTTTCAGTGCTTTTTGTCATCAGCATCATCGTGTTGATTGTAATGCAGTGCTCTAAATCGACAGACTATTCGTCCAAGTATTTACAGGATGCAAATTACGACGGGACTCTGTGTCACAGCATCCAGTACAGATCTGGAGACAAACGGTACATGTTAGTTGGACCCAGAATGAGTATCGGCTCTACTATAGTCCCGGGCAGTAATGGAAACACTCTAGTGATCCCAGATCGCAGGAGGAGAGATTCTGGAGAGGTAAGAATAACAGATTTATTAATTACAGCTACCGTTTTGCTTTGATATTGTTATATCTTACAGTTGTAATTTATGCAATATGTTGTGCTTTTAAATCTACTGATTTCACAGCACAAAGTCTTGTTCGGTAGCCTACTTAGTTTGACAGCTTTTATTGTCTGATCGCAATGTTAAGTAACCGCAGCTTGCAGGGAGCTGTTCATTGCGGTTGGTGCTGAAATTCCTTTTTAATTATTTTATTTATTATTATGATTTTTTTTATCTCATAATGCCTTAAAAACACTGTCAGTGGTCGATAATTACTGATCGCATGTAAAGTTCTCATGAATCTCAGAATTTTTAAGTTTTGCTTTTTTCAGGTGTGTAGGCTATTTTATACTGTTTATTTTAGCGTTTTATTTTATGTACATTCTTACGCAATCACGCATTTTGATCTTCAATATGCAAGTACTTTAAATGTAAATGTCCCAACCCGGTCTCATGAAAGTGCGTATAAATAGTACGCCAAATAAAACCGAAAACTCGTGGTATTGATACTCAAAAAATGAACTGGCGTGTATATGCTACGCGATGGGTAGGCTTAGGGTTGTGGGGTAGATACGTGTCATATGTACGTGAAAACTGCGTATCATATGCACGCCAACAAATTTCGTATCATATGCACACGAAAACGGCGTATAATATGCAAGCCAAACACGTGCGTATCATATGCACGCCAAAGTCCATTTTTGCGTATCAATACATATTTCTCGCGTTGGTTTAGCTCAGTGGTTACTTCAACATGCAAAAACTAGCTCATGGCTGACGGTCACCGTTTTTTTTTCTACATCGATGCGTATAAATGAATAATTATTCATATGGAAGAAGAGTAAAACTAAGAATAGTTCTCACTGTGCAGTGTTGTTAGTGTTAATATTAGGTTTAAATGTTATAATAATCTCACATTGTAGGCCAGATCTGGGCTAGTGGTCACAAAATCTATAATTCAAAAGTCTAGTTATATACACAAATGTTTTGAACGGTGTTGTCGGGACCAGTTATTCATATGTCAAGCCAGTGCAATTAAGTTTAAAACGCCAACATTTATTGAATCTGTTGGCTTGATGCATTTTTTTTCAACACTTAATGCTATTTCATGAATTGTTTTGGGTTTCTGAACTGTTTAATTTTATTGTAGCTAGTAGGCTACTGTTGGAAAACTCTATAACAGGGGTAGGCTTCTCAAGTTCAGAGGCCATGCGGGCCGCATTTAAACCACATAAAATATGGTTTAACAAAACAAAAACTCGTGGTACTGATACGCAAAAATGGACTTTGGCGTGTATATGGTACGCGATGGGTAGGATTAGGGTTCTGGGGTAGATGCGTATCATATGTACGCGAAAACTGCGTATCATATGCACGCCAAAAATTTCGTATCATATGCACGCGAAAGTCCATTTTTGCGTATCAATACCACGAGATTTCGTTTTTATTTGGCGTACTATTTATACGCATTTTCATGAGACCGGGCTCAAATGTCCATGATCCGTTTAAATTGCTATATTTTCAGGTAAAGTAACATTCTATTTTATAATGATATTTTCACATTAAGTGACTTTTGTAATGAGTTCGACAGGGGATGTAACACTTTACTGTGCACGATATAGAGTTGCTTACCCCTTCAGAATTTTTTATAATATTTTATAGAGTGGTTGTTTGAAATGAACAGCAGACCGCTAGGTGTCAGTATTGCACTGTGATATGATGGAGAGATTATGCCCTGCCCTGACATGCGCAGTGCTACATTGTTCTGTACATTTTAGGAGCCACTGTGAGCCGAAGAAAATTATAGTGCAAACGGTGGGCTGACGATGCGATGTAGGACATAATTTGAACTATTTCCTGATTTCTGGTACTACACGGATTATCTTGTTGAGAGTAATCACGGATAATTCATGTCTGGTTCTGGAATACTTTTGTTTTAATTGTTCGCGATGGATAAGGATGGACAAAGGCGCAGATGGGGATCCTGGTGGATTGCTTTGTGTTTGCTGATGCATTGTGATCAGCCTGTTTCAGCACAGATCAGATATTCTATTCCGGAGGAGGTGAAAGAGGGATCACAAGTGGGAAATATTGCTAAGGATCTCGGTCTTGATGTCAGTTCGTTAGACCACAGACGATTCCGTATTGTTTCTGGTTCTAAGGACAGTTTTTTCCAGGTAAATCAAAACAATGGTATCTTATATGTTCATAAGAAAATCGACCGAGAGGAGATTTGTGATGGCAATGGCGCATGTTTGCTAAACTTAAAGATTGCAGTTGAAAATCCACTCGAAGTTCACTATGTTGAGGTTGAAATAACAGATGTTAATGATCACTTTCCCTCTTTCCACGAAAAAGACGTACACGTAGAAGTTGCAGAAAATACAGTAAAAGGCACTCGATTCGATCTTCCAGCCGCGAGAGATTATGATGTTGGGCTTAATTCTATTCGGTCCTATCGGCTCAGACAAAATGATAATTTTGACATTGAGGTAAGAGACAGTGAATACGGAGATAAAAGTCCTTTTCTGCTTTTACAAAAACCCTTAGACAGGGAGAGTCAAGACAAACACATCTTAACTTTGACTGCCATCGATGGTGGAAATCCACCAAAATCAGGCACATTAAATATAACTGTCACGGTCCTCGATGTTAACGACAACCGTCCAGTTTGCAACAGAGACACATATACTATTACGTTAAAAGAAAACGCCTCTCCCGGTTTTACTGTAACATTTGTTAATGCAACTGACCCAGATGAGGGCGTTAATGGAGAAGTTGAATATGCTTACGGTAGGAACGTGCAGCGAAAAGTACATGATGTATTTGAACTAGACAAGATGACAGGTGAAATACGTGTCAAAGGCAAAATTGATTTTGAGGAGAATGAAATGTATAACCTAAACATTAAAGCATCAGATAAAGGGACGCCCTCCATGAATCACGGACTGCAGAGTTATCATTAAGATTATTGATGTCAATGATAATGAACCAGAGATTGAAGTCACGTCGCTTTCTAATATTGTCTCTGAAGACTCAAAGCCCGGGACAGTCATTTCTCTTATTAGCATAACGGACAAAGATTCAGGGATTAATGGTAAAGTTGTTTGCAGCTTGTCAGAGAGTGTACCTTTTGAGTTGAAACCATATGTTCAGCAGAACATGTATTCTCTAGTAACCAAAGAAAATTTGGACCGAGAAATTGCGTCCCATTATGACATTACAGTAACAGCTACTGATTTAGGAAACCCAGCTCTTTCAGCTTCAAAATCTCTGAGCATAGAGGTGTCCGATGTCAACGATAATACACCGCAATTCCCCCACAGCCCTCTTGAGATTTACCTGTTTGAAAATAATCCACCCGGACAGTCCATATTTTCTGTGAGCGCCACTGATAAAGACAAAAATGAAAATGCTCACATTACGTATCATATTATAAGAGGCGATCAAACACAAAGCGATATGACTTTATTCCTTAACGTCAATTCTGAAACGGGCGCAATTAGTGCTCTCAAAAGTTTTGACTTTGAAACAGTCAAAAAGTTTCAGTTCCACATACTTGCTACAGACTCTGGAACTCCGTCTCTGAGCAGTAACGTGACAGTGAACGTGTTTATTCTGGATCAGAACGACAACGTTCCAGTGATCTTATATCCAGTCAGCGCTAACGGTTCTGCTGAGGGTGTGGAAGAGATTCCTCGTAATGTGAACGCAGGTCATTTGGTGACTAAAGTCAGAGCCTATGATGCAGATATAGGATACAACGGCTGGTTATTATTTTCACTGCAGGAAGTTAGTGACCACAGTCTCTTTGGTTTGGACCGCTATACAGGACAGATAAGGACCCTTCGCTCATTCACAGAAACAGACGAGGCCCAGCATAAACTGCTCATACTGGTCAAAGACAATGGAAACGTTTCACTCTCAGCAACAGCGACTGTGATTGTCAAAGTTGTGGAGCCCAAAGAGGCTTTTGCAGCTTCTGATGTTAAAAACGCAGTAAAAGATGAGGAGGAAAACAACGTGACAAGTATTTTATTTGATACAGATCACTTTGGGCTCGGTGTCAGTGCTTTTTGTCATCAGCATCATTGTGTTGATTGTAATGCAGAATGCTCTAAATCGACAGACTATTCGTCCAAGTATTTACAGGATCCAAATTACAGATATAAATGACTTTGGAAAATGACTCTGTGTCACAGTTACATCCAGTACAGATCTCCGGTCTTATAAATTAAGACTTGACAAATCGCGCGGATATATACATTTACTAAAGAATGTTAGGGAGATTTGCTGACAGCAGCAGAGGGAATCCTCCGAGATCTGGCACCCTTAACATTACTATTACCATCGATAATCGCCCTGTATTTAGTCTATTCTGTATTTTTTTAGTGGCACTGTGGGAAATATCATTGTTTTTTTTTAATTGTTTAAATTATGATAATTTTTTTAAATGTTTTTTGTATTTTTTATCGGGCAGTGAGGGCGCAAAATGGAAATACTCTTTTTAGCTCGATCATCTAATTGACCGTGTAAAGAAAAGTTCTTTGAAGCAGAAGTTTATGGATTTTTATTATTATAAATAGCATCAGAGAATTTTATGTTCTTTGATGATGAACATCAACTTAGAAGGTAAGATCACATCACTTTCTAAGATTATCTACAGGATGCCTGATTAAATAAAGACGCTCAACGGTAAAGTAATCAGATTCCATGAAGATAAAAAGCCTTCTTTTATGTTCTTATATTAGTTTAATTAATTAATGTATTATTATTTTTTTATTTATTTTTAAAGAAGTTGTTGATAGGGAGAATGAAATTATTACGCTGATATCGTTGTGATTCTGAAAAATGAATTTTTTATCCTTTAAACGAAAAATGGTTTTAAAGATATCATGATATCATGCAATCGCAGAAAGCTCACAGGTGTTACAGTTGTGAAGAAACAGAATGATTTTATTTGACATCCACCACAACTTTGTCTGATTGTGTTGCTTAAGTAATTTCTCTCACAGCTGAACGCAGGTGCAGATCAACGGAGCTGATATTCACTGCGCTTGTGTCTCTGAAACTAAATGATACACTGCCTCTGTTAATTGCAGGAAAGAAATGTTTTTTTTTGGTTTGTTTTTTTCATTAAGGCCCAAAAATATTTTAAAAAGCATTAATATCAGTCCTGAAAATTTGCTAAATGTTGTAAACAAATCTGCTTAACGTATATTTAAATATGTACCTCTTGTAGAGTTGATATTCTTGTAAAGTTAATATTTGATCAGTTTTGTACGACTCACGGTGATGCTTTTTAAAATGTTTTCATGTATTTTAAACCACTTGATGTCGGTGTTGCTCCAGCATTTGTTCAGAATATTGAGTCCTGCCCCTAATGATGACGCGAATAGGGCTGTATTGTTTTTTCACACACACTGGAAAGGCTCGGGATGCATGAACAATATGCTGCACTGACGTTAGCTACAAACTGACTTCATATTTGCTTATTTGCTCATGATATGCTTGCTATAAACATCCGATTACGACCTCTAATAATCGAGGATATATACATTTGATCCTAGATAAACTGTTTGCTAATCGCGCGTGATGGAAGCTGGAGGACAAAGGCGCAGATGGGAGTACTACTGGATTGCTTTGTGTATTTCTTTTCTTCTTGGCATCGGACAGCAAGTTTCAGCTCAGATAAGATATTCGATTCCAGAAGAAGTGAAAGAAGGAACCGCTGTGGGAAATATCGCAAAGGATTTAGGTCTTGAAGTAAGTAGGTTGGTGGACAGGCAGTTTCGAATCGTTTCTGGATCTAAGGAGGAGCTTTTTCAGATAAATCAGGAAAATGGCGTTTTGTACGTTCATAAGAAAATCGACAGAGAGTCTGTGTGTGCTGGCAGCGGTGCTTGCATGGTAAATTTAAAAACCGTTATTGAAAATCCTCTCGAGATTCATTATGTAGAAGTAGAAATATCAGATATCAACGATCATTCTCCTAGTTTTCCTGAAAAAGAGCAGCGCTTGAGAATTTCTGAAAATACTCTCCCTGGCGCTGATTATCAGTTACAGGCTGCCAGAGATCCCGATTCTGGAACAAATTCGGTCCGGTCTTATAAATTAAGTCCTAATGATCATTTTGAAATTCGAGTTAGAGAGAGTGATGAGGATAAAATGCCATTTTTAGTCCTGAAGAAGTCTGTTGATAGGGAGATTACAACGACATACAAGCTGCTTTTAACAGCAGCTGACGGAGGGAATCCTCCGAGATCTGGCACCCTTAACATTACTATTACCATTCTAGATATAAATGATAATCGCCCTGTATTTAGTCGAGAGACATATTCTGTGACATTACACAAAACTCTGCTGTTGGCACTATGGTTGTTCGAGTAAATGCAACTGATATAGACGAGGGCGCAAACAGTGATATCGAATACAACTTTGCAACGTTAAACAACAAAGTGCATGAGGTTTTTGAGCTCGATCAGGTCACAGGTGAAATACGTGTAAAGGGGGAAAGTGGATTTTGAAGATACAGAAGTTTATAAACTCGATATTCAAGCATCAGATAAAGGACATCCACCAATGTCTGCAAACTGTAGAGTTGTAATTAAGATTATTGATGTGAATGACAACCGGCCTGAGATTGAGATTACATCACTTTCTAAGAACATCCCTGAAGATGCTAAACCTGGAACGGTAATTTCTCTCATCAGTGTGACTGATAAAGACGCAGGGATCAACGGTAAAGTCATTTGTCAGTTAAACAAAAATATTCCATTTGAACTAAAGCCTTCTTTCAAAGACAATATGTACTCTTTAGTAACAAAAGATCGGTTAGATAGAGAGATGAATTCACAGTATGACATTACAATAACTGCCTCTGATTTAGGGCAGCCGTCTTTGACTGCATCGACCACTCTAAGCGTTCAGATTTCTGATGTGAATGATATATTGCGCCGGAATTTTTAATAAATCCTCTAAATCTCTATTTAATGGAAAATAATGCAGCCGGTTCGTCCATAATTTCAGTAAGCGCCTCTGATCGAGACACAGCTGAAAATGCCGTGATATCCTATCACATAATTAGAGGTGATGGCACACAGAATGATTTGTCATCTTTCTTAAATATAAATTCCGAGACAGGTGTTGTTTATTCACTGAAAAGCTTTGACTTTGAAACATTAAAAACTTCCCACTTCCGTGTACTCGCTACAGACTCTGGAACTCCGTCTCTGAGCAGTAACGTGACAGTGAACGTGTTTATTCTGGATCAGAACGACAACGTTCCAGTGATCTTATATCCAGTCAGCGCTAACGGTTCTGCTGAGGGTGTGGAAGAGATTCCTCGTAATGTGAACGCAGGTCATTTGGTGACTAAAGTCAGAGCCTATGACGCAGATATAGGATACAACGGCTGGTTATTATTTTCACTGCAGGAAGTTAGTGACCACAGTCTCTTTGGTTTGGACCGCTATACAGGACAGATAAGGACCCTTCGCTCATTCACAGAAACAGACGAGGCCCAGCATAAACTGCTCATACTGGTCAAAGACAATGGGAACGTTTCACTCTCAGCAACAGCGACTGTGATTGTCAAAGTTGTGGAGCCCAAAGAGGCTTTTGCAGCTTCTGATGTTAAAACCTCAGTAAAAGAAGAGGAGGAAAACAACGTGACATTTTATTTGATGATCACTTTGGGCTCGGTTTCAGTGCTTTTTGTCATCAGCATCATCGTGTTGATTGTAATGCAGTGCTCTAAATCGACAGACTATTCGTCCAAGTATTTACAGGACACAAATTACGACGGGACTCTGTGTCACAGCATCCAGTACAGATCTGGAGACAAACGGTACATGTTAGTTGGACCCAGAATGAGCATCGGCTCTACTATAGTCCCTGGCAGTAATGGAAACACTCTAGTGATCCCAGATCGCAGGAGGAGATGTTCTGGAGAGGTAAGAATAGCAGATTCATTCTAATTAGGCTATAGCTACCGTTTTGCTTTAATATTGTTAAACCTAATAGTTGTAATTTATGAAATATGGTATGCCTTAAAAGTAGTTATGATTTTACAGCACAAAATCCTTTTCAAGTAGCCTACTTTGTTTGACCGCTTTTATTGTCTGATCGTATTGTAAGAAACGCAGATTGCAGGGAGCTGTTCATTGCGTTGGTGCTGAAATTAACTCTTTTTTTCATTATTTTTTTTTCATAAAAAAACATTGTCAGTGGTCGAAAATTACTGAAAGCATGTAAACTTAATTCCCACAATTTCTAATTTTTGCTTTTTTTTCAGGTGTGTATTTCATGCTGTTTACTTTAGCTTATTTTATGTGCAATCATGCATTTTGTCTTCAAGTTCAAGTTCATTTTATTTGTATAGCACATTTACAACAGCCACCAGGCTGACCAAAGTGCTTTGCAGAAGAGCAAGATTATACCACATACACAGAAAACAGACCAGACAATTTTTTTTTTAATTTAACCCATTTAAAAAATGAACAATGGCCATATCCCAGTAGTCAATACACTAAGGAAAACAAATAAGTTTTTAGCAGGTACTTAAAAACAGACAGAGAAGGGGCCATTCTAATCTCTAAAGGCAGGGTATTCCAAAGTCGAGGCCCTGCCACTGAAAATGCACGCTCACCTCTACGCTTAAGCCTAACGTGAGGGACTACCAACAAAGCCTGGTCACAGGATCGTAGGCTTCTGGACGGAGTGTAGAGATGAAGAAGTTCAGAGAGGTATACAGGGGCTGGGTTGTGTACAGATTTGTATACAAAGAGGATAATTTTAAAGTCTATTCTCTGACAGACCGGCAACCAGTGAAAGGATCTAAGAACTGGAGTGATGTGTTCATGTTTACGACACTTTAAAAGAAGTCTGGCCGCAGCGTTTTGAACAAGCTGAAGACGCGCAATTTGAGACTTAGATATACCGCAATATAAAGAATTGCAGTAATCTAGACGAGACGTAACAAAAGCGTGAACAGCCATTTCTAAAGTTTTAGGAGTCAGGAAATATTTAATTTTGGACAGTAAGCGAAGCTGATAGAAACTGGATCCGATAACAGAAGAGATATGTTTATCAAATTTTAAATGCTGGTCAACAAGAACTCCTAGGTTCCGTACCTGTGAGGATCTAAAAATGGATAAACTTTCTAACTCAGGGCTTATACACTGAGAGTTCTCATTTGGACCGAGAACAATTACCTCGGTCTTGTCTTCATTTAGGAAGAGGAAATTTTGGGCTAGCCATGATTTAACCTCCTCTAAACATTGCAGAAGTGAAGTAATCACAGTGGAATTGTTTCTTTTGATTGGTAGATATATTTGAGTATCATCTGCATAGAAATGAAAAGACACGCCATGTTTACGTAGAATAGAGCCCAGAGGTAGGATGTATAGAGAAAATAGAGAGGGAGCTAAAATAGAGCCTTGTGGAAGGCCACAGGTCAGAGGTGCAGGGCAAGAGGTAAAATTACCCAGTTTCACTAAAAACTTTCTGTCAGTAAGGTATGACTGGAACCATTTCAGAACGTTAGCTTTTAGACCTACCCAAGGCTCCAATCTATATAACAGTGAGGAGTGGTCTATGGTATCAAGAGCGGCCGATAAATCTAAAAGAATAAGAGCCACAGAGTCTCCGGAATCAGTAGAGAGGTAAATATCATTTAACACTCTCAAAAGGGCGGACTCATTGCTGTGAGCAGACTTAAAACCAGATTGAAAAACCTCATAGATACAATTACTTGACAGAAAACGTTGAAGTTGATTCAGCACAATTTTCTCCAAAACCTTTGAAATGAAAGGCAAGACAGAAATTGGTCAATATTATTGACATAATATTTTATATTATATTGTCTTCGCAATATAAAGACTTTGAATGTATTCATGTCCATGATCCATTTAAACTGCTTTATTTTCAGTTCATATTTATAGTGAAATTTAATTTTATAATGGTATTTTCATTTCTGTAATGGGTTGGACAGGTGATGTAACACTTTACTGTGCACGATATAGAGTTGCTTACTCCTTCAGAATTTTTCATAATATTTTAGAGAGTGGTTGTTTGAAATGAACAGTAGACCGCTCGGTGTCAGTATTGCACTGTGATATGATGGAGAGATTATGCCCTGCCCTGACATGCGCAGTGCTACATTGTTCTGTACATTTTAGGAGCCACTGTGAGCCGAAGAAAATTATAGTGCAAACGGTGGGCTGACGATGCGATGTAGGACATAATTTGAACTATTTCCTGATTTCTGGTACTACACGGATTATCTTGTTGAGAGTAATCACGGATAATACATGTCTGGTTCTGGAATACTTTTGTTTTAATTGTTCGCGATGGATAAGGATGGACAAAGGCGCAGATGGGGATCCTGGTGGATTGCTTTGTGTTTGCTGATGCATTGTGATCAGCCTGTTTCAGCACAGATCAGATATTCTATTCCGGAGGAGGTGAAAGAGGGATCACAAGTGGGAAATATTGCTAAGGATCTCGGTCTTGATGTCAGTTCGTTAGAGCACAGACGATTCCGTATTGTTTCTGGTTCTAAGGACAGTTTTTTCCAGGTAAATCAGAACAATGGTATCTTATATGTTCATAAGAAAATCGATCGAGAAGAGATTTGTGATGGCAATGGCGCATGTTTGCTAAATTTGAAGATTGCAGTTGAAAATCCACTCGAAGTTCACTATGTTGAGGTTGAAATAACAGATGTTAATGATCACTTTCCCTCTTTCCCAGAAAAAGACTTGCAGATTAAAATAGCGGAAAACACTTTAAAGGGAACTCGCTTTGGTCTTCCAACCGCAAGAGATTTGGATGTTGGCGTTAATTCTATTCGGTCCTATCGGCTCAGACAAAATGATCATTTTGACATTGAGGTAAGAGACAGTGAATACGGAGATAAAAGTCCTTTTCTGCTTTTACTTGAAGTAAAAAACCCTTAGACAGGGAGAGTCAAGACAAGACACATCTTAACTTTGACTGCCATCGATGAAGTGGAAATCCACCGCCAAAATCAGGCACATTAACGGACAAAGAAATATAACTGTCACGGTCCTCGATGTTAACGACAACCGTCCAGTATGCAACAGAGACACATATACTATTACGTTAAAAGAAAACGCCTCTCAAACCAAAGGTTTTACTGTAACATTTGTTAATGCAACTGACCCAGATGAGGGCGTTAATGGAGAAGTTGAATATGCTTACGGTAGGAACGTGCAGCGAAAAGTACATGATATTTTTGAGTTGGATAAAGTGACAGGTGAAATACGTGTCAAAGGCAAAATTGATTTTGAAGAGAATGAAATTTTTAGTCTGAACATCATGGCTTCTGATAAGGGACGCCCTCCAATGGATACCGACTGCAGAGTTATCGTTAAGATTATTGATGTCAATGATAATGAACCTGAAATTGAAGTCACGTCGCTTTCTAATATTGTCTCTGAAGACTCAAAGCCCGGGACAGTCATTTCTCTTATTAGCATAACGGACAAAGATTCAGGGATTAATGGTAAAGTTGTTTGCAGCTTGTCAAAGAATGATACCGTTTGAGTTGATTAAAAAAAGCCATATGTTCAGCAGAACAGATAAAGGTATTCTCTAGTAATGTTGCTAAGGATTTGGGTCAACAGAGAATCGTTTCTTTAAGGAGGAGCCAGAGAAATTTCGTCTGTGTGTGCCATTATGACATTACATTATGTAGAAGTAGAAATAGATTTAATTCTCCAGTTTTCCTAGCGCTGATTTTGAAAATAGGAAGATCCCCTGGATTGCATTTCTTTTCTTCTTGGATCCTCTTTCTAAGATCTTCGAGTTAGAGAGAGTGAAGAGGATAAAATGCCATTTGTCATCTGAAGAAGTCTAGGGAGCATAGCTGAGCAGTTGTCCGATGTCACTACGATAATACACCTGTGACATTACAGGAGAAATTCCTGTGGTTATCCCACAGCAGGTCCTCTTGCACGAGTTTTTGATTTACCTGTTTGAAAATTAATCCATCCCCGGACAGTCTGAGATTGAGATTACATATTTTCTGACAGCAGTGAGAACGCATCACTGATAAAGGCTTTTGACACGGTAAAATTTGTCAGAATTGGCAACTGCCTTCTCAAAGACACTTTGGGCTCGGTTTGAGGGCGCAAACGATATCATATTATTAAGAGGACGATCAAACAGGTGAAATACAAAGCGATATGACATAATTTTATCTCAGCTGAAAATTGAACATCACAATGATCAGATGAAGACACTGGCTTTGCACATTAAAAACTGTGCTCTCAAAAGTTTTGACTTTGACAACAGATCATCCAAAACGGTTCTCAGTTCAGGTCACATCAGACTGATGCAGTACAACGGAGTTATTATTTTCACTCAGGAAGTTGGACCACAACTCAGCGTCGCTCTGAGCATAAAGTAACTGGTGACAATGGAAAGTTTCACTCTGAACGTGTTTATTGCTGGATGTTCAGTAAAAACGACAACGTTCGGTTTCAGTGATCGTGTTTATATCCAGTCAGCGCTAACGGTTCTGCTGAGTTGGGTGTGGATAGAGATTCCTCGTAATGTGAACGCAGGTCATTTGGTGACTAAAGTCAGAGCCTATGACGCAGATATAGGATACAACAGAATATGATTGATTGGCTGGTTATTATGTTTTTCACTGCAGGAAGTTAGTGACCACAGTCTCTGATGATTTGGTTTGGACCGCTATACAGGACAGATAAGGACCCTTCGCTCATTCACAGAAACAGACGAGGCTGCCAGCATAAACTGCTCATACTGGTCAAAGACAATGGTTTCGAACGTTTCACTCTCAGCAACAGCGACTGTGATTGTCAAAGTTGTGGAGCCCAAAGAGGCTTTTGCAGCTTCTGATGTGAAAAACACAGTAAAAGACGAGGAGCTGGAAAACAACGTGACATTTTATTTGATCATCACTTTGGGCTCGGTTTCAGTGCTTTTTGTCATCAGCATCATCGTGTTGATTGTAATGCAGTGCTCTAAATCGACAGACTATTCGTCCAACGTGTATTTACAGGAGTTAAACAAATTACGACGGGACTCTGTGTCACAGCATCCAGTACAGATCTGGAGACAAACGGTACATGTTAGTTGGACCCAGAATGAGTATCGGCTCTACTATAGTCCCGGGCAGTAATGGAAATACTCTAGTGATCCCAGATCGCAGGAGGAGAGGTTCTGGAGAGGTAAGATGTGATAATATATTTTGATATTGAATTATTTTAATTCCAGGTTGTGTTGTAATTGTATTTTCACGTTGAATATGTGTACTTAAAATGTTTAAATTTGTTTTATAATTGCAATTAGAAGAACGGTACAAGCTGTTTTCCCCCCCCTCTTTTTCACAATTAAGTCACAGGAAATTGTGTAATGAAAATAATAATATCTAAGGTTTTGTGCTCCGATAGTGCTCTGAGTATTTCTTTAAGAATGTGCTATACACTCAAGTCCGCCCGGTGTCAGTGCTGCATTAATGTTGCGAGACAACCGATCTGCTTGTGATGACGTGAAAGGCATTGTTCCTCACTTGGAGAGGCTTCTGTGAGCGTGCTGGTCAGAAGAAAGGCGCACGACCATAATTACGCTGGTGTTAAAGAACAGGGACATATTTTGGGTTAGATTTCGAGGTCTGTACGACACATGAAATGCATGTCATTCAATGTGCTGTTTAGCTGTTGGACAAATCATTCCAGTATTCGCGATGAGGGACGCAAGACAACTACGCAAACTGGAGTGTTGGTGGATTCTTCTGTGCCTCTTTTTTCTATTTTGCGTCGAACAGCAGGTTTCAGCTCAGATAAGATACTCTGTTCCAGAGGAGGTCAAAGAGGGAGCCGTTGTAGGAAATATTGCTAAGGATTTGGGTCTTGATGTCAGTACATTGGTGGACAGGCGATTTCGGATCGTTTCTGGATCTAAAGATGCTCCTTTCCAGGTAAATCTGAACAATGGCATGTTGTATGTTCAAAACAGAATCGACAGAGAAGAGCTTTGTGTCGACAATAATGTCTGCCAAGTGAATCTGAAAATTGCTATCGAAAATCCCCTCGAAATTCATTATGTAGGCGTTGAGATTTCGGATATCAACGATCATGCACCTGTTTTCCCCGAGAAAGAACAGAATTTAAAGATCGCAGAAAATACTTTAACTGGTGCTGATTTTCAGTTGCTCGCAGCTCGAGACCCCGATTCTGGAGCAAATTCCCTTCGTACATACAAACTGAGTCATAACGAACATTTTGAATTGGAAGTCAGAGATGGCGGAGAGGACAACAAGATCCCTATTCTTAAACTGCAGAGAGCCCTTGATAGGGAGCGACATAGTAAGCACCACTTAGTGTTAACTGCTCTTGACGGTGGAAATCCACCTAGATCAGGCGTTATGAACATTACAATAACGGTGCTCGATAATAATGATAACAGACCGATGTTCACTAAAGATGTGTACTCTGTGACAATCACTGAAAATCTTCCCTTAAGGAGTCTGATATTACAAGTGAATGCCACAGATGCTGATTTGGGGTTAAACGGTGACGTACAATATTCTTTTGTAAGCAACCTGAAGAAAAAGGTGTATGATACATTTGAAATAGACAAGAATACAGGTGAAATTCGTGTTATAGGTGATGTTGATCACGAAGACACAGAAGTATACAGAGCTGACGTCACAGCTTCGGACAGCGCAGAGTCTCCCATGACGACAAACTGTAGAGTAGTCATAAAAGTTACAGACGTAAATGACAATAAACCAGAAATAGAGGTCACCTCTCTATCTAATATAGTACCTGAGGATTCTAAACCAGGAACTGTTATTTCACTTATTAGTGTATTAGATAAAGACTCGGGTGCTAACGGGAAAATAGTCTGCAGTCTTTCTGAGGGGACTCCGTTTGAGTTAAAACCTTCTTTTCAGGAAAATATGTATTCGCTTGTGACGCAAAAGGCTTTAGATCGGGAGTTGGTTGCTCATTATGACATTTTATTAACTGTAACTGATATAGGGCAGCCTCCTCTGTCCTCAGTGAAGACTTTAAGCATTGAGGTTTCAGATGTGAATGATAATAAACCAGAATTTCCTCAGAATCCTCTCGAGCTTTTCTTATTCGAAAATAATCCGCCCGGCGCGTCAGTTTTTTCCGTAAGCGCACTTGACAAAGACATAAACGACAATGCTGTCATTTCATATCATATAATTCGAGGTAATGGAACAAAAGGCGATTTATCGTCATTCCTGAATGTCAATTCTGAAACTGGAGCTATCCATGCGCTGAAAAGTTTTGATTTTGAAACGATGAAAACTGGACAATTTCAGGTGCTCGCTACAGACTCTGGAACTCCGTCTCTGAGCAGTAACGTGACAGTGAATGTGTTTATTCTGGATCAGAACGACAACGTTCCAGTGATCTTATATCCAGTCAGCGCTAACGGTTCTGCTGAGGGTGTGGAAGAGATTCCTCGTAATGTGAACGCAGGTCATTTGGTGACTAAAGTCAGAGCCTATGACGCAGATATAGGATACAACGGCTGGTTATTATTTTCACTGCAGGAAGTTAGTGACCACAGTCTCTTTGGTTTGGACCGCTATACAGGACAGATAAGGACCCTTCGCTCATTCACAGAAACAGACGAGGCCCAGCATAAACTGCTCATACTGGTCAAAGACAATGGAAACGTTTCACTCTCAGCAACAGCGACTGTGATTGTCAAAGTTGTGGAGCCCAAAGAGGCTTTTGCAGCTTCTGATGTGAAAAACGCAGTAAAAGACGAGGAGGAAAACAACGTGACATTTTATTTGATCATCACTTTGGGCTCGGTTTCAGTGCTTTTTGTCATCAGCATCATCGTGTTGATTGTAATGCAGTGCTCTAAATCGACAGACTATTCGTCCAAGTATTTACAGGAAACAAATTACGACGGGACTCTGTGTCACAGCATCCAGTACAGATCTGGAGACAAACGGTACATGTTAGTTGGACCCAGAATGAGTATCGGCTCTACTATAGTCCCGGGCAGTAATGGAAATACTCTAGTGATACCAGATCGCAGGAGGAGAGATTCTGGGGAGGTAAGAGTATGTGAATTATATTAAACAACACTTTCTCAGGCTTACTGTCATCAAATTGTGATTTTTATTTCAGGATCTAATTCACTATGTGGGTTATTTTATGTTCTGACTAATAATAGCATACTTTATTCATTGTTGCTTGGGAATTAAGTTTTGAACGTTGGAATAAATATTCGTTGTCCATGGTGCTGAAATGTTTCACCTTTTGTAGAATAACAATTTTTCCTATCATAGTTCCGCTATGTCGGACAATTACTTATCTCTTTCTTTAGTTTTACCATTTGAAATATTGTATAATAGTTGCGATAAGAATATATGCGTCATTTATTAAATTAATTCATTCAGACGTTCCTAAATACGTGTCAGGCAGTCAGTCGGTCTCCTTAGGTGGCACATATAACCATTCATGTTTACCTGTTTGTACCATGTGGTGTCAGTGTTACATAAGGATATGCAGGAGAGTTTTTGCCCTGCCCATTGATATGTGGTGCGCATGGCTGTTCTGTTCATTTTCACTGGGAGCTATACCACGAGAAGCTGGATATGACCATTTTCCTCTATTATTTAAAAGCGACGAGATTACAATGAATACACGCTGTCATGAAAGAGTAGTTCACTCTCGCAAATGATCTGAAATTTTATTGTTATTTTTTTTTTAAATAAATCTTTTAACGATGGAAGCCGCAGGACAAAGGCGCAAATGGGAGTGCTGGTGGATTGCTTTGTGTTTCTCTTTGCTGCTGAGGTTCGGGCTGCAGGTTTCAACTCAAATACGATATTCTATACCAGAGGAGGTAAATGAGGGATCTGTTGTGGGAAATATCGCAAAGGATTTGGGTCTTGATGCGAATACTCTGGTGGACAGGCGTTTCCGTATCGTCTCTGGATCGAAAGACGCTCTTTTTGAGGTAAATCAGAACAATGGTGAATTGTATGTGAGTAAGAAAATTGACAGAGAGGAGTTGTGTGATGGAAATAGCGTGTGCCTGACAAATCTGAAAATCGCCGTTGAAAATCCACTTGAAATATATTATGTTGGAGTAGTAGTCACAGACGTGAATGATCACAGTCCTCGTTTTCCCGAGAAAGAACAGCATTTTGAAATGGCTGAAAGCACTCTGGCAGGGGCGCGCTTCGAACTACAAGCTGCAAGAGATCCAGACACTGGAAGCAATTCTATTCGTTTTTATAAGTTAGCAAAGAATAATTATTTCGAGCTGGAAATGAGAGAGGGCGACGACGACGAAAAAAACCCAATTTTAGTCTTACTTAAACCTTTGGACAGAGAGCAAAATTCACATCATAGATTTACCTTGACTGCTGTGGATGGAGGAATTCCTCCGAAGTCAGGTGCTTTAAATATTACTATTACTGTTCTTGATTCAAACGACAACCGCCCATTATGTAGTAAAGATATATATTCAGTAATTCTTCCAGAAAACACACCTATAGGGACAGTAATAGCACGCGTAAATGCCACTGATTCTGATGAGGGATTAAATGGGGAGGTTATTTACACTCTAGGAAAAACTAGTAGACGAAAAGTGCATGAAATATTTAGCCTTGATAGCGTAACTGGCGAAATTCAGATTAAAGAGCCAATTGATTTTGAGGAGAACGAGATACATAGATTGACCGTCCAGGCTACGGATAAGGGTCAGCCGCCGATGACCACTGACTGCAGAATCATTATAAAGATCACAGACGAAAATGATAATAATCCCGAGATAGACGTCACGTCCCTTTCTAACACAATTTCCGAGAATGCAAAACCCGGAACTGTAATCTCTCTGATTAGTGTATCAGATAAAGACTCTGGTGTTAATGGAAAGGTTGTTTGTAGTCTTTCAGAAAATGTTCCGTTCGAGTTAAAGCCATCTGTTCAGGAAAACATGTATTCTTTAATTACTAGAGAACGCTTGGACAGGGAACTTGTCGCAGATTATAAAATCACAGTCAAAGCCAGTGATTTAGGTCAGCCGCCTCTCTCTTCTTTTAAGACTGTTACTGTGCAGGTGGCTGATGTTAATGATAATAAACCAGAGTTTGTCAAAAATCCCCTCGAGCTGTATTTAGTGGAAAATAACACTCCTGGTGCATCAGTATTCTCTGTGAGCGCGTCAGACAAAGATCTAAATGAAAATGCCGCGATCTCATATCAGATACCTAGAGGAAATGGAACAGAGAGTGATATGTCTTCGTTTCTCAGTATTAACCATGAAAGTGGCGTTATTCATGCGCTTAAAAGTTTTGATTTTGAATCTGTTAAAAAGTTTCAGTTCCAAGTTCTCGCTACAGACTCTGGAACTCCGTCTCTGAGCAGTAACGTGACAGTGAACGTGTTTATTCTGGATCAGAACGACAACGTTCCAGTGATCTTATATCCAGTCAGCGCTAACGGTTCTGCTGAGGGTGTGGAAGAGATTCCTCGTAATGTGAACGCAGGTCATTTGGTGACTAAAGTCAGAGCCTATGACGCAGATATAGGATACAACGGCTGGTTATTATTTTCACTGCAGGAAGTTAGTGACCACAGTCTCTTTGGTTTGGACCGCTATACAGGACAGATAAGGACCCTTCGCTCATTCACAGAAACAGACGAGGCCCAGCATAAACTGCTCATACTGGTCAAAGACAATGGAAACGTTTCACTCTCAGCAACAGCGACTGTGATTGTCAAAGTTGTGGAGCCCAAAGAGGCTTTTGCAGCTTCTGATGTTAAAAACACAGTAAAAGACGAGGAGGAAAACAACGTGACATTTTATTTGATGATCACTTTGGGCTCGGTTTCAGTGCTTTTTGTCATCAGCATCATCGTGTTGATTGTAATGCAGTGCTCTAAATCGACAGACTATTCGTCCAAGTATTTACAGGACGCAAATTACGACGGGACTCTGTGTCACAGCATCCAGTACAGATCTGGAGACAAACGGTACATGTTAGTTGGACCCAGAATGAGTATCGGCTCTACTATAGTCCCGGGCAGTAATGGAAACACTCTAGTGATACCAGATCGCAGGAGGAGAGGTTCTGGAGAGGTAAGAGTTATGTGAATTATATTAAACAACACTTTCTCAGGCCTATTGTCATCGAATTGTTTTTTTTTTCAGGATCTATTTTACTATGCAGGATATTTTTATGTTCTGACTTAAAATCACTCTTTATTCATATTTGCTTCTGAATCAACTAAGATTTTAACGTTGGAATGGATATTCGTTGTCCATGGTGCTGAAATGTTTCACCATTGCATAGTAGCACTACTTTCGTTTCCTAGTTTTATTTGAAAAATGCGTCAAGAAATAATGGACTTTTTCACTGTGTCAAATCATAGTGATTGCTATGTTGTGCTTTTTTTCAAATGTTATGTCTTGAGTTGATCAGCATTTATTTTATTTTATTTTTTTACTATTCTAATATGCAGGATATGTTCTGACTTAAAATCACTCTTTATTCATATTTGCTTCTGAATCAGCTAAGGTTTTAACGTTGGAATGGATATTCGTTGTCCATGATGCTGAAATGTTTCACCATTGCATAGCAGCAATACTTTCGTTTCCTAGTTTTATTTGAAAAAATGCGTCAAGAAATAATGGACTTTTTCACTGTCAAAGCACAGTGATTGCTATGTTGTGCATTTTGTTCAAATGTTATATCTTTAGTTGATCAGCATTTCTGTTTTAATATGCAGGATATTTTTTAAGTTCTGGTATAAAAACACTCTTTATTCATATTTGCTTCTAAATCAAATAAGGTCTTGAGTTGATCAGCATTTCTTTTTTTTTAACGTGACAGTTTAGATTTACTACTTCTCCTTTTATACCATGAGGTGTCAGTGTTACATTAGGATATGAAGTAAAGCTTTGGCCCTGCCTATCTATGTGTAGTGCGCATGGCTGTTCCGTTCAGTTAAACTGTGACAGCAGCTGATGAGTATATCGCGAGAAGCGGAAATATAGGAAATGTTCTAAAATGTTATCGATGCTATTTAATCAAGAATGTTGCATCTGGGAATAGACAATTTCCACTGAACACCACCGTTACTTGTTTTAAACTGTTTTAAGGGAATTCTTAACGATGGATGAACAAAGGCGCAGATGGGAGAACTGGTGGATGGCTTTGTGTCTCTCTTTTCTTCTATGCTTCGGACCGCAGGTTTCAGCTCAGATAAGATACACTGTTCCAGAGGAAATGAAAGAGGGATCTGTTGTGGGAAATATTGCTAAGGATCTTGGACTTGACGTGAGTACGTTGGTCGACAGACGGTTCCGTATAGTCTCTGGTTCTAAAGACGCGTTTTTCCAGGTAAATCAGAACAATGGCGAATTGTATATTCATAAAAGCATAGACAGAGAGGAGCTTTGTGACGGGAACGGTGCATGCGTACTAAATCTAAAAACTGCAGTCGAAAATCCTTTAGAAATTCACTACGTTGCAGTAGAAATAACAGATTTAAATGACAACCATCCTAGTTTTTCTGAACAGAATCAACATTTCGAGATTGCAGAACACACCCCTATAGGAACGAGCTTCCAGCTGCACGCAGCACGAGACCCGGATGCCTCACCATATTCTGTTCGTTTGTATAAATTGAGTCAGGATGAAAATTTCGAGATTGACATCAGAAACAGCGATGAGGAAAAAATCCCCTTTTTAGTGCTGAAAAAACCACTCGATCGCGAACATAAGTCAGAGCACCTGCTAATTTTAAAAGCCCTAGATGGTGGAAACCCTCCAAAATCAGGCACCCTTAACATCACCGTTACTGTACTGGATATTAATGATAATCGTCCCGTGTTCAGTCAAGACCCATATTCTGTCAGTTTACAGGAAAATTCCCCAGTTGGAACGACTGTGATTAAAATAAAAGCAACTGATAGCGACGAGGGCCCAACAGTGAAATTGAGTATTTGCTTGGTAAAACGTTAAAACGCAAAGTTTATGACATATTTCAGTTGGATCGCATCACAGGCGAAATCAAGGTTAAAGGCGAGATAGACTTTGAGGACACAGACGTTTACAAACTGGATGTGCAGGCTTCAGACAAAGGTCAGCCTCCTTTGTCTGCCCAAGGTCGAGTTATTATAAAAATACAAGATATAAACGATAATAAGCCTGAAATTGAGCTGACTTCATTATCTAATATTGTTGCTGAAGACTCTAAACCTGGAACAGTAATTGCGCTGATTAGTGTCACAGATAAAGACTCTGGTGGTAATGGTAAAGTTGTATGTAGTTTATCAGACAATGTTCCTTTCGAGTTGAAACCGTCTTTTCAAGATAATATGTACTCGCTGGTGACAAAGGGGCGTTTGGATCGTGAACTTGTGCCCCATTATGACATCACAATTACAGCAACAGATTTAGGTCAGCCGCCCTTATCATCTATCAAAACCTTAAGCATCCAAGTAGCAGATGTGAATGACAACCAGCCAGAATTTTCTAGTAATTTCCTTGAGCTTTACATATTTGAAAATAATGCTCCTGGCGCCTCCATATTCTCAGTGAGAGCATCTGATAAAGACGTGAATGAAAATGCCTTGATATCGTATCAAATAAACAGAGGTGTAGGGACACAGAACGAGATAACTTCATTCTTGAATATAAATTCAGAAACAGGGGTTATTCATTCCCTTAAAAGTTTTGATTTCGAAGCAATTAAAACGTTTCAATTTCATGTGATCGCCACAGACTCTGGAACTCCGTCTCTGAGCAGTAACGTGACAGTGAATGTGTTTATTCTGGATCAGAACGACAACGTTCCAGTGATCTTATATCCAGTCAGCGCTAACGGTTCTGCTGAGGGTGTGGAAGAGATTCCTCGTAATGTGAACGCAGGTCATTTGGTGACTAAAGTCAGAGCCTATGACGCAGATATAGGATACAACGGCTGGTTATTATTTTCACTGCAGGAAGTTAGTGACCACAGTCTCTTTGGTTTGGACCGCTATACAGGACAGATAAGGACCCTTCGCTCATTCACAGAAACAGACGAGGCCCAGCATAAACTGCTCATACTGGTCAAAGACAATGGGAACGTTTCACTCTCAGCAACAGCGACTGTGATTGTCAAAGTTGTGGAGCCCAAAGAGGCTTTTGCAGCTTCTGATGTTAAAAACGCAGTAAAAGACGAGGAGGAAAACAACGTGACATTTTATTTGATGATCACTTTGGGCTCGGTTTCAGTGCTTTTTGTCATCAGCATCATCGTGTTGATTGTAATGCAGTGCTCTAAATCGACAGACTATTCGTCCAAGTATTTACAGGATCCAAATTACGACGGGACTCTGTGTCACAGCATCCAGTACAGATCTGGAGACAAACGGTACATGTTAGTTGGACCCAGAATGAGTATCGGCTCTACTATAGTCCCGGGCAGTAATGGAAATACTCTAGTGATCCCAGATCGCAGGAGGAGAGATTCTGGGGAGGTAAGCAAATTTTAAGAACATAACAGAAATTAAATGTTGTTAATTTCCAAAAATTTTCCGAATTCTTCCAATTTTCTTTTATTTATTTATTTATTTTTTCCTCGGCAGTTTGTAAGATCTCTATCATAGGACTTGTGTTTCTGAACTTGGGATAGAAGTGGATCGCTGTCTATGGTGCTGATCTTTTATTATTTTGTTTGCATTATATTGTTTTCTGCATTGATGCTTTATTTATGTGTATCTATGTGGACGCGCAGCGGGATTCTCATATTTGGTGCATTTTGATGTATAGCTACTGTGCAACAGAATGCAATGCACCACAGCTGTAAGATCGCGAGGTGTCAGTGTAATCCTAGAGTACGGCTCATGACGTCAAATACTGTTATTCCTCCCCTTTGCATTTATTGCTTGTCCTTCCTACTGGTCGATGGATTTAGAGTCTTCTTGCTTTTGCTATTAACCAGTTCGTCTTTTCTGCAGTAAATGTCAACATTTAGATGTAAAAGAAATGCTTAATCTAGTCGAGCGAGTGATATAGAGGAATTGTCGTAGAACCTGCCTTTATTATCTTCAAAATGGAACAAAGAAGATACGCGCAATGGCTGATGGAGCACACGAAATTTACTCTCTTGTCTGCACTGCTTGTGTTTGGTGCGATGGGACGAGCGCAAATTCAGTACTCAATCTCAGAGGAGCAGAAGGACGGAGCTGCTGTGGGAAATATCGCGAAGGATTTGGGCATTGATCATAGAACCTTAAAAGAGCGAGGATTTCGGATCGTCTCGACTTCAGGCGAGTCCATGTTCAGTGTGAATCAGAATGACGGTGTCTTGTATGTGAACGGTAAAATAGACAGAGAAGAGGTGTGCGAGAGGAGCACCCCTTGTTTAATTAATCTGAAAATCGCTCTAGAAAACCCACTTGAAATTAATTATGTAATTGTTGAGATTTTGGATATAAACGACCACGCTCCGAGTTTTTCTGAAAGCCAGATGCATTTAGAGATCGGAGAATCTGCCCTTCCTGGCACGCGATTTCAGCTTCAGGCAGCGCGTGATTCTGATAGTGGAAGTAATTCTGTGCATCAGTACAAACTCAGTCATAACGATAATTTCCGCCTTGAAGTCAAAGATCGTGGAGAAGACGGTAAAATTCCCATCTTGATTTTACAAAAACCTTTAGACAGAGAGGTTATTCGAAATATTATATTGCAGTTAATTGCTGTCGATGGGGGAAAGCCTGCCAAATCTGGGACAATGGAGATAACTATTAATGTTTTAGATATAAATGATAACTTGCCAGTGTTTACAAAAGATGTTTATTCGGTCATGCTGCATGAAAATGCACCTATAGGTACAACTGTGATACAGGTCAACGCCACAGATTTGGATGAGGGCCCGAATGGTGAGGTAGTTTATTCATTTGGTAAAAGCGTTATTAGTAAAGCAAGAAAGCTGTTTGATATTAACACCGTCACTGGTGAGATAACAGTAAAGGGGCTATTAGATTATGAGGACAAAGACCGCTATGAGATTGATATACAAGCATCTGACAAGGGACTAATTCCAATGATTACTGATAAGAGCGTGACCATAAAGATAGTTGATGTAAATGATAATGCTCCAGAAATAGAGGTCACATCATTTTCAAACTCCATTCCAGAGGATTCTAGACCTGGTACTACAGTGGCTTTGATTAGTGTTTCTGATTTAGACTCTGGACTCAATGGCAAAGTCACTTGTTCTTTAGAAGATAACATGCCTTTCAAACTAATACCTTCTTCACAGCATAGCACATATTCATTAGTTACTACGTCACCTTTAGACAGAGAAACAAAATTTCAGTATGACATCACATTAGCTGCAAAAGATTTGGGACAGCCATCATTGTCTTCTCTTAAAACTATAACTGTTCTGATATCAGATGTAAATGACAATAGCCCAGAATTCTCATTTTCCCCGTATGCATTTTATGTGATGGAAAATAATGTGCCAGGCAAATTTTTATTTTCTGTATCTGCTACTGACAACGACTCTAATGAAAATGCTATAGTTAGCTATCACATATGGAGAGAAAGTACTGAGGAAAACAAATATACGTCCTTCATTAATATTAACTCTGAAAATGGGGAGATTTATGCACTAAAGAGCTTCGACTTTGAAACTGTTAAAATGTTCAAGTTCCAAGTTGTTGCTACAGACTCTGGAACTCCGTCTCTGAGCAGTACCGTGACAGTGAACGTGTTTATTCTGGATCAGAACGACAACGTTCCAGTGATCTTATATCCAGTCAGCGCTAACGGTTCTGCTGAGGGTGTGGAAGAGATTCCTCGTAATGTGAACGCAGGTCATTTGGTGACTAAAGTCAGAGCCTATGACGCAGATATAGGATACAACGGCTGGTTATTATTTTCACTGCAGGAAGTTAGTGACCACAGTCTCTTTGGTTTGGACCGCTATACAGGACAGATAAGGACCCTTCGCTCATTCACAGAAACAGACGAGGCCCAGCATAAACTGCTCATACTGGTCAAAGACAATGGAAACGTTTCACTCTCAGCAACAGCGACTGTGATTGTCAAAGTTGTGGAGCCCAAAGAGGCTTTTGCAGCTTCTGATGTGAAAAACACAGTAAAAGACGAGGAGGAAAACAACGTGACATTTTATTTGATGATCACTTTGGGCTCGGTTTCAGTGCTTTTTGTCATCAGCATCATCGTGTTGATTGTAATGCAGTGCTCTAAATCGACAGACTATTCGTCCAAGTATTTACAGGATCCAAATTATGACGGGACTCTGTGTCACAGCATCCAGTACAGATCTGGAGACAAACGGTACATGTTAGTTGGACCCAGAATGAGTATCGGCTCTACTATTGTTCCTGGCAGTAATGGAAATACTCTAGTGATACCAGATCGCAGGAGGAGAGATTCTGGAGAGGTAAGCAATTGACTTGTGCATCTGTGTATTAGTTGTAGGAAACAATCTTAAAGCAGAAGTTGGCTGCTCTCCGTGGTACTGAACCTGCTCAGTTCAGTACTGTTATTCAAATGGAACACCGTTATCTCTGCCTTTTTTAGATTCAGATTTATTTATGATTTATACTTAGGATTTTACATTACCAAAGCACAGGGATATTAACTACGTGTATAACTACTATTTATGTGGTCATGGAATTTAATGGCTGATTTATTTTAATTATTTGTGTGTTCCCTTCTTATTCTGCTCTTGAAGAGATTATTTGGAGTTTTACACTGTAATAGTAGTAGATTTTTTGCTGAACTCTGCTTGCGGTCTCTAATGGAGTTTGTCTTTTAGTAAACAGTTGGTCTGTGAACGGACCCGAGATCGCGCATTCATAGAGTGTGATGGTTTTTGTAACTGACTGGATTATTTTCAGCCAGATTCTGATTGAAATGTAAATTAATATTCTTCTCAACAATACAATACTCTTCATACCTTGTCCCCCAGATTGTTTTCAGTTTTGAAGTGTCCTGTGCTGCTGATGTTTATTCTAAGGTTTGTGTCCTTCTAAGCGTGTTCTAAGGGCATACTGTCTAATTTAAAGTTACGAGGTTGGTCTTGGAAGCTGGGTCTTTTTCAGAATTTCTCTTCCTCTCTCTTTTCCCTTCACTCACTCACTTGTTTTCATAAAACAATATGTTCGATCTAATGTAATACTATTGGGTACTTCAGTACAGCTTAAACCATGGTTTATATGGATTTTTTAGGATAAAACTACATGCATTTGACACCTGTTTAATGTTTTTGGACGCTGCAATGTAACTAACGCTTTAGATCGAGAGATGTCAGTGTAACCTAGAGAAAGACTCGTGACGTCAAACGGTTGTTACGTTTTTTTTTTTCTTGTTCCTCCCTCTCGGTTTATTCGTGTGTTTTCTCATTTTTAGCACCGGGGCTGTTAGATTTGTCAGGATTGAGTACAGCGTCTTTGTATTGTCTGACTGGTTTTCAGCAAGTGTGAGCAACGATGGAACTATACAACAAATATTTGTAGATTAAATTCCGTTGGAAGGGATTTTTTTAAGATCAGAAAAAAATGGAACAAAGAAGACGCTCTCATCAGCTGGAGCTGAATACGAAACTCGCTTTCATTGCTGTATCGCTGTTGTTTGGGAGAGCAGTTTGGGCACAAATACGGTACTCGATCTCCGAGGAGCAGAAGGACGGAGCTGCTGTGGGAAATATCGCGAAGGATTTAGGTATTGATCACAGAACACTAAAGGAAAGAGGATTTCGCATCGTCTCGACCTCAGGCGAGTCCATGTTCAGTGTGAATCAGAATGACGGCGTCTTGTATGTGAACGGTAAAATAGACAGAGAGAAGGTGTGCGAGAGAAGCACCCCGTGTTTAATCAATCTGAAAATTGCTTTAGAAAACCCACTCGAAATTCACTATGTCACTGTAGAGATATTAGATGTGAATGATCACAGTCCGCTGTTTCCCGAGAATGAAAAGCGGCTTGAAATTTGGGAATCTGCTGTGCCAGGTGCGCGATATCCGCTACAGGCAGCGCGTGATCCTGATAGTGGAAGCAATTCGGTTCAGACCTACAAACTCAGTCATAACGATCATTTCCGTCTTGAAATTAAAGACAGAGAAGATGCTAAAATTCCTATTCTGATTTTACACAAGCCACTAGACAGGGAAGTGACGAAAAACATAAAATTAGAATTGACTGCTTTAGACGGAGGGAGACCTCCTAAGTCTGGCTCAATAGAGATATTTATTGATGTCCTGGATATAAACGATAATGTGCCTATATTCACGAAAGAAACTTACACTGTTGTATTGAATGAAAACGCACCCGTGGGCACAACAGTTGTACAGGTTAATGCCACTGATTTGGACGAGGGTCAAAATGGACAAGTAGTTTATGCATTAGGAAATAATGTTGATGATAACTTACGTGAACTTTTTCAAGTTAATTCAGTCACTGGAGAAATTATTGTGACTGGTCTTTTAGATTTTGAGGTAAAAGATATATATGAAATTGACATTCAGGCATCTGACAAAGGAATTGTTCCTCTTGCGACGGATAAAAGTGTAATCATAAAAATAGTCGATGTGAATGATAATGCACCGGAAATGGAGGTGACATCATTTTCAAGCGCCATTCCAGAGGATTCTAGACCTGGTACTACAGTGGCTTTGATAAGCGTCACCGATTTGGACTCCGGGCGCAATGGAAAAATCTCATGTTCAATATCCGATGATATACCTTTTAAACTAATGCCGTCATCACAAGATAATATTTATTCTTTAGTTACTTCTGGATTACTTGACAGAGAATTGAAATTTCAGTATGACATAACATTAGTAGCAAATGATGCAGGAGAGCCATCGTTGTCTTCTGTTAAATCTATGTCTGTTCTGATATCAGATGTAAATGACAATTGTCCGGAATTCGCATTTTCTCCATATGCGTTTTATGTTATGGAAAATAATGTCCCAGGCAAAATATTATTTTCTGTGTCTGCTTCTGACAAAGACTCAAACGAAAATGCTATAATCAGCTATCATATATGGAGAGAAAACAGCGAGGAAAACAAATATACATCTTTCCTTAATATGAACTCTGAAAATGGGGAGATTTATGCACTAAAGAGCTTCGACTTTGAAACTGTTAAAATGTTCCAGTTCCGAGTTGTTGCTACAGACTCTGGAACTCCGTCTCTGAGCAGTAACGTGACAGTGAATGTGTTTATTCTGGATCAGAACGACAACGTTCCAGTGATCTTATATCCAGTCAGCGCTAACGGTTCTGCTGAGGGTGTGGAAGAGATTCCTCGTAATGTGAACGCAGGTCATTTGGTGACTAAAGTCAGAGCCTATGACGCAGATATAGGATACAACGGCTGGTTATTATTTTCACTGCAGGAAGTTAGTGACCACAGTCTCTTTGGTTTGGACCGCTATACAGGACAGATAAGGACCCTTCGCTCATTCACAGAAACAGACGAGGCCCAGCATAAACTGCTCATACTGGTCAAAGACAATGGGAACGTTTCACTCTCAGCAACAGCGACTGTGATTGTCAAAGTTGTGGAGCCCAAAGAGGCTTTTGCAGCTTCTGATGTTAAAAACACAGTAAAAGACGAGGAGGAAAACAACGTGACATTTTATTTGATGATCACTTTGGGCTCGGTTTCAGTGCTTTTTGTCATCAGCATCATCGTGTTGATTGTAATGCAGTGCTCTAAATCGACAGACTATTCGTCCAAGTATTTACAGGACACAAATTACGACGGGACTCTGTGTCACAGCATCCAGTACAGATCTGGAGACAAACGGTACATGTTAGTTGGACCCAGAATGAGTATCGGCTCTACTATAGTCCCGGGCAGTAATGGAAATACTCTAGTGATACCAGATCGCAGGAGGAGAGATTCTGGAGAGGTAAGAAAATGACTAGCGTTGTGCTATATTGCATTCATGGCCAGCATTGTACTTTGTATTATTTTTAATACTTTTTAGTGCTTTTATTTTAGCTACACATGCATGAGAATTACATATTATTCTTGGAATTTTTCCTGTGCCCCAATGACTGAACAAACTGTAAAAGTAACCGTGAGAGCGAGAGTCGCTGACCTTGGTGCTGAATAGCCTACATGATGCAGCTTTATGTTCTGCAAAGTTGTCTCATTCTTTCGATTTCTGTGAATATTTTAGGTGTATTAGACAAGCTCCAATAACTTAAAAATGGCTAATTTGTTTCATTAATAGCAATGCAATGAAAGAGCGCCAGATGTCAGTGTAAACCTGAAGTGAAACTCAAAACGTAAGAGTACCTCCCTGTTTTTTTTTCTCGTCATCATTTAGATTTGTATATGATCTCTTTCATCAACGGCGTGGCTTGCTCGGTGGTTTTGTTCTTTGTTTTTCTTCGTTATATCTTTCGAGGATTAAGGAATCTTTCATGTGGTCATTGGACTAATATTTGGGCAGTCGTTGTGAAATTGCTGTGGAACCAGTACGTTGCAAAAATGGGACAAAGAAGACGTGATCAGTGGCCTGAGCGGCATGTGAAAATCGTCTTCATTGTTGTATCGCTTGTTTTTGGCAGAACGGTTTGGGCGCAAATACGCTACTCGATTTCTGAAGAGCAAAAGGACGGAGCTGCTGTGGGAAATGTTGCAAAGGATTTGGGCATTGATTACAGAACCTTAAAGGAGCGAGGATTTCGCATCGTCTCGACCTCAGGCGAGTCAATGTTCAGTGTGAATCAGAATGACGGTGTCTTGTATGTGAACGGTAAATTAGACAGAGAGGAGGTGTGCGACAGAAGCACCCCGTGTTTAATAAATCTAAAAATCGCATTAGAAAATCCTCTCGAGATTCATTACGTGACTGTTGATGTAATAGACGTGAATGACCACGCTCCGAGATTCCCAGATCAGGAAAAGCATTTAGAAATAAGTGAAACGGTGCTTCCCGGTGCACGATTCCAGCTTCAGGCAGCTCGCGATCCAGACAGTGGCAGTCATTCAGTTCAGACTTATAAACTGAGCCACACCGATTATTTCCGTATTGAAATTATAGATCGTGATGAAGACGGCAAAGCTCCCGTGCTGATTTTACAAAAGCCGCTCGACCGAGAGATTACAAAAACTATGAAATTGCAGTTGACTGCTTTAGATGGAGGCAGACCACCAAAGTCTGGAACTATGGATATTGTGATAGATGTGTTAGATATAAACGATAACGCCCCTGTTTTCACTAAAGATACTTACACTGCAATGCTGAATGAAAACGCACCTGTAGGCACAGTAGTCTTAAGGGTGAACGCAACTGATTTGGACGAAGGTCAGAACGGGGAAGTAGTTTATTCATTGGGACATAACGTCAATTACAAGTTGCGCAAACTTTTTGATGTCAACCCAATCACAGGAGAAATTATTGTGACAGGTCTTTTGGATTTTGAGATAAAAGATAAATATCAGATTGACATTCAAGCATCAGACAAAGGAATTGTTCCTCTAACAACAGATAAAATTATAACTATAAAAGTTGCTGATATAAATGATAATCCCCCTCAGATAGAAGTGACATCATTCTCAAGTGCCATTCCTGAAGACTCCAAACCTGGCACAACGGTGGCTTTAATAAGTGTATCTGATTTAGATTCTGAAATAAATGGGAGAGTCACCTGTTCATTACCTGAGGACATACCTTTCAAACTAATGCCGTCATCACAAGAAAACACATACTCGTTAGTGACAACTTCATCTCTTGACAGAGAGACAATTTCTCGCTATGACATCACATTAGAAGCCAAAGACGCTGGTCAGCCACCACAGTCTTCTGTTAAATCTATAACTGTCCAGGTATCAGATGTTAATGACAATGTTCCAGAGTTTTCTTTTTCTCCTTATGCATTTTATGTGATGGAGAATAATTCACCAGGCAAATCTTTATTTTCTGTGTCTGCCTCTGACAAAGACACAAGTGAAAACAGTGTAGTCAGTTATCAAATATGGAGAGATGGTGTAGAAAACAAATATACATCTTTCATTAATATTAACTCTGAAACTGGGGAGATGTATGCACTAAAGAGTTTCGATTTTGAAACTGTTAAAACATTCCAGTTTCGAGTTGTTGCTACAGACTCTGGAACTCCGTCTCTGAGCAGTAACGTGACAGTGAATGTGTTTATTCTGGATCAGAACGACAACGTTCCAGTGATCTTATATCCAGTCAGCGCTAACGGTTCTGCTGAGGGTGTGGAAGAGATTCCTCGTAATGTGAACGCAGGTCATTTGGTGACTAAAGTCAGAGCCTATGACGCAGATATAGGATACAACGGCTGGTTATTATTTTCACTGCAGGAAGTTAGTGACCACAGTCTCTTTGGTTTGGACCGCTATACAGGACAGATAAGGACCCTTCGCTCATTCACAGAAACAGACGAGGCCCAGCATAAACTGCTCATACTGGTCAAAGACAATGGGAACGTTTCACTCTCAGCAACAGCGACTGTGATTGTCAAAGTTGTGGAGCCCAAAGAGGCTTTTGCAGCTTCTGATGTGAAAAACACAGTAAAAGACGAGGAGGAAAACAACGTGACATTTTATTTGATCATCACTTTGGGCTCGGTTTCAGTGCTTTTTGTCATCAGCATCATCGTGTTGATTGTAATGCAGTGCTCTAAATCGACAGACTATTCGTCCAAGTATTTACAGGACACAAATTACGACGGGACTCTGTGTCACAGCATCCAGTACAGATCTGGAGACAAACGGTACATGTTAGTTGGACCCAGAATGAGTATCGGCTCTACTATAGCACCAGGTAGTAATAGGAACACTCTAGTGATACCAGATCGCAGGAGGAGAGATTCTGGAGAGGTAAGAAACTTTACCGTTTGATATATTTATATTTTTATTTTTATGTGTATTTTTATGCCCGTTAGCATTTAGATATAGATTGTGGTGAAAGAATTGCATCAAACTCTTAGACATACATTACTGGACAGTGGAATTCTGGGTCCCAGCATACTTTGCACGGGATTGGATGAGAATAGTGTATGTTGAAATGTTACTAAGTGAATAACATATTCACTAGTGTTTCATTTTCAGATTTAGAAGAGTTCATTTTGTTGCCATTTTTGTGGTTACTATTGTGCTGAAGCATGGATCTTGTACTTAGATTGTGGGCTGCAATGAAGACCATAGTGTTTCTTGTTTACCAAATATGCAGCAGCTGTGCAAATGCCAGTGCAGTGTGTCTTTTCTTGTTTACTCTTCTTATACATTACAATTAGTTAAAAATATTTATTAAAATTATACTGTATTTAGCATGTGAAAATTACCTGTGCTAGATTTTTTTTAACTGAAGATTAATTAGATATTTTGAGGTGAAATTCAAAGAATAAGTCAAGTTAAATGTCTTTTCATTGAATTAATACGATTTTTATTTGATGGTACAGTTTGACAATTTTAAGTTCAGATAAATCTAGCAAACTTTGTGGAAATCCATCTATCTATCTATCTATCTATCTATCTATTTATTTATTTTTGATTATGATTATCATTATTACTATTTAGTATGGTGGTTTACGCTTTTTTCCCTACATAAAATCTAAGTCTTAAAATTACTTAATTTAAAAATAAGTAATAATTGTTATACAATCCTTGTACTATATAGCCTTTAGTAAAAGAAGAGTGTCATACAGTCGTCCCTACTCTGAGAATTATTGTCATGTTTTGTGTCATTATTGTGTCATCATCATGATTTGTCAACTCCAAGTTATACTATGATGGCCTTAGAATGTGAAGTAAAATTAGAATGTTTGATAATAAGCTTCAAGTTCACATAATTATTGAGTGACAGTGATCCAGCTACTACCTGTATCTAGAATAAAGTGAACTACTTTCTAATGCCATTGTTTGTTTAAAAGATCACAAGTTAACGTTTATGATTGCAGCTTTAGGCTACATAAAAGTGGATTGGTTTGGTTGGCATGAAATTAAATATAAAACTACTATACTACTGCAGTGGCTTGTAAACAATTAAAATCACTTCTGTGCGCCATTTGGACATAATATCTTGCCTTAAATATGACTTAATTAAATTGTTCATGTTATTCCGCTTTATGTTCTTTTTAAAATGTTAATCATTTTGTCAGATAAACCTGTTTTTCGACTTAGCCAAATTGTCTATTGTTTTAATTTTAGTTACCTTCGTTTGCAGTGAAAAATAAACTCGCATGGTGTCAGTGCACACCAAAAATACGGACCTGACGTGGCATCGTGTGTTGGCAATTTGATTCGCTCTCTCCATCAGTTCGTTAAGAACGCCGTGGACATTGCCTTCATATTCGCCAAGAGCTACCTGCTGCATATCGTGAGGATTTTCTGACATAAATCATGATTTTTATGGTCAGCGCTTAACTTTGTTATGGGTCAACATTTTAGAGTGGAACATCTTTAAACACCGTTTTAATTTCCTGCAAAATGCAACAAAGGGCGCGTTCATCATGGCGCCGCAGACTTCTATTCATGGCACTGGGAACGCTGCTTTGGAGAGAGGTATGCGCACAAATACGATATTCTCTTTCTGAGGAGCAAAAAGAAGGATCTGTGGTCGGAAACCTTGCGAAGGATTTAGGTCTCGATACCAGAACGTTAAAGGAGAGAGGATTTCGGATCGTTTCAACCTCAGGCGACTCGCTGTTCACGGTAAATCAGAATGACGGGATTTTAAGTGTAAACGGGAAAATAGATCGCGAGGAGGTGTGCGAGAAAAGCGGCTCGTGTGTCATCAATCTAAAAATCGCACTAGAAAACCCTTTAGAGATTCACTATGTGTCGATTGAAATCGTGGACATCAATGATCATGCTCCGACATTCCCGGAGAAAGAAAAGCGGTTGGAAATATCGGAATCTGCCTTACCTGGAGCTCGGTATCAATTACAGGCGGCGCGGGATCCCGATGGCGGAATGAACTCTGTTCAACAATATAAACTCAGTCATAATGATAATTTCCGCATAGAGGTTAAAGATCGCGGAGAAGATCGCAAAATGCCCATTTTAATTCTTCAAAAGCCTTTGGATAGAGAAACAAGCCGTAGACACAAGCTAGTCCTCACTGCGCTTGATGGAGGGCGACCCCCAAAGTCTGGAACAATGGATATAATAGTTGAAGTTTTGGATGTTAATGACAATATGCCAGTTTTCACACAAGAAGTTTACTCTGTAACGCTTCAAGAAAATGTCCCTGTGGGCACAACTGTTATACAGGTTAATGCTACTGATATGGATGATGGTCCAAATGGAGAAATCTTTTATTCGTTTGATAAGGATATAGACAACAGGCTTACAAAACTTTTTGATTTAAACTCCAGGACTGGAGAAATGACGGTGATCGGCCCAATAGATTTTGAAGTGATGAATAACTTTGAAATAGATATCCAAGCATCAGACAAGGGAAGTGCTCCTCTCACATCAGATAAGAGTATAACCATAAAAATTATTGATGTAAATGACAATGTGCCCGAGATTGAAGTCACATCATTTTCAAGTGCAGTGCCTGAAGACTCTAAAATTGGAACAACTGTGGCTTTAATCAGCGTCAGTGATTTGGACTCTGGTGTAAATGGGAAAGTGTTGTGCTACATAACTGAAGAAGTACCTTTCAGACTAACGGCATCATCCCAAGATAACATTTACGCACTGGTTACAGCCTCATCTCTTGATAGAGAAACTGTGCCTCGCTATGACATCACGTTAGTAGCCAAAGATGCTGGGCAGCCACCTTTGTCTTCAGTTAAAACTATAACTGTGCAGATATCGGATGTAAATGACAATAGTCCAGCATTTTCTCTTTCACCCTATGCTTTTTATGTGATGGAAAACAATATTCCAGGAAAATCTTTGTTTTCTGTGTCTGCTTCTGATCGTGACTTAGATGAAAATGCTGTTGTACACTATAACATTTGGAGAGACCCTGGAGATGAAAACAAATATGCGTCTTTCATTAATATTAACTCTGAAAATGGAGAGATTTATGCACTAAAGAGCTTTGACTTTGAAACCGTTAAAATGTTCAAGTTCCATATTGTTGCCACAGACTTTGGAACTCCGTCTCTGAGCAGTAACGTGACAGTGAACGTGTTTATTCTGGATCAGAACGACAACGTTCCAGTGATCTTATATCCAGTCAGCGCTAACGGTTCTGCTGAGGGTGTGGAAGAGATTCCTCGTAATGTGAACGCAGGTCATTTGGTGACTAAAGTCAGAGCCTATGACGCAGATATAGGATACAACGGCTGGTTATTATTTTCACTGCAGGAAGTTAGTGACCACAGTCTCTTTGGTTTGGACCGCTATACAGGACAGATAAGGACCCTTCGCTCATTCACAGAAACAGACGAGGCCCAGCATAAACTGCTCATACTGGTCAAAGACAATGGGAACGTTTCACTCTCAGCAACAGCGACTGTGATTGTCAAAGTTGTGGAGCCCAAAGAGGCTTTTGCAGCTTCTGATGTAAAAAACCCAGTAAAAGACGAGGAGGAAAACAACGTGACATTTTATTTGATCATCACTTTGGGCTCGGTTTCAGTGCTTTTTGTCATCAGCATCATCGTGTTGATTGTAATGCAGTGCTCTAAATCGACAGACTATTCGTCCAAGTATTTACAGGATCCAAATTACGACGGGACTCTGTGTCACAGCATCCAGTACAGATCTGGAGACAAACGGTACATGTTAGTTGGACCCAGAATGAGTATCGGCTCTACTATAGCACCAGGCAGTAATAGGAACACTCTTGTGATACCAGATCGCAGGAGGAGAGATTCTGGGGAGGTAAGAAACTTTACGGTATGATATATTTTCATTTTTTTAAATATATTTTTATGCCCAGTACCATTGAAATTTAGATCATAGTGAAAGAGTTGCATCAAACTCTTAGACATACATTACTGGATCTAGATAGTGGATTTCTGGGTCCCAACATACTTTGTATGGGACTGGATCAGAATAGTATACGTATGTTGAAATGTTACTAAGTGGAGGGCATACTCGCTAGTGTTTAATTTTCAGATTTAGAAGAGTTCATGTTGTTGCCATATTTGTGGTTGATATTGTGCTGAAGCATGGATCTTGTAATTAGATTGTGGGCTGCAGTGAAGACCATAGTGTTTGTTGTACATTACAATTAGTTAATAATATTTATTAAAATTATATTCAGCATGTGAAAATGACCTATGCTAGATTTTTTTTTTAAACTTAAAATTAAATAGATATTTTGAGGTCAAATTTATAGAGTAAGTCAAGTTAAATTGACATCTTTTCATTGAATTAATAAGATTTTTATTTGATGGTACAGTTTGACAATTTCATGTTCAGATAAAACTAGCAAACTTTGCCGAAGTCTGTCTATCTATCTATCTATCTATCTATCTATCTATCTATCTATCTATCTATCTATCTATTTATTAATAGATTGATAGATAGATAGATTGATTGATTAATTATGATGATGATGATGATGATTTTTATTATTTAGTGTGGTGGTTTATGCTTTTTTCCCCCTATATATAAAATGCAAGTCTTAAAATTGGTTATATTTAAAAATAAGTCATAATGTTATAAAATCCTAGTACTATAGCTTAGTAAAGGAAGGGCATCATACAGTAGTCTCTACTCTGAGAATTACTGGCCTTACACATCATGTTTAGACAACTCCATGTCATACTATGATGGCTTTAGAATGTAAGTTTTCAAATTAGAATGTTTGATAATAAGCTTCAAGTTCACATAATTATTGAGTGACAGTGATGAGTAACAGTGAACTATTGATCCAGATTATGTTTAAAAGATCACAAGTTAACGTTTATGATGTTTGGGCTATAAAAGTGGATTGTTTTGTTTGGCATGAAATATGAAACTACTATACTACTGCAATGGCTTGTAAACAATTAAAATCACTTCTGTGCGCCATTTGGACATAAATCTCTTGTCCTAAATATGACTTATTTAAATGTTCATGTTATTCTGTTTTATGTTCTATTTTAAAACGAATATCATTTTGTCAGATAAACCTGTTTGCAGTGAAAAATAAACTCGCATGGTGTCAGTGCACACCAAAAATACGGACCTGACGTGGCATCGTGTGTTGGCAATTTGATTCGCTCTCTCCATCAGTTCGTTAAGAACGCCGTGGACATTGCCTTCATATTCGCCAAGAGCTACCTGCTACGTATCGTTAGGATTTTCTGACATAAATCATGATTTTTATGGTCAGCGCTTAACTTTATGGGTCAACATTTTAGAGTGGAACATCTTTAAACACCGTTTTAATTTCCTGCAAAATGCAACAAAGGGCGCGTTCATCATGGCGCCGCAGACTTCTATTCATGGCACTGGGAACGCTGCTTTGGAGAGAGGTATGCGCACAAATACGATATTCTCTTTCTGAGGAGCAAAAAGAAGGATCTGTGGTCGGAAACCTTGCGAAGGATTTAGGTCTCGATACCAGAACGTTAAAGGAGAGAGGATTTCGGATCGTTTCAACCTCAGGCGACTCGCTGTTCACGGTAAATCAGAATGACGGGATTTTAAGTGTAAACGGGAAAATAGATCGCGAGGAGGTGTGCGAGAAAAGCGGCTCGTGTGTCATCAATCTAAAAATCGCACTAGAAAACCCTTTAGAGATTCACTACGTCTCGATTGAAATCGTGGACATCAATGATCATGCTCCGACATTCCCGGAGAAAGAAAAGCGGTTGGAAATATGGGAATCTGCCTTACCTGGAGCTCGGTATCAATTACAGGCGGCGCGGGATCCCGATGGCGGAATGAACTCTGTTCAACAATATAAACTCAGTCATAATGATAATTTCCGCATAGAGGTTAAAGATCGCGGAGAAGATCGCAAAATGCCCATTTTAATTCTTCAAAAGCCTTTGGATAGAGAAACAAGCCGTAGACACAAGCTAGTCCTCACTGCGCTTGATGGAGGGCGACCCCCAAAGTCTGGAACAATGGATATAATAGTTGAAGTTTTGGATGTTAATGACAATATGCCAGTTTTCACACAAGAAGTTTACTCTGTAACGCTTCAAGAAAACGTCCCTGTGGGCACAACTGTTATACAGGTTAATGCTACTGATATGGATGATGGTCCAAATGGAGAAATTTTTTATTCGTTTGGTAAGGATATAGACAGCAGGCTAATAAATCTTTTTTATTTAAACTCCAGGACTGGAGAAATGACTGTAATCGGCCCAATAGATTTTGAAGTGATGAATAACTTTGAAATAGATATCCAAGCATCAGACAAGGGAAGTGTTCCTCTCACATCAGATAAGAGTATAACCATAAAAATCGTTGATGTAAATGACAATGTGCCCGAGATTGAAGTCACATCATTTTCAAGTGCAGTGCCTGAAGACTCTAAAATTGGAACAACTGTGGCTTTAATCAGCGTCAGTGATTTAGACTCTGGTGTAAATGGGAAAGTGTTGTGCTACATAACTGAAGAAGTACCTTTCAGACTAACGGCATCATCCCAAGATAACATTTACGCACTGGTTACAGCCTCATCTCTTGATAGAGAAACTGTGCCTCGCTATGACATCACGTTAGTAGCCAAAGATGCTGGGCAGCCACCTTTGTCTTCAGTTAAAACTATAACTGTGCAGATATCGGATGTAAATGACAATAGTCCAGCATTTTCTCTTTCACCCTATGCTTTTTATGTGATGGAAAACAATATTCCAGGAAAATCTTTGTTTTCTGTGTCTGCTTCTGATCGTGACTTAGATGAAAATGCTGTTGTACACTATAACATTTGGAGAGACCCTGGAGATGAAAACAAATATGCGTCTTTCATTAATATTAACTCTGAAAATGGAGAGATTTATGCACTAAAGAGCTTTGACTTTGAAACTGTTAAAATGTTCCAGTTCCAAGTTGTTGCTACAGACTCTGGAACTCCGTCTCTGAGCAGTAACGTGACAGTGAACGTGTTTATTCTGGATCAGAACGACAACGTTCCAGTGATCTTATATCCAGTCAGCGCTAACGGTTCTGCTGAGGGTGTGGAAGAGATTCCTCATAATGTGAACGCAGGTCATTTGGTGACTAAAGTCAGAGCCTATGATGCAGATATAGGATACAACGGCTGGTTATTATTTTCACTGCAGGAAGTTAGTGACCACAGTCTCTTTAGTTTGGACCGCTATACAGGACAGATAAGGACCCTTCGCTCATTCACAGAAACAGACGAGGCCCAGCATAAACTGCTCATACTGGTCAAAGACAATGGAAACGTTTCACTCTCAGCATCAGCGACTGTGATTGTCAAAGTTGTGGAGCCCAAAGAGGCTTTTGCAGCTTCTGATGTGAAAAACACAGTAAAAGACGAGGAGGAAAACAACGTGACATTTTATTTGATGATCACTTTGGGCTCGGTTTCAGTGCTTTTTTTCATCAGCATCATCGTGTTGATTGTAATGCAGTGCTCTAAATCGACAGACTATTCGTCCAAGTATTTACAGGATCCAAATTACGACGGGACTCTGTGTCACAGCATCCAGTACAGATCTGGAGACAAACGGTACATGTTAGTTGGACCCAGAATGAGTATCGGCTCTACTATAGTCCCGGGCAGTAATGGAAACACTCTAGTGATACCAGATCGCAGGAGGAGAGATTCTGGAGAGGTAAAATTGTGATCTCTAATGGCTTTTGTGTTTCTTTATATTGTTTGGCCTTAACTGTTTTCTCATCACCATCTGAAATACATTCAAAATAAACATATGCAGTAATTGTTCATGTCCTAGAAAGAGAAGCTGATCTCTAATATAAAAGTGTTCAACAGAATGAAGGACCCTGCATCTGAATGATGACATTATGAAAGTTTCAGACCTAGGGACTGAACATATGTATGTTTATGTATAATCAGTATATATGTGATGTAGTGTTAGTTCGCTGTTGGAAGTATATGACATATGAAATCCAGTGTCTCACTAGATTATCTCACTAACTCCAATACAGGTTTTGATGCAAAAATGCAAGGATGTATTTGATTTTTTAATTTAGGTTTTTTTGTAATGTTTTTCAAAGTATTTCGTCTTCCATTTTTAAATTTTTGAAAATGGAGAAAATCTCTCTCTCTCTCTCTCTCTCTCTCTCTCTCTCTCTCTCTCTCTCTCTCTCTCTCTCTCTCTCTCTCTCAATTCAATTCATATTGCTTTATTGACATGACATACTTAGATATATTTTGCCAAATCATTGTACATAGAATAAAAACAAAACAAAAATACATATAATATACATCCATAAATAAACAAAACAAAATACATGTAAAATACATCCATATGTATATATATTAATAAACGTTAATGGTACTACTAATGCAGATGTGTTCACTCTTTACTTCTTAGTTTGTGGCATTTATAAATATGTTGTGCTACCAAAGAGGAAGCAGATCCTTCACCAAGTAATATTCTTAATTTGTCATTTTCATGGAGTGACTGGAACTCAGGAATAATCTGCTGTATTTGACTGTACACTGCGTCTCTTAAGGACGTGTATTTATCACAGTGGAGGAGAAAGTGTTCCTCCGTCTCAACTGATCCAGATCTACATTCGTTACAGATTCGCTCTTCTTTAGGTAACCACGTCTTTTTATGTCGTCCTCTTTCTATGGCCAGCTGGTGGTCTGTACTTCATTAGTAAATGCCTGTGAGTTATATTCCTGACTGAGACCAGATAGTCAGCCAGACTGTACTCTCTGTTGAGTTTCAGATAACATTGGAGACGACTTTGGTCTTTGGCTTGTTCTTTCCAATGCTGTATGTATGTCTCCTTCTCTTCATTCATAATTTCTTTGATTCTTCCAGGTTTTTCAGGGTTGGTGCTATTGAGTGCTTTGTTAGTCAGATCTGACACCATTACACAAAGATGACTTTTTTGCTTTAAAATGAAGAGAATCTTCAGAACTAGAGTTTAAGTGGATCCAGAACTTTAAAACTCTTCTTTTTAATGATTAGATTTAGGGGGAGACGGCCTAAACCTCCGCTCTGCAGGTGTTATTAGGCGTGTTTCTGTGCACATGAAGGATGCTTCTGCAGAACTCTACATGTAGAGCTTCTAAAGGGTGTTTGTGCCAATCTTTATGGCTGTAGTTACTCGTTGGGCCCCATATCTCGCTTCCATACAGGGCAATAGGCAGTATGACACTATCGAATATCTTTGTCCAGATTCTGATGGGGATGTCTATTTTGAATAATTTTGTTCGTATGGCGTGTCCCTGTGGGCTTTTACAAGTAATGTTTTTATTGCCAAATTGAAATTTCCAGTGGGAGTTAAAACCAGACCAAGATCATTATATTGTAAAGCATGTTGAAGTGTGGCGTTGTTTAAAGTAAATATATGTTTATGTTCTAGATTTCTGTTTTTTTTCTGAAATATCATAATCTTAGTTTTTTGGATGTTGACTTCTGAGTTCCAATCATGGCAGTATTTAGTTAAAATGTCAAGGTTGTTCTGGAGACCTTCTGGTGTTTTAGATAGAATTAGCAAGTCGTCTGCATACAGTAAATATTTGACTTCTGTTTCGAATAATTGTAGTCCTGGACTGTCTGATTGGTCCAGTAGATCTGCCAATTCATTGATATATATGTGAAATAAAGTCGGGCTGAGGCAGCAGCCCTGTCTCACTCCTCGCTGTTGAGAAAAATTGTCTGTCCTTTGCTGTCCAATTTTTACTGCACATTTATTTTGGTTATATGTGTTTTTAATTAAGTCATATATTTGACCCCCTATGCCACTTTGAATGATTTTATAAAACAATGCATTATGCCAAATGGAGTCAAAACCTTCTTAAAAGCTATGAAGCATGCAAATATTTTTCCCTCTTTCTTTAGGTGTACATGTTCATTTATTAATGTGTGTAGTGTGTGAATATGGTCAGAGGTTCGATGTTTAGGGAGGAAGCCAATTTGAGATTTGCTGATGACATTGTGCTGCTTTAAGAAAGATGAAATCCGAGAGTTGATTATAGAGCAAAATACTTTTGCCAAATTACTTGTTACACATATCCCTCTGTAGTTGTTAGGATCTGTTTTGTCTCCACTTTTAAAGATAGGAGAGATGAGTCCTGTGTTCCAGACCTCAGGAAAAATGCCTGAACTCAAAGTCAAATTAAAAAGTTTGAGTAGTACAATCTGAAGTTCAGGAGAGCTGTTTTTAAGCATCTCATTTTTTATGTTGTCAGGGCCACAGGATTTCTTACATTTGAGGGATTTCAGTTTTCCACTAAGTTCTTGTTGGGTTATTGGATAATCTAGTGGATTTTGGTTGTTTTTGATACATGATTCAAGAGCATTCAATCTTTCAAGGACTTTTAACTGGTTGGGATTATTCAGAGGGTCAATTCTCTCTCTCTCTCTCACACACACACACACACACACACACTCACTCACTCACTTATTATACTATTATACTCGCTTGCAGAGCTGGGTAGATTACTTACAAATTGTAATAACGTAATCCATTAATCACATTTTAGGTAATTAATCAGATTACTTTTTGATTACTTTTAGATTACTTTTGACCTAACTCGTTTATCACATTGATTTAAACAGGATAATCTTATTCCATAATGATGTAAAAATACAAAGAGTGAGAAAATATATTCCTTTCATTGTAATTAACAACATGAAGTGCATTAAACATTAAATTACATCAAGGTTTCCCAAACTGGGGTTCGTAAAGGAACTGCAGGGGGTTTGTGAGATTAATGAAAGGCTAACAAGTAATTAAATCATAAAAATGTAAAATTAAAATAAATCATACTTTTACTAAAAAGATAAAATATTTTATGTTTACCATATGACCATTAACCAATGTCAGAGAACCATGAACATGCAAATGTGATACTTAATTAAAATATTTATTTTAAAATCTCACTTAAAGGGGTCAGTGATTATGATCACTTTTTTAACTTTAGTGTGTAATGTTGCTGTTTGAGCATAAACAACATCTGCAAAGTTACGATGCTCAAAGTTCAATGCAAAGGGAGATAGTCTTTTACAGAATTGCTGATTGACCAAACCTTTAAAGTAAATATATTAGGTGAAAGAGGTTCAGATGCCAAAAAGTTTGAGAATGTCTGCAAATTAGAAATAAAGAGAATGTGTGCATTTTAATGAGTTTGAAAGACAAAAGCCTTTCAATAATACATGATTAAATAACCTACTGAGTGATAATTCAAATAAAAATTAATGTCTTCGTCGGTAGTTGATGCAATGTTGAAACACTTCTTAAACCTGAAATTATTTTTGTGAATCCATTGGTCAAATGCTGTGTCGCCACCTGACCAGTGTTGGGCACGTTACTTTAAAAAAGTAATTAGTTATAGTTACTAGTTACTTCTCACAAATAGTAACTGAGTTAGTAACTGAGTTACATCATTATAAAAGTAACTAATTACCAGGGAAAGTAACTATTGCGTTACTTTTAAAAAAAAAAAAATGTTAAAATATGTTAAATAACTTGGATGCCCCAAATATTAAATATGTTAAATGAATGAAATGGACACTAAATAGAATAAATTATTATTATAAAACATTGTACATTAATCTACACTATTTATCTACTGACACTTAGCATCAGTCAGTCAAGTATTATAATATGATATTATGGTAATTTAGCATTATATGATGATAGAACTTTAGTAATTAGAATAACCAAGTATGAATGCATATTTGTCATGTTGACTGAACTTAGGACTGGTGGTGGTGCTTAAGATAGTGTTTGTCATTTAGTGTTTCTATAAAAAAGGGGGGGAAATTATAAGATAAAACTACTATGAATTCTACTACTAATAACAATATAAAACACCCTAAGGATTAATGAGCTGCTGGCTTCATGAATATTAATCACGTTGTCTGCGTTCGCTCGAATTGATTTGCTAAAATCAAAACAGGGATGATAATAAGTGAGCGCCGGCCAATGAGATTGTCGTTTGCGCATTAGCTCCGCCCACTAGCGGAAAACCCGGCAGTTCTTAAAAGCTGAAGAATTCCAAAGGAACTCCGTTATTTTGACACGAAAACACAACAAAGAATATTGTTTACATGTAGCGCGTCAGTTCTGCATGTTATGAAAGACTCTCTCGCTCTGTATCTCTCTCTCTCTCTCTCTCTCTGTGTGTGTGTTTGTGTGTCAAAGCTACGGCGAGCCGTGCACTTCACACTAGAGTTTACGGTACGTCAAATACAGCTACGCATCCATTCAGATGAACTGAAAAATAAAATGATAATAATATTATAATAAATGATAGTAACGCGACATTTTATTGTCAGTAACGGTAACGGCGTTGTAACGGGGGAAACAGTAATTCGTTTGATTACTCGTTACTGAAAACAATAATGCCGTTAGTAACGCCGTTTATTTATAACGCCGTTATTCCCATCACTGCTAATGACTGATCTCTGTGTGAAGGTCCACAAAACTGGAGACTTTCTGAGTGTATATAAGCGGTAGACTATTTTAGAAAGGAACATTAGAGAATTAGAGAGAATCAATAAATTATAAATTTATTTATATTGTGTGAATAATATGTAATCATGTAATCACTAAAAAAGTATCTGTAGTCTGATTACGAGTATTTTTAAATGTAATTTACTCTAATTACAAGTACTTAATTTCTGGAATCTGATTACATAATCCAGATTACATGTAATCAGTTACTACCCAGCTCTGCTCGCTTGTAGCATTTATTTCTCCTGACCTTATCTGTATTTGTGAATTTTGTTTATCTGTTGTCAGTCTCATTCGCATATGCTTGCAGATGTGATGACAAATTCTGTCATCATTAACGTTCCATCACACTGCACATTCTGATTCCCATTCATTCTCTGTCTGGTATCCATAGCAACACACTCGTTACCCTGAGAAAAGGAAACATGAACAGGAAATGGAGACAAACAGAGAGAGATTAACAGAATACATTGGTTGGTCAGCTTGCTGGGTTTTAAACAACTGGGTTTATTACATGAAATGGATTTAGATGGAGAAGTTGATACTGTAATTTAGTCAGCAGATGGTGTCAACAGATTCATCCCCCTGTGAAGAGGACACACAGAGTCATGTGTTTGATTGTGGGAGGCAGTCTCAGTTGTGTGCTCTCTCGGTGTGTGTGTAGTGGGTTGTGCTGTCGTGCTTGTCTGTGGTTAATAAGATTGTTTCTGTGTAAATAAACATCATATTAATAAGGTTGCTCACTTTAATGTAGCACTCTGATGACAGCAGATTTTTTTTTATCTATTGGAGAGTTTATTTATGTGCTGAACACCTCAGGCTGTTACTCGAGCATATTTTAGTCCATCAAGCAGACAGGTTTGGCCTTATTCCATGTTGCTGAACACACACAGCGCTCCCCCAGCCACAGTGCTTTCATCTCTCTTTTAAAGTTTTTTTTCTATCTTCCCTCACTCTCCTCATCTTTTTTGTTTCCCTTGTAATTTTCATTTGCTATCTGTCTGTCTGTCTGTCTGTCACAATGTCTGTCTGTCACAATGTCTGTCTGTCTGTCTGTCTGTCTGTCACAATATCTGTCTATCTGTCCGTCCGTCCATCTGTCTGTCCGTCTATCTATCTATCTGTATTTTTTTACTATTACAGTTTTTCTCAGTCGCTTTGGTGCATTTCTCAGATCAGAAATGACATTTTCAAAACTACTTGTTCAACCTCCACATCATCTAGTCACTTGTGCACATTATAAAAGCAGTTTGTCATTCTTTTGAACAAGTTGCGATTGCTTTGGTACATTCATGCAACTGATTATGTACATTTGTCTGCGGTTTCCTACATTAGCAGTTGCTAATGTCATGTTGCTCAAAATGTATTATATAGTTATCTGTGCTATTGTCTTAAACCTCAAAACATCTAGTCATTAGTTCTTCGTATAAGTCATTAAATGCAAAATGACTGATCTAGTTGTCATAAACTGTCAAGCATATTTTCTACACATTTCTTTTAGACTTTTTGTAAATTTGCCATGAATTGTCCAAGTGAGTCTTGACTTTCACTAATGAAGAGAATATAGATCAACCCGTATAAACCAGTTCTCTGAAATAGCTCAAAGGTGCATCTCATGAACCTTCAATTGGAAAGCATATTTAGACAGAGGACAACACAAGAGTTACAAATTCTGACAATGGATGAACATCCAGGAAACTATCAGGGTCAACAGCCGAGAGGAAGAAGAGGAGTAAGGATGCATAGTGGAAGAGGCAAAACAGAGGAAGAGGAAGAAGAGGCCAAGGACAGAGGTGCATATCAGATGAAATAAGGGCCACTATTGTGGACCATGCTGTCAATCATGGCCTTACAATGGCTGAGGCGGGTTGAAGGGTGCAGCTAAATATTGGGAGATCGACCATATCCTCAATAATTCAAACATTTCGAAACAGTCTCTTACAATCAATATCCCACGTACAGTAAAGTGTTTTGTACTTTTGAAATGGATATATGGCATACATAAAAAGTGCAGCCTTTCTGCATTTCAATATACAGTAACTGTCATTCAAACTGTTGCCATATAGATTACATCAGGTAATACTAAGAGAATGCACTGTTATATTGACAACATGACTAAGCAATTTGACTGTCTTATCCGTACTCAATGACACAAGGACTTGTCGTTCTGATAGCACTGACATGTTCATTGACACAGATATTTATTTTTGAGAGATGAACTAAGTATTTTGAGCAAGAGACTGGCTTTTGCAGGTAATCCATGGTGTTTTGCTATTTGTACGAGTTGTTTTGAGAAATGCACTTACTGTTTTGAGAATTTAAATTCTGATCTGAGAAATGTACCAAAGCGACTGAGAAAAACTGTAATATAGACAAATTGTTGTATACTATTACAGTAATTAATTTGTCTAAATTAAATCAGTATTTTATATAGAATGTTGGGATGAGTCAGGTTTTTAAATGCTCTTTGTTTGGATGATGAAATCCACTGTCCTGCTGCGCAGAGAGTACTGAACTGCAGGTCTAATCAGTTATTGCAGAGATCAGCAGAATATTGAGTCTAGTCCAGCAAAAACACACACACACACTGATCATAGACCAGCCCAGCGAGGGTGCTGCTCAGCATGTCATTAAGTTGCTGCAGCATCTGCTATTTGAAGTCTTTGTTCCGTGTCTGAATAAAAACCTTGGATTTTATAACAGTGGAAAGCTATTCAGTCTCTGTTATAAATGCTCATCTTTGGTTCAGATTTCAGTTAAATTAAATTCTCTGTTTAATTATTTAGCATTGCAGTTGAGTTATCAATGCTCTGACATCCAGCCTGTACAAAATAACTGTGAAAATAATTTCACATTATTAGATTATGTAAATATTTTTAATTTCTATAAAAGAATCATAGGCAGACATTTAGACCTTTTTTGCCCACCCCAGTTGCTATGGTAACAGCAGAGCTAGAGCACTTTCTTTGTTTACTGATTCCAGTTGCTTAGGTAACAGAAAGGCCTTTTGCAGCTATTTTGGAGAAACTGATTTTTTATTTATTCTTTTTTTTTTTAAAATTACATTTAAAGCTTAGTTTGGTTTGTGTGTGGTTTTGAAAAAGTGTGGTTTTGTTGTTACCTGCATGTGATTTGGATCTAAGCTCTGCTCTGCTGCCTGTGTTTTATCTTCTTGATGCATAGATGCATATTCATGGTCATATTATTGATGCATGTTATTTTAAGGAAAAACAGTTTGTTTTTGTAATCTTTCAAATATAAAAATTTGCTTTGTCCTCTAAAACTTTTTTTTTTAAACACTTAATTCATCTTGTTTGTCAGACACTAAATTGTGTGTTGCCATAATCATCTTTCTTAACCTATTAAATGTTTTTTTTTCACTTCTTTTTCAAATATGTATGATAGTTGGAAAGGACTGTGTGGGAATAGTTATTCCGGATACAGTTTCTTCAGTAATGCATCAGCATTCCACATTCACAATTTAGAGTTTTTACTGTCGAATTATCTTTTTTTTTCATAACTGTGTTAATTTTGACAGATCATCCATGATCCAAATCAGCTGACATCTCTCTATCTTAATGCAAAACAGAATTGCCTGAGCCTTTTGCACATGAGAGATCATTTTAATGTCTGTTTAGCAGGTCAGGTCCGTCCACTGACATATGTTGTTATAGCTCTGGCAAGTCAGTGCAGATGAGCTTTAAGGCAACTGCAACACACTACAGGTTGGTAGAACACAAAATGTACTGTGCAGATGTAAATGTACAAAAGGCTTGAGCAGGAAACACAACAATGGCATAACTGCAGGGCAGACAGTTCTGTGAATGTATGTGCATGAGAGCAGGTCAGGTCCATTCTGCAGTGGTTCAGTACTTTAGTGGGTCACATCAGTTCTGCTTTTGGTTCATGTGGTTATAAGTAGCTCTGTCCTCTATATCTCTGTCTGCAGCTGGTCTCAAGTGTATCTCTCTTTCATTTATATAATCTTTGACTTTAAGTCTTCATTTATCTTCTGAACTCTATCTCTCCTAATGGTCATAGAAACGGTCATGTCGGCTTTAGAAGTGTGTTTAATTTAAATGATGAATATTATTATTAGATGCATTGGTCTATAATGATATGTATAAAGCCTTTATTGTCTGTCTTTGTTCGTTTACTAGTATTAGCATACTTTACATAGTATATACTTCAGCATACTCTTGTTTATTTCTGCAAGTATGTGTGTCAGATGCTTTGCATTACAAATAGTAATATGTTATATTGTCACATGACCTCATCACATTACATGTTTATGACTGCCAGTGTTGCTCTGTTTCTATCTAGCTGTTTTGCATTTGAATACAGATGTGTATAAAAATGTCTTAGGGACTTTAGAGTGTGATCAAACAGACAGTTGATATTACTTCAGTTAAATTTAAGTGTATTGTAGGACACATTTTTCCATGCATTGTGCTCTGATTGCATACACATTGAAAAATGCTGTAGGTCATCCAGATACCGCATGCAGATACAGTATACAGTATAAGCAAAATAACATCCCGTGTACAGTATTCATACTATATACTGCAGAAAGAGTTAGCATGCTATTCCAAACACATAGCTTGATGACTGTAACATAGATGATTCTGACACAGTTTTAAAGCTTTAGTTTGTGATTGCTGGAGTGCTATAAATCCCTCAAGAGATCTCTTAGGCTGAAAGCAGAGCTGTGTGCTGAATGTGGGCGGAGTCGGGGATATGAGTGCTATTTTTAGAAGGTCTGTGCTGCTTGTCTTATATGTGAGATTTTTATTTGCAAGTATTATGATATGTAAATCCCAAATTAAATTGGGGTAAAACCATGCTGCGAGGAACAAGTGTCTCTCTTATGGTATCCATGTTTCTAGGCATATTTATAGATGGTCTCTGGAGTCCTGAGCTGTTAGGTCATATCTCCCCTGTGGTCTCTGTACTGCTTGGCATTCTGGGTAATATTTCATCATATGAAAAATTAAATGTTTTGCAAGTCAGCATTTTTGCCAGAGTTCTTGCTTCCCCTGAAAACAGTTTTAGAGGTCTGTTCTATGTCATTTAAACTTGAGAGCAACAAAGAAACATAGATTACTGTGAAAATACAGAGCAGAATGTGCAGAAAAAATCCAGTCAAAGAAGAACATGGTTTTATGGAGTGTTTAAGGTTAACTGATCTAATTTTGTGTCTTTGGAAAACAGTGATCTGTGACATTGTATTTTGTTGGATAATAAGGTGTGTGGCTCCTACCCGATCTCATGAATGTGCGTATAATTAAATAGTAAGCCAAATAAAAACGAAAACTCGTGGTATAGACATGCAAAAATGGACTTTGGTGTGTACATGCTACGCGATGGGTAGGATTAGGGTTGTGAGGTAGATGCGTATCATATGTACACGAAAACTGCGTATTTATATGCACGCCAAACACGCGCGTGTCATATACACGCCAAAGTCCATTATTGCGTATAAATACCAAGAGTTTTCATTTTTATTTGGCGTACTGTTTATATGCATTTTCATGAGACCGTGTGTCGTGTGTGTGTGTGTGTGTCTGTGTGTCTATTTGTTAATGATGGAATTTATAGTTTTTGTTTTGAAGTAAAAAGATAAAATTATACCCTAGAGGTAAGATGGGCCCCCAGAATTGGCAAGGAAGTGTAATGTTGTTACTAGTGATGTTATTTTTCTGTTTAATATGTATTGTAATTAATGTGTATATTATTCAATAATAATATATAATTATTATCCATAAATTATATGTACATTCCGGACACACTTTTAAATAGAATAGTTGATAGTATTTTACGTTAATGACACTTTGGAAATGTATAAATATTAATAAGAATATCAAAAGTAATTTATACATTTTGTAAAAGTTTACATTGCCCCAGTAGTGAACCATTTACATTTTGTGAAATGACAAAGCAAGTGTTTCTGTTTATTTCCCTTATTACACCTTGGCTGATGCATCTGCATCCTGCACCCCCATACAGAAATCTGAAATCTGTTCATGTATGTATTGTTCATTATTTCACAGATATAAAAATTTCATACACAAAAAAAATTCAAAAACACAAAATGCTTTCATAAAAGGAAGATACATTAAAAATAATAATCACAACAATAAAAACAAGGCAATAAAAACAAGGAAATTATATAAAAATATAAAATGAAATATAGAAAATATTTCATAAAAAAATATTACAAAACCTTAATAAAGTGTTACCAATTAATTGTGTAATAATTGTAATACAGAATTCTTTTCTAAAGCTGAAGTGACCTTTATTTATGTTCGAATTTGTATAACTTAATATTCTAACATGTATTTTCTGATTAGCCAGTGAAATAATCGACGATAGTCGATTAATCGTTCTAATAACGTTAGATTAATCGATATCAAAATAATCGTTTGTTGCAGCCTATAGCATACATGTTCCTATATCGTTTTTTGTTTGTTTTAATAGCAATATCTGGCAACAGAGCATCATCGGCACTTAAACTGACAGTAATCAAATGGACAGGTTATTGCTTACAGGATGGCACAAAAAATATCACGATATTATCTGTCAGAAACGTTATCAACGCTGTCAAAAACAGTAGCATTTAACACTAGTGCACAGATCTGTAGAACAAGTAGGTAGGTTACAGAATGAAATGAAATATGCAAACACTAGCCATGAAGAAGTCTGTGCTATTTCATTCATTATAGTAGTATAATTTTCACAAATCATGCTAAAAACATTCATAAGACCACTAGACAATGTTATAAGCTAAATAGCAATGGTTATTACTAAAAGCTATAACAGTAATATGTATTGTTGCATGAATAATAAACAGCTGATAAAATCCACCCCTAACTATAGTAAAGTATTAACAAATTTTGATGCAATAAACAGGGTTTAAAAATGATCATCCCTCCAAAACAGAGGAAACCTCTTTCACAAACATCTACAAGTCTGTCTCTTTTGAAGTGTTTTAGTGTATATTTGTATTTGTTGGGGTTATTAGCACACTTCTTTAACCCCCAGACCTCACTAATTTTCAAAGCCTGGCTACGGCCATGGTTATGTTTCAATTTTTAATTAATTATTCAGTATTACAATACAGTATTAGTTCAGTTCATACAGTGCAGTACAATACAGTTTGAGATATATGTTAATATTATTAGACGACAAATAGCAGCATTTTTCTTTTAAAGTTATTTAAAATGTATTTAAAGGATAGTTCACCCAAAAATGAAAATTCTGTCATCATTTAGTCACCCTCATGTTGTTCCAAACATGTATAAATTTATCCGCTGAACACAAAGGGTATTTTGAAAAATGTTTGTAATCAAACAGTTGTAGGCCATCACTGACTTAAAAAAAAATAAAATAAATACAGACATAAATTTTGCCACAGAAAACCAAAACCAGACCAAGTAGAAATATGCAATGAAACACATACCTAGTTTGGCACATGGTTATAAAGAATAACAGAGCAATTAAAAAGGCAAATATTCAACAACAAACAACTCTGATTAATATGGAAAGATACCTTTTATTTTGTGTTCCGGCATCATGTGGCGTATAGTTAGGACACGGTGTAAGGAGGGCCTCTGAAACATCTCCAAACTCTGATTCATCAGACTTCTGAATGAATGAATGAATGATACCCAGACTGATCACAAACTGATCCATGTCTACAAATATCAAGAGATAAATTTAAATTTTACATAAATTTTGTATTTTGATGAACTGTAGTTTTCTAAAATATTAAAATTCTGTCATCAGTTACTCACTCTCCAAACACTTAAGACTTCCATTTATCTTTTAAAATGCAAATGAAGATATTTTTATCATCAAACCTGAGAGTTTTCTGTCCCTCCATGAAATGACTCTGAAGTCCAAGCAACATTTTTTAATTTTTAACATCAATTATATGAAGTATATAACCTAAAAGGTAAGTAGAAAGCAGTGGGCAGCCATGTTACAGCGCCCGGGGAGCATCCAAGTCAGTCGTGGTGAAGGAGGAGGCAGATACCTTGCTTACAAGTCCGACTCATATATAGGCCACGACTGCCCCGTGTATATACACTATATTGCCAAAAGTATTGGGCCGCCCCCTTCTAATGAACATGTTTGACTACTTTAGTAATTTCTATGAGTACAAATCTTAATGTTAAAGCATATAATGATATTCTAGGAAATTGTGTGCTTCTAATATTATAGCAACAGTTTGGACAGGACCCTTTTCTATTCTAACATGACAATGCTTCTGTGTATAAGACAAGGCTCACAAAGAAAATGATTGATTCAGTCAGTGTGGAAGAACATGACTGGTCTGCATAAAACCAAGTCCTAATCCCAGTTTAACACCTCTGGTTTGACTGTAAATGCAGACCTTGAGCCAAAAACTCATCACCAAACACCAATGACTTGTACATATGGATACAGTCATTTTAGACACTTCCAAAACTGTTGCAACAGAGATGGAAATACAATTTTTAAATACCTGAATTATGTTCCCATCGTTGTTGCCACAGATTTGGAAGTGCATTTTTCTGTTCTAAAGAAGGGTGTGTCCTAATACTTTTGTCTATATAGTGTATGTACAAGTCATTGGTGTTTGGTGAAGAGTTTTTGGTCAAGGTCTGCATTTACAGTCACACCAGAGGTGTTAAACTGGGATTCGGACTTGGTTTTATGCAGACCAGTCAAGTTCTTCCACACTGACTGAATCAATCATTTTCTTTGTGAGCCTTGCCTTATACACAGAGACATTGTCATGTTAGAATAGAAAAGGGTCCTGTCCAAACTGTTCTATAATATTAGAAGCACACAATTTCCTAGAATATCATTATATGCTTTAACATTAAGATTTGTACTCATAGAAATTACTAAAGTAGTCAAACCTGTTCATTAGAAGAGGGCGACCCAATACTTTTGGCAATATAGTATATAGTGTGTATATATATATATATATATATATATATATATAAATTCAATTAAAATAATTAATAATAATAATAATAATTCATTACATTTATATAGCGCTTTTCAAGGCACTCAAAGCGCTTTACATACAAGGGGGAATCTCCTCAACCACCACCAATGTGCAGCATCCACCTGGATGATGCGACGGCAGCCATATTGCGCCAGAACGCCCACCACACACCAGCTTACTGGTGGAGAGGAGACAGTGATGAAGCCAATCAGTGTATGGGGATGATTTGGAGGCCATGATGGTCAGAGGCCAATGGGCAAATTTGGCCAGGATACCGAGGTAACACTCTACTCTTTTCGAAGGACATCCTGGGATTTTTAATGACCACAGAGAGTCAGGACCTCGGTTTAACGTCTCATCCGAAGGACGGTGCTTGTTGACAGTATAGTGTTCCCGTCACTATACTGGGGCATTAGGACCCACACAGACCACAGGGTGAGCACCCCCTGCTGGCCTCACTAACACCTCTTCCAGCAGCAACCTAGTTTTTCCCAGGAGGTCTCCCATCCAGGTACTGACAAGGCTCAGCCCTGCTTAGTTTCAGTGGGAAACCGGTCTTGGGCTACAGGGTGATATGGCTGCTGGTAAAGTAGTGGTAAAGTAATTTAATTGACTTACAAAGAGCACATAAAATAAACACAAAAGCCCAAAAATGTACATGACACTAGAATAAACCTCATTGGTTCTTGCATGTCACAATGATTTGATGTGCTATATCATATGTATCTGTGTGGATCATTGTTTGCTTGCAAGTAAAATTAATTCTATATTAATTCTATTAATTGAAATAAATAAGTTCATTGTATAAAGTGATTGCATTGCTTCAGAAGACTTGGATTAAACCGCTCCATTCATATGGATAAGTTATACAACACCTTTATGGCCTTTTTGGTTTTTCAAAGTTGTGGTTGCATGTACTTCAGCTGGAGGGACAGAAAACTCTCCTCTCAGGTTTCATTAAAAATATTTTAATTTGGGTTTTGGAGATAACTTAAGAGTGAGTAAAAGATGACAGAATTTTAATTCCTGGGTGAACTATCTGTTTAACATGAGTGGTGCTGTCAATTATTCAAGACTAACTATGCAGATTCTTCAAAACCCAGACACATCCCTGAGCAGAGACACAGGGAGGGCATGAAGAACAGTGATATGCCTGGTGTGGATGTCATTCCTGTTATAATGATACAAACAGTGAAGTGACAGTGAAGTGAACAATAAACACATGGAAAAAAACATGATTTTAAACAATTCAGGTAATCATATATGCACAAATACCTTAATTTAGCCTAAAAAATAGACAGAATATCAAACAGCAAAAACTAACGCTATGTAAGTTACATACAGACATACGACACTATGTATGTTTCCACAAAGACTTGATGTGCTTTACATGCTTATGTACTAATGAAACGAATGCCATATTGTCCTTCAGTTCATTTATATTCTAAGTTCTAAATTGATTAACATTAGTTTACTATCTCAAAGTTGCTAATACACGGTGTATATTATAAAATAAACACCTTTAAAATATATTAACAAATGTAATATTGGCAACACTCTAAAGTTAAAACTGAATCCTTTATTTTACATGTGCTTTAGTATATTAGTCAATACATAAAAATAAATGTTCTTCTTTAAAGCACTACTAATTTAAAATGCACATTTAAGTAGCTTAGATATCATTACAAAATGCATTTTTTAAAAAGTGCAATTAAGTGTTAAGAAACAGTCATGAAAGTATATTCTTTTAAGTAGGCCTTTACTTAAGTGGCCTTTCATTTTAATAGGCTACTATATTATCTGCAAGTACACTTTTTAAAAGTTTTAAAAAGTAACTTTAAAAAACATGTTATCCACATGTTTGTACATATACTTGATCATATATGTCTCCAGCAAACATCTGAATTACAAATATGTGCATATCTATCTATATCTATATATATATATATATATATATATATATATATATATATATATATATATATATAAAACAATCAGATTTCCGTATGGGCTAGCTCAGATCCAAATATGTTACAATTAAAAAAGTAATTTCTTTCCTTTTCTTTGGCATATATAATTAAATACATAATTACATTTTTAAAGTTTTCTTTAAAAGCTCAGTAATATATTTAGTTCTATTCATGATAATAGCGAGAGAGAGACTTGATGTGAAAGTGTGGAGGAGGAGGAACAGTGACTCATCTCCACTTTTGTGTGTGTGTGTGTGCGTGTGCTAAGAGCAGATTCATATGTGTGTTCTTCAGAGACAGCAGCCATTTTGAAAGTATTCATAGAACAACAAGATATGCTTTTATTAAAGGAGATAGAAACCTCAGCATCTGTATCATGGTCTATTTTTCTGTAGTAAACAGAACATGTTAAAGATTAGCTAACAGGCAGTCAATGTGTTATATGACAAGCTGTTTCCACGTAAAAGCAGTTTATTCAGTTCTCCTACATTCACTTCCATTCAAACAGGATCCTTCTCTGTGTGTGTGTGTGTGTGTGTGTGTGTGTGTGTGTGTGTGTGTTGTTTTTGTTGTTGTTTTTTTTTTTTTTGGATTGCTGCCCTGAGGGAGGGGCTTTGGAGCAAATACCCCAAGAAACAACACACATTCACTGTATCATGTGAATTTTGTGCTTGTGAACATGCATGTGCATGCATGAGTGCACACAACTAGATTTAGACTCATACTGTAAATTCTTAATGCACAAAGAAAGAAAACAAAAAAACAAAGGAACCTAAGAAAAAAACACACAGGAGATAGTGGAGAGAAAGTGAGAGTAACAATGATGTTTATTTCTAATGTTTATTATTCTTCCTGATAAAGTAACCAGCCAACAGTCGTGCAATAATGTATTCGCCAAAGCAATTTTACTCTCATTTGGCGCTTACCCAGTGTTAATCTTAGATGCTGCGTACAAATGAAGAACATGTAAAAATGGCAGCCAGTGCTGTTTGCGTGGTCATCTGGGTATGTATGTTTTGTGAGTGGCAAAGACATTTGGACAGTGACTCACTCATGCATGTCAAATACAAGCCTTATGTGTGTGTGGGTGTGTATCAGTGATTTAAGCAGCAGGGACATCATGGATGTCTCATCCATGTTCCATGCACACGAGGATCATTGTGCAGCTCATGCATTTGTGTTAATGTAAGAGAATGTAATGTGTAAACATTATGTATAAAACTAGGCATATGCACACTTTTATGATTTACAACATGAACTTTGCACAGGCTCTTATGTGTGTATTTTTATATACTTGTGTGCTTGTTTGAAATCTACCAAATCTTGTGTGAAGGCATACTTTCGAGGTGAAATCTTTGCAAAGGTATATATACAGTTGTAGTGATTTGTGTTTTCCCTATAAATGCTTTTCAATACAGAGAAATCTGTCGGTCTGCTCTGTAGATTTCCAGCCAGTGTTTCTGTTATCACAGTTTTTATTCTCTAGCAGAGTGACTTTTCCAGTGAGAGTTGTTCTTTTGGGGATTTCACAGAAGCTTTTAATGTCGCTGTGAATTTAAGAGCATGTTTGAGTCCGAACAGCATCCTTGCATCCCTCACACAGCATCCTTGCATCCCTCACACATGAACACACACACACACACACACACACACACACACACACATTTGCCTGGAAGATGTAGGCCAGCACGATGTGAATAATTTAGTCTGTTCACTGACTGCAGCTTAAATATGACTGAATTCTCTCTCTCTCTCTCTCCTTTCTTTTTTTAAAGAGGTTTTGTGTGGATAACCTTGCAAGCTGCATCTTATTTAGTATCATTTATTTAATTGTTCTGTTTGTTTTGTATTAATAGATTTTGTTTTTACTGCCTAGAATTAAGAGGTTGCATTAATACATATATCAATACATACATCATTTTATTATAATTCATTTAAGATACAGCTATTTTTCTTTTAATATATCTATTGATTGATTGTACTTTTGTATTTAATACAATTTAATTTTAGTTTTGGTAAATGGTTAAAAATACAATTTATTTGTTTGAATCTGCATTTAATATTGCATTTAAATGTCTTTTTTGTACATCCTGACAGAATTTGCCGACTTTGTTTTCTGCACTGATTTTAATGGAAAATCTATGGAATTCTACTGCATGAATTTAAATGTAGTGAAATGGCTTAAACAGCTGACAGTACTATACTCTTACTGGTCGCTCAAACTATCAACTATCAAAATTATACAGAATATTTTATTAATGAACACTAGGGATAGAAAACATGAATTCTAGTATGTTGATTCTGCTTAAATCAGTAGAGCTCAAGTTTTATGTCCATATTGGCCTGGTTATAACTTTTCATCATTGCAGCAACCGTGTTTGTTGGTTGTTTCTAGTTTTGAGTATAATGGCGGTTGGCATGCAGGTGCAGGGAATTAGCATGGTTTTTCTGTGTGTCTTCTGCTCTCTGGACGTGTATGTGTGTGTTCATTAGACCTGAGAGTGATTCCAGCCACATCCTTCTGCAGCTGCTCCCTCTGAAAGAGAGCAGTGTGTGTGTCAAGCTGTGAAAGACATTCAGATTAGCTCAGTTTCTGAATCAGTGTCAGATTTAGTCCATTATCTTTTCCTTCATCTTTTTTTCACTTTACTTCATTCTCTTTTTCATTTTATCACTCTGCTGTTCTTTCTCATTGTGCTCATTGTAATATTCATTCTGTATCTAAACTCTCCACTTGTGTGTGTGTGTGTGTGTGTGAGAGAGACACACATGTAACTGCATATCAGTTGAATTCTGTATACACCAATTATTTTTTATTGCGAGGGCAGTCGTGGGGTAATGGTTGAGAGTCGGACTTGTAACCCAAAGGTTGCGGGTTCGAGTCTCAGGATAACCAGCGCTCTCTTCTACTCTCAATACCACGAATGAGGTGAGACGATTTAGCAAGGCACTGAACCCCCAAACTGCTCCCCGGGCGCCGCAGCAATATGGCTGTCCACTGATCCGGGTGTGTGTGTTCACTACTGTGTGTGCACTTGGATGGGTTAAATGACGAGCACAAATTCCAAGTATGGGTCACCATACTTGGCCACACTTCACTTCACTTCACTTCACTTCACTTATTTGTTCATAGAATGTTTGAATGTGATGTTTGAATGTTTTAGTGTGATGTTCCTGTGGCTCAGTGGTAGAGCATTGCGTTAGCAGCACAAAAGGTTCTGGGTTCAATTCCCAGGGAACACACATACTGATAAAAAAATGTATAGCCTGAATGCACTGTAAGTTGCTTTGGATAAAAACATTTTTTATTTTTTTTTTTTTATGAGATGTTGTCCACTCGGTCCGAAATTATGCCTCAGTCTCTCTCACTCTCTCTGTCCTTCCTAATAATTAGAATATGAATGCAGATGATATACATGTAATGGTTATTATTTGTATCTGTTTGTGTGATTACTGATTACCTTCAGTAAAGGTCACTGACCATCAAACTCACTGGTAATGACAATGCAAGTATAGATAGCATAAATATAAATAAATAGTATAATACTAGTATGTGTGATGGTACTGTCTTTGTCAATGCCAGTGAGTTTGATGGTCAGTGACCTTTATTAAAGGTAATCAGAGCATTGGCTGTAATGTGGGCTTGTAGTTGAGGTTGACAGTGAGGTTAAGTCACCATTCTGCCTGTGGGTTCAGCAGGACATGATTTTTTCCCCCCTGTATGATTAGTTTTGCGTGCAAAGGTTTGAAAGCACTGACCATGTCTGCAGACCATTGGGGATCTGCAAATGATTTATAAAATAAATGGTTGTCAGGACATTTCTGGTTATTATAAATATGCATTCACTGATAATCTGATGGGTCTATAAAGGCTGAAAATGTCTGGTCATACTTAAATTTTTGTGTTTTCTGTTAATCATGAATAAACTGCTGTAAACACTGTAGCAATGTTATTTTAAACATTATCAAGAAGACAGTAAAGCATTTCATTCATCCTGTAAGTTAATAATGAACACTGATGTGGCAAATTGTGTTTAGCATGCTTGAACTGTCATTAGGGAATATGCAAGTTAGCTGTGACCTTGCGCTCTTCAGAATCACTCTGCCACACCATAAGTGTCGATATTTTCAGAATCGCTTTGGAGAGAGTCTTTATGGCTGAGTCTGAATCATGCATTGTGTAGTTAATCTGGTCCAACACGCTTGCCGTGGTTCCGGTGGTGTTGATGTGTGCTGTTGTTGTATTAGGCCTGCCAGCATTACCAGGGAGACAGTAATCCAACTACGAGCTTTCTAATGGGATTACAGAGGAAAGTTATCAGCTTTACAGTGGTCTGAAGGGTGAAATAACTTTACCCAGCATGCAAAAGACCTGCCATTCACACGTGCAATATACACACATTTACAGAATCCATCGGGAGCCACTAAAAACTGTAACAATTAACGCTAGTTCATTTACTGACTATCTACTCACACACTTCTTTTATCTTGTTTTCCTCTCACTCTTTCTCCACCTCTTAATCCCTGTTTAATTTACCTTTATCTTTCTTTAATTCACTCCCTCACTAACCCCATTCTTTCATGCTGCTCTTCTTTTTTTTCTTGTCCTTGTGACTGGTCGGCTCACTCTATTTCTCTTCTCCTTTTGCTGTTTTTGCTCCATTTTCATTGCTTCCTTTCGTCACGCTGTTAATCATGTCTCTCTCTCCCTGGCCTTGGATGTTTTGTTATTTTTACATGCATAGTTTAACTCTGAGAGGCACAGCCATTAATATTGATGATGCATTTGCTCTTTGCCCTTACAGGTTTTTTTGGTTACTGTCATGGATTATTGTTATAATGCATATTTGGTTTTTGGGCTGAAAACTGCACCAGTGGGTTTTCAAGTTTGCAGACTTTTCACATCTGCTGTATGTTGTTTACAAAAACATTTACTTTCAAAGAAGCCTTTCCAGCCAGCTAGGAGGCTGAAATGTGTATATGTTTATATAAAGGTTTGGCATATTTAGAGCCTCTTAGTATTGATGCTTTGACCTTTTATAAATGATTTCCCAATAGTCTAGAAGTTTAAAACATCTATATGCTCATCTCAGATACATTTATAAAATCTATATATAGAATCAGAATCAATAACAATAATAATATTTTTTAAAAGACCAAAAAAATTGAATATGGTACAATACAGTAATATGGTACAATATTTACAGATGTAAAATAACAATGGTAAGTACATGGTGGCCACATTGTTTGACTTAGGTGTCCTGCAAGATTAAATCTAAATATCTCATATCATACATTTCAATGTTTAAGATGGTATTACATGCATTTTAACCCATATTTAATCCACATACGATAAACAATTGTTGTCTTTTTGCAACTGTAGGTCTCCTTCAGGGAAACTCCAAATGTCCATCTGTGTATCTCAGCACAGCTGGGCCTCTGACCGGATCTCATCTGTTTGAGTTTGAAATGCGTGCACTGCAAGATAATGCTTTAACAAAAGTAAAGTACTAACCTCTGCTCCTTTCTCTTCTTCTCTTTTTTTATTGTGCCCTCCATGCATATGCTGTGTACCCAGAGCACACTCAAGGTAAGACCATGACAATTTTCTTTTTGAAGTAGATAGAAAGATAGCTAAAGTGGTTTTAAAAGAATTAGGATATGGAGCTCTTGATAATGCATGAGACCAAGTGAAATTATTAAGTTTTGATGAGGAGAGTGAAAGATGATGTTCAGCTTGTGTGTGTGTGTGTGTGTGTGTGTGTGAGAGAGAGAGAGAGAGAGAGAGAGAGAGAGAGAGAAGGTTGAATATAGAACATAACTTTTGGAACACTGGGTTCTGTTTCTGTCCACTTGAAACGTCCCATAAGCGTTCTTGCTGATGTCATTCTGCAGTACCCCAGCACACACGCCTGCAGCACTACTCTATCTTTATATTCTCTCGTTAACCTTTGCATAGAAATCTGCACACCACTGTTTACACACAATCCACAGTCACACACACAAAAACATAAACCACTGAGGATACACATAAATTATATTTTTGTGTGTGTGAATAATTAGGTCGCATGCATAGGAGCGGGTGGATTATATTTTCTGTGCAAGTTTTGCAGGTTAATGGATTATAGAGAGAATAGAGGCCAAATAGGTTTATCACAACAGCAGGTCACTAGATTGCTACAATGTGTGTGGGTTTACTTGTATGATTATATGCTATAGTTTGGTGACAACATTGGAAAAAAAATCAAAAATAAAAACTACAGAAGTCAGCATACAATAATGTATGATATTCTATGCCATAATTTTTCTCTCTCTCAGTCTGTATATATACACGTACCTGTGTGTGACTACAAATTGATTCATTCCTAAATCTGAAATTAATTTTATTAGAACTTGTATGAATACAACACACAATAAGCAACTAAATAACACTACAATACTGTACAAATCATGTACGATATAATAAATATTACAGCCTAGATTTGTAATATGTGTGTGCATGTGTGTTATCAGATTGCTCTGCCGTTGCTGAGTGGATTCTCTCCTGTCTTAACATTATGCCAGCTGCATTTTCATTTCCTCTGACATGGAGTGTGAGAGAGAGGGGTGTGTGTGAGAGAGAGCCTTGGTTTCTTTGTTTCACAACTGACTCACAAATGAAAATCTCCACCTGGTGGCGGATCAGTATAATGTTTTATTGTGTGTTTTGAGTGTATTTAAATGTGTGTATGGGTGTGCTTGCACTAGCTTTTGTATATAAAACGTTGCCACCAGTTTACACTTTAGCAGTGTTTGTCAATAAGTCATTCATTCTTTCTGTTTCAATGTGTGTTAGTGTGTCAGAATTGATTTGGTTTAATAGGTGATGACCTATTTACAGCAGCTAGTGTGTGTGTGTGTGTGTGTGTGTGTGTGCCTGTGTGTGTGTTTGTATGTGTGTTTGATTTATGTGTCATCTGTCCTTGTGAAACACCCTCTCCTCATTGCTGGTTTCTCTGAGGGTGTGGCCCCTACATCTGTGAACAAAACCAGGCAAAATATAAATCAATACTCGGACCTCATTGGTCGATTATTCTCTTGAGAGTCTGATAGACATAAATCTGCTTCAATCACCACTCTCACCAGCAGAGCTGAGCACAGTAACACCTCGGCCAATCAAATAGCCAGGAGCATCAAACAGAGTGTGCTTAACCAATCAGGTAATGAAATAGCTGTTGCAGTGCGTGTCAGGAGCCAATCATAGCTTTTGGTCAGTGTGAGCGGCCAGTGCATCTTTCAGCAGAAGCTGTTTCATCACATGCTGCTTTAACCTTATTACCTAAAAAGCCTATTTATGGGATTGAAATGGATTTTATTTTTCATGCACAAATAAAAACATTTTCTCTCTTTCTTTTTCTTTGTTTTTATACCGAACTCACAAACATTGAAGCACGCTGTTGCTGTTCATTCTTTTAAACTATATGTGTGTCAATCAATGCATATATTAAATATTTTTTTTATTGTAACATTGTATATATGATGATGTGACATTAAAAGTGATTTCATTTAATACACATATAATTTTAAATGGATTTTAATTTTAAAGATATTAGAGTTTGTCTGTTCCATCAATTTATATACTCTTTATATTTATATAAAATATTTATATTTATTTATGTCTAAATGAAACATTTCACTGTTGTGTTTTAATAATATGTGACCCTGGACCACAAAACCAGTCATAAGTAGCACGGATATATTTATAGCAATAGCATACATTGTATGGGTCAAAATTATCGATTTTTATTTTATGCTAAAAATCATTAGGATATTAAGTAAAGATCATGTTCCATGAATATATTTTTTTAATTTCCTACCGTAAATATGTCAAAACTTTAATTAGTAAAATGCATTGCTAAGAACTTCATATGGACAACTTTAAAGGCTATTTTCTCAATATTTTGACTTTTTTTTTTTTTGCACCCTCAGATTCCAGATTTTCAAATAGTTGCATCTCAGCCAAATATTGTCCTATTCTAACAAACCATACATCAATGGGAAGCTTATTTATTCAGCTTTTTCAAAATAAGCTTTTTCAATTTCAAATAAATGACCCTTATGACTGGTTTTGTGGTCCAGGGTCACATATGCCTGGTCTACATGTGTATCAGCATTAAATAATTAAAGGTCTAAATGATTTAATGCTGTTGTTGAGCAGTGTGTTCTGACAGATAAAATGGTTTTGACTTTCATCTGTCTTATTTGACTGTCTAACCTTTTTCTTCCAAAATCCTTTGGGATCCTTTGGGATTTTGGGGGGAAATTGAATTAGAGATGAATGAATTCTGGTGCAGATGTCAGACGTCACCTCTGATACCAATTAGAGTTTCAGACTTAGAGCTGAATTTGGCTGTGGTGTGCAACACATTTCTACGGTCATCATTATTGTTAATGAATAAAATGTAATTTCTGTCCCTTTATTATACGTATCAGTATTTGTTAAAGTGAAGCTTTTTGAAGTGAAGGTAGTGTGCATGTACAGTACTGTATGTGTCTGGCCTGGTTATTGTCTCTTTGACTGGCAGACTCGTCCTGCCCTGTCCCGTTTCCGTCAGAGCAACTGTGTAAAGCAATCTGAGCACAGATTTAGAAATAAATGATTAAACTCTAGTTGGATTAAAATTCTCAGAGTTTCATCTTTCTCAAGATGTCGTTCACGCTGTGTGTGTGTGTGTGTGTGTGTTTGATGGCATCTGCTCAGTTAATATTAACATATGGTGGAATTCATTTGCTTTTGATTAAAAATGTATCAACACCAGAATTTAATCTGAAATATTTGATTGCTTTCATCGCAATTAGAATGTGAAAGAAGAACAGAAAGACAGAGAGGGCAAAGGCATACAATGGATTGTAAAATGTGTGTGGGCTGTGGGAGGGATGGTTTTTCAGAAAATTGATATAAAACTTAAAATATAGCTTGTAACAGATCTAAGTGTTAGTCACAATTTCCTCCAGCTTGTCTGCTTATTAATCTTACAAACGACTGAAGTATGTCCTTCTCCTCACAGATTTGTCTATGACATTGAGAAGGCAGCTGCATTTGTCTCTTTCTAAACCCCTGTAGTCTAGTCATATTTTGTGTGTCAGTACTAGATTTTTAGTGAAAGATTAGATCCTCTTAAAGTCATGCTCTTAATCAGGAGAAAAGCATAATTTTGCAGCAGCTCCTCAACAAAGTACATAGTAAGTGGACTGTGTGCTCTCTTCTGTAGAAACAGCTCTGCAAGAACTAGTATATATACACTTTTTTTGTATGTATAACTACCACATATACCCATCTTCCGTAATGTGACACATTTCTAAGTAAAACAGAATATTCAACAATAAAAAAATGTAGGATGAGAAAATTTAAGTCGTTTCATAGGCAAAACAAGTTGTTACTTTTTAATGAAAGATTACAAAGAGAAACTTTTTGGAATTTAGGAATAATGTGCACCAATGAATAATTCACATTAGCACCAGGATTGTGAACTGGGTTAATTGTGATTCCATGCTGGGCTTTTTTCACTCAAAAATGTTAGCAAATTTCACAAATAATTACAAAGAAACAGTAATTAAACATGGCATTTTGAAGTAGAAAGACTGAAATTGTATTTTCTTGTAAAATATACTTAATTTTTTTTTGGGGGGGTAGGGTTATTTTGATGTACTGTATTTATATTGCAAATGTCAGGTGTAGCAGTACTGTAATCTGTTGAATGTTTAATGCGCAGTAGGGTGTGTTAGCAGTGTTTTTGGCTCGCAGCAGAAGCGTGTTTGTGGGGGAGGTGACAGAAGTCAGCAGGACCGTGTCTCTGCTGCTGTAGCAACACATCACTGCTTGAGCTGACCTGCTCTCCAGAACGTATCGTGTGTGTGTGTGTGTGTGTGTGAGAGAGAGAGAGAGAGAAATGCAAAGAGACTCATTATAATTTCCTCATCCTGTCTGTCATATTAATGACTCCCTTTTAATGTTAATATTAATAAGATAGCAATGAAACACTGTGATTTATAGCTCATTTGATCAATTGTCCCTAGTATCGCCCCTCTGCCTCACTCTCAGTTAAAGCAGAATGGGGTCTTGGAAAAAGCCCCCTCCTGCTGTAATGCGGTTTCCGTGGCAACAGGCGTACTCTGCAGAGTGGGTTCTGCTGCTGCCTGACAACGTCACCCCTCCCCCTTTCTCCTCTCTCTCTTTCCCAGGCACATATGTACATATAATGTATGTGCCTATATAGCCATACAAACCTTTTCTCTTACAAAATCCTGATTGTCTGATAAATGATAAATATGCTGGTTTACACACCACCCTCTCTTTCTGTCTCTCTATAATTAATCAGATTACATTTTACCACATTTAGATATTAAAGACCCTTCCTCACACACACACACACAGTCACACACATCTAGTCACAGCCCCACCCTTGATGATATCACACACACTATCCAACCGCCCCCTCTGGTGTTCACAATGCTTCCACGCATCCTCAGGCAATTTTTTTTTTTTTTTTTTTTTGTCATGCATGCACACACAGACACAGAAAGGTCAGATTCAGCCTCTGGTTAATGAATATGCCATAGTACGACCAAATTCTGTATTATGCATTCAGTATGCTTCATTTCAATAATGTTTCTGCACATGCACGTTCAAGCGTCACAGATTTAATGCTCTGTTATTGAACACTGAGAATTGATCCTAGGCTCATCTTAGTGCAAATTAAACAGCGGTTATTGAACCTATTAACTCAGTACACCTACAGTTTATGCTGTGTTGCCTGAACCATGTTTGAGTATTAGAAATATTTACTGTAAGTAAGCTTTCCTCTTTTTCTTTTCTTTTTTTTTCCTCCTGGTTTAATCATCATCAATATTTTTTCTTCCGGTCTTCGTTCACAGTTCCATAATAACTATACGTCATTTTACATATTAACTGAACAAGGTATAGGTCGAATGAAGGTATACTTTTTTTTTTTTTTTGGTAATAAGTGTCTTCCACTATATTTAATCTGAGCAAAAGTAAAAAAAAAAAAAAAAAACAGGACTACCTTCTATAATAAGTTATGTTAATCACCTTATTTTTAAATGTGCAACTTTCACTACAACAAACTTATTCTTATCAGGGAGACTATTTCTTTTTTAATATTTGATAAAATAAAGAAAAGTGAAGTTAGTTCTGAGAAAAGATTCTGCAACATTTGATGGCTGGTGCTATTGTTTATTTGCTATATTATTGTATTGTCTAAGAATACTTGCTATTTCTGTGGCCTAGTGTGATGTGCATTCATATTTTTGTTACCAGTGCAGGAGATTATGATTATTAATATTTGAAATCATTTTGAGGGAATAGAAATAGGGCATAGGAGGCTGCTAGCAGAACCTAATCCCTGGATTACACAGAATTTGAACGTAAATTCCATCTCTATTTATCTCTCTCTATCTCTACTTCTGTCTCGGTCACACACATCTTCAGGAAACATGCGGTGAAATATTTAGCAAGAATGCCCCACTTTTACATGATTTATTTCTCTCACATGCACACTCGTTTATAAATTGGCTCATTCATATAGAAAAACAAAGAAATTAAAAGATTATTTGTGTGTGAACTATAGTGACGATTCCAGTATTGTAAAATTCCAGTATTGTAAAGTTTGCATGGTGGTGGTAAAAAAAAAAGCAGGATTACATACTTTAAGTGAAAAAAGTAATTTGGGAGAGAGGTGTGGATAGGCTTCTTTCAGCTTGCATTCTTTTAAAATCATGCAGCTCCAACACACATGCTGTGATTTGATTCTTAGTTTAACCTTAATGCACACTCATTGTGTATGTTTAATTCTTTAAAAATAAACCTTGTGCAATATTTGCACAACACATTTGTGCAGAACAACATTTCTGCACAACAACAATGTTGTGTCTGCACAACAACATTTGTGCAGACACTTGCTTTTATATTTTGTAATTAAATACAATGAGTACTGAAGAAAGCATGGGCTGAAACGTCTGCTCCCTGTGTGCGGACAAATTCAACTACCTATTGGACTAATTAAATACAATGGCATCATACTTTGTCTTTAATATAATGACATTACTATCCAAATAATGTTTAAATGTTTTTAAATACATTTTTTTTTGTTTGCTTGTTTGTTTTTGGTCTACAGAAAGTCTAACCAGTTTGATGGACTCTATCCTTCAATTTAAATTGACATTGAAGAGGACAATTAATAACCATTTATATGAGTTAGTAACTTAAAGCTGAAGTGCATATTTTCTTTAAAATAATTTCTCCTATCCTAATTTAATGTGTGGTGACACCTATTCATAAGGGCAGAGTTTATTCTCTACAGGTAAGCTTATTCATTACTAAGTTAATATGTATCTATTACACTTTATTATTATTGTAAATATTATTATTTATTATGAATATTAATATTATGTATTTATTTATTGTAACATTTCATATTTATTCTTAGCATCTTACATCAGCAAGAGAGTCAGAGCCAACCTTTTTAGTAATAATTAAATCTCCCTGTAGAGAAAAAAAAAATGTTTATTAATTATTTTATCCTTATACTAGAAGAAATAACCTGTGTTGTTTACACAGTAGTTACTGCTGTTTGATTAGGCAGTGTCATCAGACCTGATTCCTGCGCGGTGCATTCTCTTTAAAAATGAGCTTTTCTCTTCTTGTATTCACTGGTATTGAAATCTTAGCAAATATTATTTATCATGTTGTATTTATTTATTGTTGGAGTTGGGGTAGTAGAACTGGGGGCATAACGAGGTGGTAGGCAAAGGTTGTTTGAAAACAATTTGTATTTATGTAATTCTGTTTGGTGATATTTGGGTTGCAGAAAATACACACATCAGCTTTAAAAGGGTTAATTTGTCACAGTCTCCAGTTGAACTGCACTGCATTTCCCAGCATCCCTCTGGCCACTCACATGCACTCCGTCATTATCACTCACACCTGACCTCTATCAGGGAATCCTCCACACCTGTTACTACCAATCATGCTCCCTATATAACAGCACTCAATCCAGACACTCATTGTCTGGTCTCGAGGTTACAAGCTCTTCATCTGTCTTATCACTTACCTGCTGGATCCTTGAAGCCCTGTGGATGTCTTCCTCAAGTTGATGCTACTGAAGGGAAAGATAAGGATGATTAATTCCTCTGTGTATTAAGCTTCATTGAAATCTGAGTTATATCACTTACCTGTTGAGGTTATCTTCAGTTTGTTTAATAAAGAAGCTTTTACCTTACTCACCCTTGTATGCCTCTCCATCCAATGTGTGACAGAAAGACCAGACCATAAAAGAGAAGGTTTCAGTGGCATGGATTTTTAAGTGGAGGATACATTTTGCTGGATGATACTTGCTGGATGATGACTTGCTAGTTCGGATGCTGGAGAATTATCTCTGGTGGATTTTGTTAATCGAGTCCTCCAAGTAATGGGTTCCAGTTGCTATGTGGGTGAAGTGGACGAAGAATCACATGTTGTCTCTCCAGTTCCGTCCTTGGCGGGTGGATCGCTCAAGCTCACCTCAAGCCCCCACCTGAATCCTCCAAGTCCTAATCTTCCCTCTACAGATTACTTCCGTCCTGATATGGACTCTATCCTTCAATTTAAATGACATTGAAGTCCAGGACAATTAATAAGCCCATCAGTCTCGAAGCTGCATGCCTGGCCAGTGGTCCAGACCACACAGTCCTCCGGTGTTGCCCCGAGCCCGGAAGTGGGTCGAACAGTGCTGACTGGGGGCTAAGGTTGCAGACCCATACAAAGATTGTCAATGGATCCCCTTGCAACTATGTTCCATCTATCAAAATGGCCGTCCCCTAGAGGAGTATATCCATGAGTTCCTCACCTGCGCACGGCAGATTTCCCTTGACCGGTGGACCCTTCTGGACTGTTTTTGGAGTGGTTTGGATGAAGAGATTGCTCAGCAGTGCCAGGGGCCGGGTCCAGCTGGACTCTGCCCGATTCATCAACCTGGCTCGGTTTGCAGAGTTCCCATCTTCTCACTGTAGCCCAGGTAAGCATCATCCCTTCGTCCCATTCATTACTCAAGCCAAGTCCACCCGGCGCTGACCAATCGTGCCCGCCAGCCGCCGCTGTATCCTATTGCTGCACACGCTCCAGTGCCAGCTCCTCGTAAGCGCATGGCCATGCCTGCTCCTCACATATGTCTTAGTGTCTGCTCCACGTAAGCGCAACCCCATTTGTTCCCATCCCGGAGAATATTCAAGCCACGGCCAGGAGTGCCGATTCCAGATGATCCAGTTCTCAAGCCAAGGCCAGGAGTGCCGTTCCCAGAGAATCCCATTCTCAAACCACGGCCAGGAGTGCCGTTCCCAGAGAATAGTTCTCAAGCCACGGCCAGGAGTGCCGATTCCAGAGAATCCATTCTCAAGCCAAGGCCAGGAGTGCCGTTCCCAGAGAATCCCATTCTCAAACCACGGCCAGGAGTGCCGTTCCCAGAGAATCAGTTCTCAAGCCACGGCCAGGATGCCGATCCCAGAGAATCCAGTTTCAAGCCACGGCCAGGAGTGCCGGTCCCAGAGAATCCAGTTCTCAAGCCACGGCCAGGAGTGCCGGTCCCAGAGAATCCAGTTCTCAAGCCACGGCCAGGAGTGCGATCCCAGAGAATCCAGTTCTCAGCCACGGCCAGGAGTGCCGATTCCAGAGTTCCAGTTCTCAAGCCACGGCCAGGAGTGCCGGTCCCAGAGAATCCAGTTCTCAAGCCACGGCCAGGATGCCGATCCCAGAGAATCCAGTTCTCAAGCCACGGCCAGGAGTGCCGGTCCCAGAGAATCCAGTTCTCAAGCCACGGCCAAGTGCCGGTCCCAAAATCCAGTTTCAAGCCACGGCCAGGATGCCGATCCCAGAGAATCCAGTTCTCAAGCCACGGCCAGGAGTGCCGATTCCAGAGTATCCAGTTATCAAGCCACGGCCAGGAGTGCCGGTCCCAGAGATCCAGTTCTCTTGTCACGGCCAGGAGTGCCGATCCCAGAGAACAGTTCTCCAGCCACGGCCAGGAGTGCCGTCCCAGAGAATCCAGTTTCAAGCCACACAGGAGTGCCGTCCCAGTTACAGGGAATCCAGTTCCCCGTTGAGCCCAGGAAGGACACCTGATCCCTATTCCAACCCTCCTACATCTTCACTGGTCTCAGCAGCTCCGCTCCTCAAGAGCGTCAGCGCCCGCTTCTCAAAAGCGCTCTCAAGCGCCCGCCTCCGAGACCCTCAAGCACCCAATCCTCAGAGCACCCTCAAGCACTCACTCTTCTGCCTCATCCTGTTACCAAGACTCAGAGAGGGTCAAATTCCAAGATCCCAGCTCCAGAACCAGTTCTAGTGCTCGAGTTCGTGCTAAGCTAACTCAGTTAAAGATCAAAGAAGTCTTCAGGAACCCCTTGAATTGTGACCAGAGATTCGGGGAACTATGGCTTACCCTATTATGCCGTGTAATCATTGGTAATCTGTCTGGCCTAGTTTCAGCTTCATCTACTCCGCCCTGGTGGGCTTAGTTCCGCCCTGGTGGGCTTAGCTTCGTTTACCCTGGGGGGCTTCAGTTCTGCCCTGGTGGGCTTCGTCTGTTGTTGCTTAGTTCCGCCTTGGTGGGCTTCGGCTTCATTTACCCTGGCTGATTCCTACTCTATTTTCCCTCCATGGAGCCATTGCATGGACCGGGCACTCCATCCCTCCTGGTTCCTCGTATGCTCCGCCTCTGGAGCATCTGGAAGCCGCTCCTCAAGGGGGGGTACTGTCACAGTCTCCAGTTGAACGACTGCATTTCCCAGCATCCCTCTGGCCACTCACAGCACTCCGTCATTATCACTCACACCTGACCTCTAAGAATCCTCCACACCTGTTACTACCAATTGCTCCCTTTAACAGCACTCAATCCAACACTCATTGTCTTTCGAGGTACAAGCTTTATCTGTCTTATACTTACCTGCTGGATCTGAAGCCCTTGGATGTCTTCCTCAAGTGATGCTATGAAGGGAAAGATAAGGATGATTAATTCCTCTGGTATTAAGCTTCAGAAATCTGAGTTATACACTTACTGTTGAGGTTATCTTCAGTTTGTTTAATAAAGAAGCTTTACCTTACTCACCCTTGTAGCCTCTCCATCCAATGGTGACATAATTGATTTACCAGGTGATTTTTTTTATGTATTCCTGCCATTAGTTCTTCAGATAATGTTTAACAGAGAATGTTACAGAATACCGTAAGTTTACAAAATGCAAGAAAAGTGCTTTTTTTTTTTTTTTTTTTTAAATTTCCACATTTGATTTGATTTGTAAGAGTTTAAAAGTAAACAGTAAACTTTAATTCTTGACTTTACAAATGAAATCAAGAGACTGAGGAGAATTTCTCAAGTGACAGCTTTTCACAAGTTACTTGCAAAACTTTTATCTAATTTAATTACATTAAATTACATTACAATTTCTAGAAATTGTAAATCTAAAACTTAGATTAAACTGAAAATCCTGAAACCTGACATAAAAAATTCAGTAGTACCCGAATAAAGTACAAATTCCTCAAATTAATACTTATATATCAGTGCAATTGCTCAAGTGTTTTACACCCCTGTAGCTTTTACAGTGAATCATAAACTGCAGTTAATGTAGAGGCCACTTTGTGTCACTCTTGTTCCACTAGCTGTGTTAAAGGCGTGTCTCTCCTCCTCCTCCTAATCATGACCAACCCCCCTCTCTCTCTCTCTTTGCTCTCTCTGATTCGCTCACCCTCTCCTTCATGTATCTCTTGTATTAAACCTCTTCACTATAGAACGTCGGGTTCAGATGTGAAAAACCATCTAGACATTTATGGAATATTGTATGCGGATTTTGACTGGCTTTGAGGATTTTTGACTGATGCAAAACTTCCATGCTTTTGGATTTATTGTCGCTATGGGTTTGTCCTGGGGATAGAAAAGGGATCTTTGGCTGTTTTCTTTTGTCTTTGATGGCCCGAAACGGATCCTTTACTCAACTGAAATTAAACTCTTTCATCCTTTTTTGATGCCAATTTTCTGACTTATTGTGGAGAAAAAATAAGCAAACATGTTTATATCTACACAGAGGCATTTACTAGCCTGCTTCTCGTTTGCTTTGACCTGTCATTTCTTGGAGGCTGTAACCGGACAGATCTCATACAGTGTATCGGAGGAGGTGAAACAGGGAACAACAGTCGGTAATATAGCTAAAGACATTAACCTTTCAGTAAAAGATCTGCAATCCAGGGGCTTTCGCATCGTGTCAGGTTCTAAAAAGCAGTATTTTAGTGTAAATATAGAGACGGGCGCTTTGCAGGTGAGCGAAAGGATCGATCGAGAGGAGCTTTGCGCAGGCGTAATCTCGTGCTCCGTTAACCTGGAAGCCGTAGTGAACGGTCCACTACAGCTCTACCGGGTAAGAATAAACATTCTCGATATTAATGACAACTCTCCAGTGTTTCCTATGAGCTCTGTAGTGATTAATGTTAGTGAAAGCACCGCGCCCGGTGTGCGCTTTCCACTGGAGAGCGCGCATGACGCAGACATTGGAGTGAATTCAGTAAAAACCTATAAGCTTACATCTAATGATTATTTCACTTTAGATGTACAAACACATAGTGATAAGACGATCTCCGCTGAGTTAGTGCTTCAGAAGGCTTTGGACAGAGAGAAGACTCAGCGACTCGAGTTCACAGTGAGTGCGGTTGATGGCGGATCGCCTGCCAGGACTGGAACCGTAATGATCGAAGTTAATGTCTTGGATATCAATGATCACGCTCCAGTTTTTAGTAAACCATTATATAAAGTCTCCATAGCCGAGCAAGCGCCAATTGGCACCACAGTAACCAGACTACAGGCTCGAGATCTAGATGAAGGATTGAATGCGGAGATAGTTTACTCCTTTATCAGTCGAACGCCCCAAAATATTTTGGAGAAGTTTGAAATTGACGCGCAAAGTGGAGATGTCAGAATTAAGGGTGATATTGATTATGAGGAAAACGCCGCTTTTGAAATCAGAGTTCAAGCCACCGATAAAGGTCCAGTGACTATGTCAGGTCATACTAAGCTTTTAATAGAGGTGCTAGACATTAATGATAACCCCCCAGATGTGAGTATAACATCACTTCTTAGCCCAGTAGAGGAAAATGCGGGAAAGGGAACAGTAATTGCCCTAATGACAGTATCAGATCCAGACTCGGGTAAAAACGGAGCAGTGCGCGTTCGCCTTGCCAGCTCCAATCCATTTAAATTACAGTCATCCTTTCAGAACTACTATTCATTGGTTTTAGATGGCGTGCTGGATCGGGAAAACGTCACGGAATATAACATTGCAGTCATTGCTGAAGACGAAGGGTCACCGCCAATGTCCAGAGCTAAAGTAATACAAGTGCAGGTCTCTGATGTGAATGACAATGCGCCTCGCTTCCCAAATTCTGTAGTTTATGCATATCTGCGCGAAAACAGCAAAATGGGCTCCATTATATCCACAGTGACGGCCTCTGACGCGGATATCATGGAGAATGCACATATAACATACGCTTTACTGCAAAGCTCTGTCACTGGTACACCCGTTTCAGCGCTCCTTAAAGTAAACTCATTGACAGGAGAGATCGAGAGCATGCAGTCGTTCAACTATGAGGAGATAAAAACGTTTGAGTTTAAAGTTCAGGCCACAGACTCTGGTGTTCCTCCGCTCAGCAGTAACGTGACTGTCAATGTTTTTATCCTGGATGAGAATGACAACAGTCCCGGGATTCTCGCGCCCTATTCCGAGCTCGGTTCCGTTAACACAGAGAACATTCCCTATTCTGCTGATGCGGGCTACTTTGTGGCCAAGATCAGGGCTGTAGATGCAGATTCTGGGTACAATGCGCTGCTGTCTTACCACATCTCTGAACCCAAAGGAAACAATCTGTTCCGAATCGGAACCAGCAGCGGGGAGATCAGGACTAAGAGGAGAATGAGTGACAATGACCTGAAAACTCACCCGCTGGTCATTTTGGTTTGTGATAACGGAGAGCCCTCACTGTCAGCGACTGTGTCTATTGATGTTGTGGTTGTTGAAAGCGCAGGTGATGTCGAGACTCCATTCAGACACGCGCCGATAAAGGAGGAGAGTTTCTCGGATTTAAATCTGTATTTGCTGATCGCCATTGTGTGCGTGTCCGTCATCTTTTTCCTGAGTCTCATCAGTTTGATAGCTGTAAAATGCCACAGGACAGACAGCAGTTTGGGCAGGTACAGCGCCCCGATGATCACCACTCACCCTGACGGGAGCTGGTCTTACTCCAAATCTACTCAGCAGTATGACGTGTGTTTTAACTCCGACACACTGAAGAGTGACGTAGTGGTTTTCCCTGCGCCATTTCCGCCTGCAGATGCAGAACTGATCAGTATTAATGAAGGAGACACTTTTACCAGAACACAAACACTTCCTAATAAAGAAAAGGTAAGGGATTAAATGATTTTTATTGCGATTCTTATTGTTGTTTTTTTAATTAGTGGGACATGGTGTTTCTTTTCATTGACTAGTTTTCATTGAAAGACAATTGTATTACTAATTTCTGAGACTTAAAATGTTAAAAGTGGCTTAATGGTTAATAGTGTTTTGTTGAGGTAAACAAACTTATAGGAATTACTTAATATATTATTATTATTATTATTATTATTATTATTATTACATAGTAAAACCAAAATTTCGCGCTTTTGTGGAGCTGTCCGTAGTTCTGAACGTCTCGTGGTCTTTTTGATGTAGGTACATCGCTGCAACTATTTCTGTTTCTCCTGTTGCAATAACTTTTTTTTTTTTTTTTTTTTTACTTGCTTAAATGTGAAATGATAGCGATGCTGTACAACTGTATTGTTATAATACCTGTTATACGCATATTTTTTTAATTATTAATGTATGATAATACTTTCATTTGTTTAATTATATAGTTATATAAAGGCATCCTTGTAGTAATATTAGTGAATTGGGAATTGGATATTATAGAACTTCATGTTATTCGTAGTGAAATCTAGTTAAGGCTTTTAAACATATCTCTTGATATGAAATATGAAAAGAGAATATGCAAATACAAAATAGTCTGTTTTGATGACGAAAATGCCCCATATTCCCTCATATACTGGACACACAATCACACACACACAAAAAAATCTAAATATTTTATTATAGTATTAGTTAAAAAATGACAAATAACTGCAATCGTATATGATGATCTGTTTATAATATTTTAGGTTTTTTTTATGGATATATATTCATAAATCCGCGTGGTGTCACTATAGTCCGTTGAATCTGTAACTGTCTCCAGTGTCTGGAAGCCCCTCCTGGTTTTAGTGGGGAGGAGATTTCACAAGGCTTTGTTTCAGAGAGTCTGGATGTATAAGAGACTGTACGAAGGCCTCCTGTTTTCTCGTCGCTAAAATGGAATATTGTCTAATATTTCTTTATTCGCATTGATGAACTCGGAATACCATCTGTTATTTCGTGGAGCATTGAACGGGATTCACTGGATGTAATAATGTTCTCGCCATACAGAAGGAAATCTATTGTGGCCTGTATTGTGTTCGTTGTTTTAGTGTGTTGTTGGGACGCGGTATCAGGGCAGCTCTCTTATTCTGTTTCAGAGGAGGTGAATCCGGGGACATCAGTGGGAAATATCGCTAAGGATCTAAACCTTAATGTTCAGGAACTGGAGTCGCGCATGTTTCAGATTGTCACGGGATCCAAGAAAAAATATTTCGAGGTAAATCTAAAAACTGGATTTCTTTATGTGAGTGAAAGAATAGACAGAGAGGAGCTTTGTGCCAAAGCACCTAAATGTACTCTCAGTGTAGAAGCGGTTATCAACAATCCACTGAAGCTTTATCAAATAGAAATTAATATTGTGGATGTAAACGACAATGCCCCATCTTTTAGTGCTAAAACTCAGTATTTAGACGTCGCCGAGAACACTTCACCAGGCGTAAAATTTCCTCTTTCTTATGCATCTGATGCGGATGTAGGAAAAAATACTGTGAGCACATATAAATTAAGCCAAAATGAGTATTTTTCTTTAGCTGTGCACAAAGGAGGAGAGCAGAGTGTCTCTGCCGAGCTAGTTCTGCAAAAAGCGTTAGACCGAGAGAAACAGCCTGTGATCCAACTCACGCTTACCGCTGGAGATGGAGGAAATCCACCAAGATCAGGCACGTCTCAGATAAGTATTAGAGTTTTAGATAATAATGATAATGCTCCTGAATTTAGTCGCCCTTTGTATAAAACTAGTCTTGTTGAAAACGTGCCAATTGGTACCACTGTAATAATTATAAACGCAACAGACAAAGATGAGGGAACAAATAGTGAGATCGTTTACTCACTTAGAGAGACAGATCAAGATCACATTTTAGACATTTTTCAAATTGATCCGAATACTGGTGTTATCACAGTTAAAGGTAATATAGATTTCGAGAAAAACAATGCATTTGAGATCCGCGCACAGGCCAGTGATAAAGGACAGCCTCCGATGTCCACGCACTGCAAAGTCCTGGTGGAGGTGCTGGATATTAATGACAACAACCCAGAGATAACCGTGACGTCTCTCCTCAATACAGTGAAAGAGGACGCCAGTATCGGCACTGCTGTCGCTCTCGTGTCAGTGATTGACAGGGACGGCGGCAAAAACGGTATGGTTAATTGTGTTGTATCTAACAAAGTGCCTTTTAAACTTGAGACGAATTATAAAAATTATTATTCTTTAGTGGTGGATGGACCTCTAGACAGGGAGCGCGCGTCTGAGTATAACGTGACTATCACAGCTACTGATGAAGGGACTCCGCCTCTCTCTAGCACCAGTGTCATTACTGTACACGTTTCTGATGTGAATGACAACGCGCCGCGCTTTCCAGAGCCCGTCATTAATGTTTATGTGAAAGAGAACAGTCAGATTGGAGCTGTTATTCATACAGTATCTGCTTTTGATCCTGATGTAGGTGATAATGCTCGGATAACATATTCTTTACTAGAAAGCTCGAAAAGCGGCCCAGTAACATCCATGATCAACATAAACTCTGACAGTGGAGATATACACAGTTTGCAGTCGTTTAACTATGAAGAGACAAAAACGTTTGAGTTCAAAGTTCAGGCCACAGACTCTGGTGTTCCTCCGCTCAGCAGTAACGTGACTGTCAATGTTTTTATCCTGGATGAGAATGACAACAGTCCCGGGATTCTCGCGCCCTATTCCGAGCTCGGTTCCGTTAACACAGAGAACATTCCCTATTCTGCTGATGCGGGCTACTTTGTAGCCAAGATCAGGGCTGTAGATGCAGATTCTGGTTACAATGCGCTGCTGTCTTACCACATCTCTGAACCTAAAGGAAACAATCTGTTCCGAATCGGAACCAGCAGCGGGGAGATCAGGACTAAGAGGAGAATGAGTGACAATGACCTGAAATCTCACCCGCTGGTCATTTTGGTTTGTGATAACGGAGAGCCCTCACTGTCAGCGACTGTGTCTATTGATGTTGTGGTTGTTGAAAGCGCAGGTGATGTCAAGACTCCATTCAGACACGCGCCGATAAAGGAGGAGAGTTTCTCGGATTTAAATCTGTATTTGCTGATCGCCATTGTGTGCGTGTCCGTCATCTTTTTCCTGAGTCTCATCAGTTTGATAGCTGTAAAATGCCACAGGACAGACAGCAGTTTGGGCAGGTACAGCGCCCCGATGATCACCACTCACCCTGACGGGAGCTGGTCTTACTCCAAATCTACTCAGCAGTATGACGTGTGTTTTAACTCCGACACACTGAAGAGTGACGTAGTGGTTTTCCCTGCGCCATTTCCGCCTGCAGATGCAGAACTGATCAGTATTAATGGAGGAGACACTTTTACAAGAACACAAACTCTTCCTAATAAAGAAAAGGTAAGAAACTGAAGGATTTCCATTTCATTTTTTTTGTTTTTGTTTGTGGCATTTAATGGGACTTCTACTGTTTCCTCTCGTTGACCTGCGCTCTAAAAAAGACTCAGTTCTAAATAAATTTTAAAAGTGGCTTAATGGTTAAGTATTTTTTCCTAAGCAGAAAGACTTGTAGTAATCGCTTAATGTATTGTGATATAGGCTTATTAAAAACGGAACGTTCGTGCTTTGGTGGAGCTGTCCATGGTTCTGAACTGGTCGTGCCTTTTTTTATATGAAGGCCTGTTTCCCTTTTCTAATACTAACTGTAACTAACATTTATTTATTTGTTTATTTATTTATTTGTATTTTTTTTATTCATTATTATTATTATTTTCTAGAAAATAATCTGTTTGTATTTTTAAACTTGCTTAAAAATGGGGAATGATAACGATTATGTACAAATTACTAATTGTAATACGCTTAATTTTAAAGTACTATACATGTATGTATTAATTTGATCATAAAGTTATGTAAACTCATCCTTGTAGTAATCTAAGGAAATTGGATATTACAAAACAGCAAGCTGCTCATAATGAAATCTGGTAAAATAATTTAAAAGTATCTCTTGATGTGAAAGATGAATACAGAAAATACAAATGTAAAATAATTCCTATTTTGATGACGAAAATGCCCCCATATCTTCACATAAATCGGACACACCGGAATATCTAAATCTTATTTTACAGTAGTTAAAATGACAAATAACTGCAATCGTATATGATGATCTGTTTGTGATATTTTTAGGGTTTTTATGGATATTAATTCATAAATCCGCGTGGTGTCACTATAGTCCGTTGAATCTCGAACTGTGTACCGTGTCTGGAAGCCCCTCCCGGTTTTAGTGGGGAGGAGATTTCACAAGGCTTTGTTTCAGAGAGTCTAGGTGTATAAGAGACTGCACGAAGGCCTCGTGTTTTCTCGTCGCTAAAATGGAATATTGTCTAATATTTCTTTATTCGCATTGATGAACTCGGAATACCATCTGTTATTTCGTGGAGCATTGAACGGGATTCACTGGATGTAATAATGTTCTCGCCATACAGAAGGAAATCTATTGTGGCCTGTATTGTGTTCGTTGTTTTAGTGTGTTGTTGGGACGCGGTATCAGGGCAGCTCTCTTATTCTGTTTCAGAGGAGGTGAATCCGGGGACATCAGTGGGAAATATCGCTAAGGATCTAAACCTTAATGTTCAGGAACTGGAGTCGCGCATGTTTCAGATTGTCACGGGATCGAAGAAAAAATATTTCGAGGTAAATCTAAAAACTGGATTTCTTTATGTGAGTGAAAGAATAGATAGAGAGGAGCTTTGTGCCAAAGCACCTAAATGTACTCTCAGTGTAGAAGCGGTTATCAACAATCCACTGAAGCTTTATCAAATAGAAATTAATATTCTGGATGTAAACGACAATTCTCCGTCTTTTAGCGAGAAATCACAAACCCTAGACATTGCGGAGAACACACTGCCTGGTGTTAGATTTCCTCTCCATCACGCTACAGACGCAGACGTTGGGAAAAATTCAATAAACACTTACAAGCTTAGCTCGAACGAGTATTTTTCATTAGCTGTGCACAAAGGAGGAGATCAGAGTGTGTCTGCTGAATTAGTGCTGCAGAAAGCTTTAGATCGAGAGAAACAGCCTGTTATACAGCTCACATTGACCGCTGTAGACGGAGGAACACCCTCTAAAACAGGCACATCTCTTATAATTATTAAAGTTTTAGATATTAATGATAATGCTCCTGCTTTCAGTAAGCCGTTGTATAAAACAACCGTTTTTGAAAATGTGGGTATTGGAACGACAATTGTGGTATTAAATGCAACAGATCTGGATGAAGGTACTAATAGCGATATTGTTTATTCTATAACTAAAAGAGATCAGAATAAAATCCTGCAGATTTTTGATATTGACCCGAATACCGGTGTTATCACAGTTAAAGGCAATATAGATTTCGAGGAGAGCAATGCATTTGAGATCCGCGCACAGGCCAGTGATAAAGGACAGCCTCCGATGTCCACGCACTGCAAAGTCCTGGTGGAGGTGCTGGATATTAATGACAACAACCCAGAGATAACCGTGACGTCTCTCCTCAATACAGTGAAAGAGGACGCCAGTATCGGCACTGCTGTCGCTCTCGTGTCAGTGATTGACAGGGACGGCGGCAAAAACGGTATGGTTAATTGTGTTGTATCTAACAAAGTGCCTTTTAAACTTGAGACGAATTATAAAAATTATTATTCTCTAGTGGTGGATGGACCTCTAGACAGAGAGCGCGCATCTGAGTATAACGTGACTATCACAGCTACTGATGAAGGCACTCCGCCTCTCTCTAGCACCAGTGTCATTACTGTACACGTTTCTGATGTGAATGATAACGCGCCGCGCTTTCCAGAGCCCGTCATTAATGTTTATGTGAAAGAGAACAGTCAGATTGGAGCTGTTATTCATACAGTATCTGCTTTTGATCCTGATGTAGCTGATAATGCTCGGATAACATATTCTTTACTAGAAAGCTCGAAAAGCGGCCCAGTAACATCCATGATCAACATAAACTCTGACAGTGGAGATATACACAGTTTACAGTCCTTTAACTATGAGGAGATAAAAACGTTTGAGTTCAAAGTTCAGGCCACAGACTCTGGTGTTCCTCCGCTCAGCAGTAACGTGACTGTCAATGTTTTTATCCTGGATGAGAATGACAACAGTCCCGGGATTCTCGCGCCCTATTCCGAGCTCGGTTCCGTTAACACAGAGAACATTCCCTATTCTGCTGATGCGGGCTACTTTGTGGCCAAGATCAGGGCTGTAGATGCAGATTCTGGTTACAATGCGCTGCTGTCTTACCACATCTCTGAACCCAAAGGAAACAATCTGTTCCGAATCGGAACCAGCAGCGGGGAGATCAGGACTAAGAGGAGAATGAGTGACAATGACCTGAAAACTCACCCGCTGGTCATTTTAGTTTGTGATAACGGAGAGCCCTCACTGTCAGCGACTGTGTCTATTGATGTTGTGGTTGTTGAAAGCGCAGGTGATGTCAAGACTCCATTCAGACACGCGCCGATAAAGGAGGAGAGTTTCTCGGATTTAAATCTGTATTTGCTGATCGCCATTGTGTGCGTGTCCGTCATCTTTTTCCTGAGTCTCATCAGTTTGATAGCTGTAAAATGCCACAGGACAGACAGCAGTTTGGGCAGGTACAGCGCCCCGATGATCACCACTCACCCTGACGGGAGCTGGTCTTACTCCAAATCTACTCAGCAGTATGACGTGTGTTTTAACTCCGACACACTGAAGAGTGACGTAGTGGTTTTCCCTGCGCCATTTCCGCCTGCAGATGCAGAACTGATCAGTATTAATGGAGGAGACACTTTTACAAGAACACAAACACTTCCTAATAAAGAAAAGGTAAGAGGTTTAATTTAAAAGCGAGCTAAACACATTCTTTTGTTTGCTGTGGTTTAGAGCTGCTGTTTCGTTTTCTTACATTCTTCTTGCTGTATAAATATATACACTGAGGGGAAAATAATTATGAACCATTGCACTTTTTTCCTTAAATTATTTCTGTTGCTTATAGGTTTAAAATGCCTTTTCCCCCCGTCTTTTGCACTGACGCATTGTCCGTGGTGCTGAAAACGCTGATGTCAAAAGTAATTTAAAACCTCTGTTAAATTGTTGGCAATTACTAGGTGACTTGTTGATCTTTGATTCTCATTTACATTCACAATATGAGCTACATCTTTTAATTTTCATTTGGTGTCTGCCCCGTCTTGTCCCCTTAAAAGTTTGTACTGTCCATGGTGCTGATAGCGTTGACCATAAATAGCATAACGATAATGCATTTTACACCGATGGCTTGATTTATTTAGTGTTAATTGTTACTTTTGTGCAGTAATTTCACTTTGCGTTTTTTTAATTGCAATATGTAAAGTACATGAGCGATTGTGTTTATGGGCTTTTTAAAACTCAGGTGACACTGATTTTCCCATGAATAAATATTAGTTTAGTAATCAAATATAAATTATTAATTAATTTATTATTATTATTATTTATTTTTTACAGTTATTTATTGTTTTCTTCACCCTCCAGTTTACTGGATTATTATTTCTGCATTTTGAACGTTGGAATGTTTTAAAAAAATTCCATTGCACTTCAAAACATATTCAATATATAATTGTCTGTACCATATGTATATCCACAAGGTGTCATCAGCGACCTGCGCTAAAACGATCTATTTTTTTATTCTCTGCGAGACTCCTCCTTGTTTTGGGGCAGGGCGTTTGGGCTGGAGCAGTGCTTTGTTCGTGAGAAGCCACAATAGAGGTTTTCTGAATAGCAGAGCACACCGTGGTTTATTTTACTACAACTGTGTACGGATGTTTTTAGTTTTCCTGTGGATGTGATGCTGACGGATCATGGCGAATTCACTAAAGGAACGAAATATATTGTGGATATATGTGACTGTATTTTATTTCCTTCCGAGGATATCTTCCGGGCAGATTGTGTATTCTGTGTTGGAGGAGGCCAGTCCGGGGACTACAGTTGGCAATATAGTAAAAGATTTAAACCTTAATTTGCAAGAACTGGAAAACCGTGGATTTCAGATCGCTTCTGGACCCAACAAGAGGTATTTCGATGTAAATAGGAAAACGGGAATACTTCAAATTAAAGACAAAGTAGACAGAGAGGAGCTATGTGGACGTAGCTTAAGATGTACGTTAGAATTGGAGGCCATTGTTAATTCGCCATTGAACATGTACCGATTTGAAGTAAATGTATTGGATATAAACGACAATTCTCCCACATTTCACTCTTCATCGTTACAATTAAATGTATCTGAAGCGGCATTTATAGGGGAAAGGTATGCATTACCAAATGCTTTTGACGCGGATGTGGGCAGTAATTCGGTAAAGAGCTACAAACTGAGTCCAAATGAGCACTTTTCTCTCGATGTTCAGAGCGGAGGAGATCAGAGTGTGTCTGCTGAATTAGTGCTGCAAAAAGCTTTAGACCGAGAGAAACAGCCTGTTATCCAACTCACACTGACCGCTGTAGACGGAGGAAAACCTCCAAGATCAGGAGCAATAAATATAATTGTTAATATCATAGATGCAAACGATAATATTCCTAAGTTTACACAAAGTCTCTTTACAAAACGCGAATTCCAGAAAATGTTCCCATTGGGAACATCCGTTATCACTGTAACACGCGAGTGATGCGGACGATGGACTAAATGGAGAGATTGTATATTCTTTTATTAAACATGTTAATGATAGAAATATCAAATCATTCACAATCGATCAAATATCTGGTGAAATAACAGTTCATGGTAAATTAGACCACGAATCAAACAATGCTATTGAAATTCGTGTTCAAGCGAGAGACAAAGGCTCGACACCAAGAGCAGCTCATTGTAAAGTATTGGTCGAAATATTGGACGTTAACGACAACATTCCTGAAATATCTGTAACCTCTCTTGTTAATGTTGTGAAAGAGGATTCACCAAAAGGGACAATGGTCGGTCTGATTACAGTAAAAGATGAAGATTCTGGCGAAAATGGATCTGTAAAACTGAAAATAGTCGATTCCCTTCCGTTTGCATTACAAAACACTTATAAGAATAAATATTCTCTGGTTGTAGACGGTCCTTTAGACAGGAGAGCGCGCGTCTGAGTATAACGTGACTATCACAGCTACTGATGAAGGGACTCCGCCTCTCTCTAGCACCAGTGTCATTACTGTACACGTTTCTGATGTGAATGATAACGCGCCGCGCTTTCCAGAGCCCGTCATTAATGTTTATGTGAAAGAGAACAGTCAGATTGGAGCTGTTATTCATACAGTATCTGCTTTTGATCCTGATGTAGGTGATAATGCTCGGATAACATATTCTTTACTAGAAAGCTCGAAAAGCGGCCCAGTAACATCCATGATCAACATAAACTCTGATAGTGGAGATATACACAGTTTACAGTCGTTTAACTATGAGGAGATAAAAACGTTTGAGTTCAAAGTTCAGGCCACAGACTCTGGTGTTCCTCCGCTCAGCAGTAACGTGACTGTCAATGTTTTTATCCTGGATGAGAATGACAACAGTCCCGGGATTCTCGCGCCCTATTCCGAGCTCGGTTCCGTTAACACAGAGAACATTCCCTATTCTGCTGATGCGGGCTACTTTGTGGCCAAGATCAGGGCTGTAGATGCAGATTCTGGTTACAATGCGCTGCTGTCTTACCACATCTCTGAACCCAAAGGAAACAATCTGTTCCGAATCGGAACCAGCAGCGGGGAGATCAGGACTAAGAGGAGAATGAGTGACAATGACCTGAAAACTCACCCGCTGGTCATTTTGGTTTGTGATAACGGAGAGCCCTCACTGTCAGCGACTGTGTCTATTGATGTTGTGGTTGTTGAAAGCGCAGGTGATGTCAAGACTCCATTCAGACACGCGCCGATAAAGGAGGAGAGTTTCTCGGATTTAAATCTGTATTTGCTGATCGCCATTGTGTGCGTGTCCGTCATCTTTTTCCTGAGTCTCATCAGTTTGATAGCTGTAAAATGCCACAGGACAGACAGCAGTTTGGGCAGGTACAGCGCCCCGATGATCACCACTCACCCTGACGGGAGCTGGTCTTACTCCAAATCTACTCAGCAGTATGACGTGTGTTTTAGCTCCGACACACTGAAGAGTGACGTAGTGGTTTTCCCTGCGCCATTTCCGCCTGCAGATGCAGAACTGATCAGTATTAATGGAGGAGACACTTTTACCAGAACACAAACACTTCCTAATAAAGAACAGGTAAGAGATTTGTATTGAAAGTGAGGAAAACACATTATTCTCTTAGAATGTAGAATAGAATGTAGTTCTATCGTGTTTTGCGCTAGTGCCCTCTGTCCGTGGTGCTGAAACGCAAATATCAAAATCCACTGTTCTTTCATCCTATATTGCCATGTATAAATTGTGGCGAGTTTAGTCTTTGCTTCGTTTCGAGCTACATATCTAACTGTCTGTCCTGTCTATTGTTTTGGTCATTGAATTGTTTTGCTTGTTGTTACAAAGTATTGTAATTATTCCTCAAGAGTGCATATGTAGATTTTTTTTATTTATGTATTTATTTTTATTTTTTTGCACAGTGGACATTGCATTGTTTTACAGTGTGTTTTTTCTTAATATGTATTTGGAGCTGTTTGAGGTACTGAACTCCTGGCGCCCAAACATCAAGTTATCAGATTTAGTCACCTCCGATCACAAAGCCTCATTTTTTCTTGTCGTGAGAATCACAATATTTATATGATGTAATACAGAACAAACACACACAAAAATAAAAATAAATAAATAAATAGGAACGATAGAAAAATCTATATTTTGGCACGTTTGGTATAGCATTTTTAATGCAATGAATCTTAATTTTCCCTGATTTTAATTTTACTTAAATGCAGAGTGAATTGACAAAACCTACAAACATAAAACGGTATACAGGTAAGTTTGTGTGTGTGTGTGTGTGTGTGTGTGTGTGTGTGTGTGTGTGTGGATTTTAATGATCCACTAATTACTTTGTTCAATAATACAAGTAAATAGTTTGAAATTCTTCTATTGTGATTATAAAGACATTGGGTCCCTTCTTAGTTGAATTATCTAAGCCTCTATTTGTCCGCGCGGTGTCGTTAGAGACCGGGATTTGATTTTACCCCAGCAATGCAAAGCTCCTCCTCAGTAAGGGAGGGTTCAGTTTATCACGTGGGGCTTTTGTTCGTGAAAGGCCACATTACTGTCTCTGTTATTGCACGAGCTGTGAGGAATAACGGCGTTGTTTGGTTATATTACCGAATGGATGAGACTGATTTATTGAAGGAATTTTGAAAATGTCGAAACACGGATTTAAATGGTGGATGTATTTTATTGCAACGTTTTCAATTTGGAATATTACCGATGGGCAGATTGTGTATTCGGTATCGGAGGAGGCTGATCCGGGAACCACAGTGGGAAATATAGCGAAGGATTTGAACCTAAATCTTCAAGAATTAGAGGATCGTGGGTTTCAGATTGTTTCAGGCCCAAACAAAAGGTATTTCAATGTTAATTTAAAAAGCGGTGTTCTTCTCGTCAAAGAGAGAATAGACAGGGAACAGTTATGCGGAAGGAGCAGCAAATGCTCTCTGGAATTAGAAGCTATTGTTAACTCCCCCTTGAACATGTATCGACTTGAGGTGAATGTTTTAGACATAAACGATAATATTCCTACTTTTAAGTCACCAAAGACAGAGTTAAATATCGCAGAATCTGCCTTCCCGGGTGAGAGATTTACATTACCAAGTGCGTTTGACGCGGATGTGGGCAGTAATTCGGTGAAGAGCTACAAGCTCAGTCCGAATGAACATTTTTCTCTGGATGTTCAGAGCGGAGGAGAACAGAGTGTGTCGGCTGAATTAGTGCTGCAGAAAGCTTTAGACCGAGAGAAACAGCCTGTTATCCAGCTCGTACTGACCGCTATAGATGGAGGAAAACCTCCAAAATCTGGAACAACAGAAATTATTATTAATGTGGAGGATGCAAACGATAACATCCCTGTATTTAGTAAATCTCTTTACAAAACAAGAATTATGGAAAATGCGCCCCCCGGCACCTCTGTTGTCACGGTCCATGCTAGTGACGCAGACGAAGGTTTGAATGGAGAAATCATTTATTCATTTATACGCAGTGATGATGATGACAATATTGCCAACGCTTTTACCATTGATTCTGTCAGTGGCATCATTTCTATTAAAGGGAATATTGATTACGAAGCAAGCAATGCTGTGGAAATTCGTGTCCAAGCAAAAGATAAAGGCCCGAAACCAAGGGCTGCTCATTGTAAAGTTTTAGTTGAAATTGTTGATGTTAATGATAATGTACCTGAAATTTCCGTTACATCTCTTGCTGAAACGGTGAGAGAGGACGCTGCTGCTGGTACAATGGTGGGACTGATCACCGTGAAAGACGAAGATGCGGGGAAAAACGGTGCAGTTGTTCTTAAGATACAATATTCTGCACCTTTTCGTATACAGAATACTTATAAGAATAAATATTCTCTGGTTGTAGACGGTCCTTTAGACAGAGAGCGCGCATCCGAGTATAACGTGACTATCACAGCTACTGATGAAGGGACTCCGCCTCTCTCTAGCACCAGTGTCATTACTGTACACGTTTCTGATGTGAACGACAACGCGCCGCGCTTTCCAGAGCCCGTCATTAATGTTTATGTGAAAGAGAACAGTCAGATTGGAGCTGTTATTCATACAGTATCTGCTTTTGATCCTGATGTAGGTGATAATGCTCGGATAACATATTCTTTACTAGAAAGCTCGAAAAGCGGCCCAGTAACATCCATGATCAACATAAACTCTGATAGTGGAGATATACACAGTTTACAGTCGTTTAACTATGAAGAGACAAAAACGTTTGAGTTTAAAGTTCAGGCCACAGACTCTGGTGTTCCTCCGCTCAGCAGTAACGTGACTGTCAATGTTTTTATCCTGGATGAGAATGACAACAGTCCCGGGATTCTCGCGCCCTATTCCGAGCTCGGTTCCGTTAACACAGAGAACATTCCCTATTCTGCTGATGCGGGCTACTTTGTGGCCAAGATCAGGGCTGTAGATGCAGATTCTGGTTACAATGCGCTGCTGTCTTACCACATCTCTGAACCCAAAGGAAACAATCTGTTCCGAATCGGAACCAGCAGCGGGGAGATCAGGACTAAGAGGAGAATGAGTGACAATGACCTGAAAACTCACCCGCTGGTCATTTTGGTTTGTGATAACGGAGAGCCCTCACTGTCAGCGACTGTGTCTATTGATGTTGTGGTTGTTGAAAGCGCAGGTGATGTCAAGACTCCATTCAGACACGCGCCGATAAAGGAGGAGAGTTTCTCGGATTTAAATCTGTATTTGCTGATCGCCATTGTGTGCGTGTCCGTCATCTTTTTCCTGAGTCTCATCAGTTTGATAGCTGTAAAATGCCACAGGACAGACAGCAGTTTGGGCAGGTACAGCGCCCCGATGATCACCACTCACCCTGACGGGAGCTGGTCTTACTCCAAATCTACTCAGCAGTATGACGTGTGTTTTAGCTCCGACACACTGAAGAGTGACGTAGTGGTTTTCCCTGCGCCATTTCCGCCTGCAGATGCAGAACTGATCAGTATTAATGGAGGAGACACTTTTACCAGAACACAAACACTTCCTAATAAAGAAAAGGTAAGATAAGTGATTACATATTTTGTTTCATTGGTGAATTAAGTCTTATGAATTTGAGCTACATATCTAATTGGCATCCTCTCTGTTGTCTTGATTATTTAATATTTTGTTTATAGTTACAAAATATTGTAGTTTTTAGTTTAGAGTGCAGATGAAACACGATAGACATGATGGACATTGCATTGTTCTATATTATTTATTGTTGGTATAACTGGAGCTCATCGTGGTGCTGAACACTTTGCATCCAAAGGTAACAGTTATTTGTTCTGTCGTATAACACATGTAATGCGTTTTATCTTGGAACAGAAAATGTTATAGAATTATACAATACAGACAACCAATCAATCAATCAATCCATCAATTAATCTATCTATCTATCTATCTATCTATCTATCTATCTATCTATCTATCTATCTATCAATCAATCAATAAATGTACATTTCTTTTTCGTACGAGGTGATACATTTAGCTGAATGCAAACAGTTTAAGAGTTTGCAGAGAAAGCTTTCTCTTTATGCATGTATCATTTTTTTAAAAGCCCCTTTTCGTCTACATTAATTTGGCTTCGGTTCCTGCACGTAATTTTGAAAGCCATGCTTTTTGTGTCTCTTTGCGCTGTTTGAGTAAATCCTTCGCTGATATTTAAAAATATTGTTCAATTGCCATTCAGCTGAAATAGTATCTATTTGGTTGGTTGAAAAGGAACGTTTTGCTTTCTTGATGTGATGCTCAGTTTTATCCGCGCGATGTCAGTATCTGCCTGTTGTTTGAACATTCCTGACAAGACAAGGCTCCTCCTATTTTTCTTGTTCTGTCTTCCTGGATAAGGGCTTTGTTAGTCGTACGCCATTGTTCTCGGAAACAGTATACTCGTGGATTCAGCTGAAAACGTTTTACAGTCATGCGGGAGAATTTCGGTGATTTAACATACAATGCAATGGTCTGGTAAAATGGCTTTAACAGAGGGACATATTTTGAACGTGTGGATATTTTTCAGTGTCTTTCTTCGCTTTGGGATTTTTACAGATGGGCAGATTGTGTATTCCATTACAGAGGAGGCAAATCCAGGCACGACAGTTGGAAATTTAGCTAAGGATTTTAACTTGAATTTACAGGACATTGAAAGACGTGGATTTCAAATCGTGTCGGAATCCAACCGAAGGTATTTCGATTTGAATTTAAAGACGGGTGTTCTTCACGTTAAGGAGAGAATAGACCGAGAGGAGCTATGTGAACAGAATGTGAAGTGTTCTTTACCTCTAGAAGCAATTGTTAACTCGCCTTTGAATATATATAGATTTGAGGTAAATGTACTAGATATTAATGATAATCCACCATTATTTCGTACCTCAAAGACAACACTAAATATTTCAGAATCAGCTTTTCCAGGGGAGCAGTTCGCTCTGCCGAGCGCGTTTGACGCGGATGTGGGCAGTAATTCTGTGAAGAGCTACAAACTGAGTCCGAATGAACATTTTTCTCTGGATGTTCAGAGTGGAGGAGAGCAGAGTGTGTCTGCTGAATTAGTGCTGCAGAAAGCTTTAGATCGAGAAAAGCAGCCATTAATTCAGCTCACACTCATCGCTGTAGATGGAGGAAAACCTCCAAGATCAGGAACAATGCAAATAATCGTAAATGTTGAAGATGTCAACGACAACATTCCTGTTTTCAGTAAATCGTTGTATAAAGCTCGCGTAAATGAAAACTCGCCACCCGGTACTTCTGTTGTTACAGTTCAGGCCAGCGACCCAGATGAGGGTGTAAATGGTCAGATTGTTTATGGTTTAGTTAACCACGATAATGATAAAAATGTCGATTCATTTTCAATAAATCCTGAAACTGGCGAGATTACTGTGAAAGGTGATGTAGATTACGAAAGAAAAAATGCTGTGGAGCTCCGCGTGCAGGCAAAAGATAAAGGGCATAAACCTAGAGCTGCTCTTTGTAAAGTGCTACTGGAAATTGTTGACATTAACGATAATGTTCCAAAAATCTCCGTATCATCTTTGGTTAACAATGTAAAAGAAGATGCTCAGATTGAGACAATGGTTGGAATGATAACCGTCACTGATAATGATGCTGGTAAAAACGGACAGGTAACGTTAAAAATTCAGGGCTCTGCTCCTTTTAAAGTTCAGAACTCGTACAAAAATTATTATACTTTAGTTGTTAATGGGCCTTTAGACAGGGAGCGCGCGTCTGAGTATAACGTGACTATCACAGCTACTGATGAAGGGACTCCGCCTCTCTCTAGCACCAGTGTCATTACTGTACACGTTTCTGATGTGAATGATAACGCGCCGCGCTTTCCAGAGCCCGTCATTAATGTTTATGTGAAAGAGAACAGTCAGATTGGAGCTGTTATTCATACAGTATCTGCTTTTGATCCTGATGTAGCTGATAATGCTCGGATAACATATTCTTTACTAGAAAGCTCAAAAAGCGGTCCTGTAACATCCATGATCAACATAAACTCTGATAGTGGAGATATACACAGTTTACAGTCGTTTAACTATGAAGAGACAAAAACGTTTGAGTTTAAAGTTCAGGCCACAGACTCTGGTGTTCCTCCGCTCAGCAGTAACGTGACTGTCAATGTTTTTATCCTGGATGAGAATGACAACAGTCCCGGGATTCTCGCGCCCTATTCCGAGCTCGGTTCCGTTAACACAGAGAACATTCCCTATTCTGCTGATGCGGGCTACTTTGTGGCCAAGATCAGGGCTGTAGATGCAGATTCTGGTTACAATGCGCTGCTGTCTTACCACATCTCTGAACCCAAAGGAAACAATCTGTTCCGAATCGGAACCAGCAGCGGGGAGATCAGGACTAAGAGGAGAATGAGTGACAATGACCTGAAAACTCACCCGCTGGTCATTTTGGTTTGTGATAACGGAGAGCCCTCACTGTCAGCGACTGTGTCTATTGATGTTGTGGTTGTTGAAAGCGCAGGTGATGTCGAGACTCCATTCAGACACGCGCCGATAAAGGAGGAGAGTTTCTCGGATTTAAATCTGTATTTGCTGATCGCCATTGTGTGCGTGTCCGTCATCTTTTTCCTGAGTCTCATCAGTTTGATAGCTGTAAAATGCCACAGGACAGACAGCAGTTTGGGCAGGTACAGCGCCCCGATGATCACCACTCACCCTGACGGGAGCTGGTCTTACTCCAAATCTACTCAGCAGTATGACGTGTGTTTTAACTCCGACACACTGAAGAGTGACGTAGTGGTTTTCCCTGCGCCATTTCCGCCTGCAGATGCAGAACTGATCAGTATTAATGGAGGAGACACTTTTACTAGAACACAAACACTTCCTAATAAAGAAAAGGTAAGAGATTTACATTACACGAAAACACTTTAATTAGAGCTGCTGTTTCTACTTTGAATTTTCGTGCTCTATATGGCTTATTCAGGTGATTTTATATCAGGTTTGAGGGGAAATAGAAATCATTGTTACCTTATTTCTCCCTAAATTAATCTACTCTGGTTGCACGAAGGTTTAAACTGCAGTTTTATCTTCTTTTGCACTGACATACTCTGTCCATGGTGCTGAAAACGCATATGTTCTTATCTACTGTTCTTTCAGGGGGTTCGTGAGTTGGAAAAGCTATTAATTAAAAAATTATAATTATTTAAATACAATTTAAATAAAAAAATAATTTTGAAAAAAAAAAATATAGGGTTGAAATGTGTAATAAAGCAGTGTCTATTATGCGCTGCTTTGTTAACAGAGGTTACCGTGAAAACAGCTCTATTTCTGCTGTTCCATAAGCACCTGCTGTCAGACAGTGGATTTAAGCTTTTATTCAGTCTGTCTGATGTTTTTTGTTGTTGTTTTGGACTAAAAGTTTTTTGTTGTTGTTGCAACTCTTAATTGGTAGATGGAAAACAAACTAATGTGCACTCTAAACATTTCAACACTATAATAACAGTATGTAGAATTGTTTATGAAGCAGATAAAATCCCTATAATGTATAATTTTGACTCATAATTTTCTTGGAAAAAATAAAAGATTTAAAGCCTGAAATGTGAGATTTAACATTTTATAAAACTTTTTTTGACAAAACTTTATTTGAACACGTGATACAATTTAGCACATAACGTTATGCTGCAAGTCACCAAACCAATATTTTTTTATTTGTTGAATATCTGTTGGTTTTCAACTAAATTTCTGTGTGTATGAGTACTTGAACATTTCCAGCACATTTTAACAATACAGTGATACTATTGATAACTCTGATCATTTTGGTTACTATAATCGTGATGAAATTTTCATGCCATTTTATATCTCTAATGTAGTTATGTAAACTAATTCTGATAAAAATTTAAAGCGGTTAAAATATATATATATATTTTAAATATACATGCAAAAAAATATGCCATTAAGGTATTTAAATATTTACTTAAAATCACAGGGGCTACTTTGAATAAATAATTTAAGCCAAAGGTGTTCGGCTGGCAAACAAAGTTTGACAACCCCTGCAAAAAAATAAAATAAGTCAGTTTCAGGTCTTCTTAACCTGTCTTGTACTTTTTTCTTTTTTTCATTAATTACATTGGTTTGTTAAGTGTGTGAATTCAATACCACTGTTATGATTAGATAGCCAGTATGATGTGGACACTTCCTTCATTCTAGGCATTATCAAATATATTTTAATTGTATGCTCATATAACCGAAAGATTAATCATATCAAAATATTTTATTTAGAAACAGTGGAGTTTGCAGAGATCCGCACGATGTCACTAGTCTTTCATTTTACACGAGAATTTTCCTGACGCCACTAAGCTCCGCCTCATTTTGTAGCTTCCGGAGCAGAGAGGCTTTGTTCAGTATTCGCCATTGTGTGTGGAAGCTGCTGTAGTGCGTGGTTTCGGGTGAATATTTCCTCGGATACTATGCTGTCGGATTTTTATGACTTTGGCATATTCAGAAGATTTAGAGGCAATGGCATCCAAAGGGCAATCAAGATTTCGGGTTTGGATTTCTGTGTACTTTCTGTGTTGGCTTTGGAATATAGCGGGCGGACAGCTGGTGTATTCAGTGTCGGAGGAAACAAACACAGGCACTACAGTTGGGAATTTGGTGAAGGATTTTAATCTGAATATTCAGGACCTTGAGGTTCGAGGGTTTCATATTGTTCCGGGACCGAACAAGAGGTATTTCGATGTTAATACTAAAACTGGAATTCTCCATGTCAGAGAGAGAATTGATCGAGAAGAGATTTGCGAGCAGAATATTAAATGTTCTCTGCCTTTAGAAGCCATGATTAGCTCACCATTGAATATTTACCGATTTGAAATAAATGTTGTTGACATTAATGATAATGCACCAGCATTTCGGACATCAATAACAAATTTGAATGTCAGTGAATCAGCTATTTCAGGAGAGAGATTTCCATTGCAGAGTGCGTTTGACGCAGATGTGGGCAGTAACCTCGGTAAAGAGCTACAAGCTGAGTCCCAATGAACACTTCTCTCTGGATGTTCAGAGCGGAGGAGATCAGAGTGTGTCTGCTGAATTGGTGCTGCAGAAAGCTTTAGATCGAGAAAAACAGCCTGTTATCCAATTCACACTGACCGCTGTAGACGGAGGAAAACCTCCCAAATCTGGTACAACAGAAATTATAGTTAACGTTGTGGATGTTAATGATAATATTCCTGTTTTCAGTAAGTCTTTGTATAAAACTAAAATTAATGAGAATGCGGCGCCTGGTACTCATGTTATAACGGTTCAAGCTGTTGATTTAGATGAGGGCGTAAACGGTGAAATAATTTATGCAATTGTCAAGCACAACAATGACAAAAATGTAGATGCGTTTTCGATAAACTCAGAAACAGGTGAAATTACTGTAAAAAAGATATAGATTATGAGCAGAGGAATGCAATCGAACTCAGAGTACAAGCAAAAGATAAAAGTAATAACCCGAGGGCAGCACACTGTAAAGTACTGGTCGAGGTTGTGGATGTCAATGACAACATACCAGAGATATCTGTGACGTCTTTAGTGAGCACTGTTAAAGAAGATGCTCCGATTGACACAATGGTTGGAATGATAACTGTAACTGATAGTGATGCTGGTAAAAACGGACAGGTAACTTTGAAGATTCAGGGCTCTGCTCCTTTTAAAGTTCAGAACTCGTACAAGAATTATTATACTTTAGTTGTTAATGGGCCTTTAGACAGGAGCGCGCGTCTGAGTATAACGTGACTATCACAGCTACTGATGAAGGGACTCCGCCTCTCTCTAGCACCAGTGTCATTACTGTACACGTTTCTGATGTGAATGATAACGCGCCGCGCTTTCCAGAGCCCGTCATTAATGTTTATGTGAAAGAGAACAGTCAGATTGGAGCTGTTATTCATACAATATCTGCTTTTGATCCTGATGTAGGTGATAATGCTCGGATAACATATTCTTTACTAGAAAGCTCAAAAAGCGGTCCAGTAACATCCATGATCAACATAAACTCTGATAGTGGAGATATACACAGTTTACAGTCGTTTAACTATGAAGAGACAAAAACGTTTGAGTTCAAAGTTCAGGCCACAGACTCTGGTGTTCCTCCGCTCAGCAGTAACGTGACTGTCAATGTTTTTATCCTGGATGAGAATGACAACAGTCCCGGGATTCTCGCGCCCTATTCCGAGCTCGGTTCCGTTAACACAGAGAACATTCCCTATTCTGCTGATGCGGGCTACTTTGTGGCCAAGATCAGGGCTGTAGATGCAGATTCTGGTTACAATGCGCTGCTGTCTTACCACATCTCTGAACCCAAAGGAAACAATCTGTTCCGAATCGGAACCAGCAGCGGGGAGATCAGGACTAAGAGGAGAATGAGTGACAATGACCTGAAAACTCACCCGCTGGTCATTTTGGTTTGTGATAACGGAGAGCCCTCACTGTCAGCGACTGTGTCTATTGATGTTGTGGTTGTTGAAAGCGCAGGTGATGTCAAGACTCCATTCAGACACGCGCCGATAAAGGAGGAGAGTTTCTCGGATTTAAATCTGTATTTGCTGATCGCCATTGTGTGCGTGTCCGTCATCTTTTTCCTGAGTCTCATCAGTTTGATAGCTGTAAAATGCCACAGGACAGACAGCAGTTTGGGCAGGTACAGCGCCCCGATGATCACCACTCACCCTGACGGGAGCTGGTCTTACTCCAAATCTACTCAGCAGTATGACGTGTGTTTTAACTCCGACACACTGAAGAGTGACGTAGTGGTTTTCCCTGCGCCATTTCCGCCTGCAGATGCAGAACTGATCAGTATTAATGGAGGAGACACTTTTACAAGAACACAAACACTTCCTAATAAAGAAAAGGTAAGATATAACATATAAAGCATTTTTTTTTTCATTTTTCAGACACAACTGTCAAATGCGTAAAATAAAATAAAAACTTAAAACAAATGTTTTGCCATATTTCTAAAATGTACAGATAATGAGAAAAGTAATGTTTTAACTGATATTGTCATGTTATAGTTTTCTTTTAGAAGCCACTTGGTGTCAGTATTGAAGTGTTTTGCAGCTTTTGTGCGCGCCCACATTGGCTCCTCCTCATTCTCCTTTGAGCGAGCGCTTATGCGCTTTGTTCTGTTTCTCTTTATGGCTGTAAGCATTGAAACAAATGGCCATATAGGATAATTTAACCAAAGAATGGAACATATTTTATTAATATTTACAAAATAGATGCGCAATGGCTCGGATAATTATTCTTGGCGGGACCGTTTTTTGTCTGGTTTTGCTGCTCTTGCTGTCTATAGCTTCAGCCCAGATCGCATATTCCGTTTCAGAGGAGGTGAACACGGGGACGTTTGTTGGGAATATCGCAAAGGATCTTAATTTGAATGTTCAAGAACTGGAATCACGCGGATTTCATATCCCCGCAGTTTTGGGGAGGAAATATTTTGAGGTTAATTTGAAAACCGGTGTTCTGTTTGTCAGCGAAAGGATCGACAGGGAGGAATTTTGTCACGCCTCACCACAATGTCCAGTGAATTTAGAAGCCATTGTTGATAATCCGTTAAACCTGTTTCGCATTGAGATAAGTGTTTTAGATATTAATGACAATGCTCCGTCGTTTCGTGTTAGGTCTAAACAATTTAACATATCAGAGAATGCCTTTATTGGAGACCGATTTCAGTTGCCTAGAGCGTCGGACCCTGATGTTGGAGCGAACTCGGTTAAAAACTACAAGCTGAGTCCAAACGAGCACTTTTCTCTGGATGTACAGAGCGGAGGAGAGCAGAGTGTGTCGTCTGAGTTAGTACTGCAGAAAGCTTTAGATCGAGAAAAACAGCCTGTGTTCCAGCTCACACTGACTGCTGTAGATGGAGGAAAACCTCCCAAATCAGGTACAATGCAGATAGTCATAAATGTGCAAGATGTAAATGATAATGCACCCGTGTTTGGTAAAGCTCTCTACAAAGTGCGTCTTGTTGAAAATGCACCAGTGGGAACATTAGTCATAAATCTAAATGCCACTGATTTAGATGAGGGTGTGAATAGTGAAATAATTTATTCTTTAGTGCACCAAGACAGCGATGACAAAGCAAACAGCGTTTTTAAAATGGACTCTTCCACCGGCGTGATTTCAGTGCAGGGCAGTGTGGATTTTGAGCAACACAATGCATACGAGATTCATGCTCAGGCTAAAGACAAAGGGTCGAGTCCGCGATCCGCGCACTGTAAAATATTAGTAGAGGTTTTAGATATAAACGACAATGAGCCAGAAATATCATTAACGTCACAAGTGAACACAGTAAGGGAGGATGCTAAAAAAGAAACAACGGTTGCTTTGATCACGATATCGGACAAAGACTCGGGAAAGAATGGGAATACGCATGGGAAAGTGGTAGGTGATATTCCTTTTAAATTACAATCGTCGTATAAAAACTATTATTCTCTTGTAGTGGATGGGCCGTTGGATAGAGAGCGTGTTGATCGATATAATGTCACAATCATAGCGTCAGATGAAGGGACTCCGCCTCTTTCTGCCACTCGTGTTTTTACAGTATATGTATCTGATGTTAATGACAATCCGCCACGTTTCCCAAATCCTGTCATAAATATCTTTGTAAAAGAAAATGGCCCTAAAGGCCAAATCATTTACACTATTTCAGCTGTTGATCCAGATTTAGATGAAAATTCCAAAATTACTTATGGATTATTGGAACCACTTCATAAATCTGGAAATACATATTCTGCTGTTAGTATAAACTCTGACAGTGGGGATATACAGAGTTTACAGTCCTTTAACTATGAGGAGACAAAAACGTTTCAGTTCAAAGTTCAGGCCACAGACTCTGGTGTTCCTCCGCTCAGCAGTAACGTGACTGTCAATGTCTTTATCCTGGATGAGAATGACAACAGTCCCGGGATTCTCGCGCCCTATTCCGAGCTCGGTTCCGTTAACACAGAGAACATTCCCTATTCTGCTGATGCGGGCTACTTTGTGGCCAAGATCAGGGCTGTAGATGCAGATTCTGGGTACAATGCGCTGCTGTCTTACCACATCTCTGAACCCAAGGGAAACAATCTGTTCCGAATCGGAACCAGCAGCGGGGAGATCAGGACTAAGAGGAGAATGAGTGACAATGACCTGAAAACTCACCCGCTGGTCATTTTGGTTTGTGATAACGGAGAGCCCTCACTGTCAGCGACTGTGTCTATTGATGTTGTGGTTGTTGAAAGCGCAGGTGATGTCAAGACTCCATTCAGACACGCGCCGATAAAGGAGGAGAGTTTCTCGGATTTAAATCTGTATTTGCTGATCGCCATTGTGTGCGTGTCCGTCATCTTTTTCCTGAGTCTCATCAGTTTGATAGCTGTAAAATGCCACAGGACAGACAGCAGTTTGGGCAGGTACAGCGCCCCGATGATCACCACTCACCCTGACGGGAGCTGGTCTTACTCCAAATCTACTCAGCAGTATGACGTGTGTTTTAACTCCGACACACTGAAGAGTGACGTAGTGGTTTTCCCTGCGCCATTTCCGCCTGCAGATGCAGAACTGATTAGTATTAATGGAGGAGACACTTTTACAAGAACACAAACTCTTCCTAATAAAGAAAAGGTAAGCCTTTATAGGGGTCCTCTGTTTGTCCAGTTAAAATATATATATATTTTCCCCTGAAGTACCTATGTGTGCTTTTACATAGTTCCAAGTCTTGTATTGAGTTCCTGACACCTCTGCAGAATCATGGGCCTTTTTAGATTGCCTGAGACTGAGAGCTCTCCATGGTGCTGAAACACACTGATAAGCATAGTTTGAATCTCTCCAGCAACAGTGAGCTGAATTGAGCAGTAATTTTTATGGTGCCTATATGGAATACCAAATTTTATGTTTGGCCAAACTATACAGATCAGTTTCAAGGGTTTTTCCTCATATTTGCAGCTGTTATTTTATTGTTGTTTTATTTTATTTTTCTTTAATTTTTTTTCTTCCCAGTTCTGGCCACTTGTATTATGCAGAGATTACTATGTTTGTTTCTAGGTCTGAACATGAGTCAGACGGCTGTCACATGGAGCGGATTTGTCGCTGCCTGTGTCATGTTGGTTAAAGAGGCCATGCCCGGCTTCTGTGCTCCCCTTGGGTGATCTCTTGCACATAAACCGCAACAAAGGATGCTACTACTGGGCTTAAATTTGCCAGTGCTATCTTACTGAACACATGCCTTTTCCCTATTTTATTGTTTTTTTTCTTTTTTTTTCTTTCACTTACTGCAGGCAGTACTCGTTACTGGTGGTTCTCCTTTTCAACCTCTCTGTGTGCCTTTCAATAATTTTAGAAGCTATTTCCCAATGGAATTTTCGTTTAAATTCACTTTGTAAACGGGGTTCAGCAGATTAGAATTTTAACTGCAGTCCAGCCACACACTGTCTCTCCTTGCAGCTGAGGCCTCTCAGCAGGGTAGGAGCAATACAGATCATTTCTACAGCCTGTAATTTGGAGAAGGGCTGTCTTATATATATATATATATATATATATATATAGTGCTGTCTCATTCACAAATTAAACATATATATTATATATAATATGTATATATATTATATGTATATATATATTACAAATATATTATTATTATTATTTTTGCATGGTTTGCTATTGTTAATGGCCAGTTGGATGCTTTCTCTCTATCATCATGCTTTTAGGTTGATCCGATTGTGTTTGTCTCTACTGTACACTTTAGTGGATTGCATCAGTTATATGCATGAGGATGATTTAGATGGTCTCTAAGCAACATATTAATGTTCTACCTCTGGTCATACTGTGGTGTTTGTGTGTGTGTGTTATATATATATATATATATATATATATTACACACACACACAGCTCCAGTTCTGTAAAAGAGCAGATGAGATAACATTAAGAGAGAGAGAGAGAGAGATATGTATATATATATATATATATATATATATATATATATATATATATAATGTTATCTCATCTGCTCTTTTACAGTACATCTGCAGGTTTGTGCTTTGCTGTGTTTTGTTGCGTTAAGCAGAACCACACAAAGCAGAATTCAGCTCTATTATTGTCTCTGCACCGGCTGAGATTTTCCTTCTAAGCGGATGCATGTTGCCTGTGTGAGAGAACAAGAGGGGGATGGGAGAGAGAAAAAGAGGGATAGAGAAAGGGAGGAGAGTGGGGGTGTTGAGGAAGGAGAGATGGGATAAAAGGTAGAGGGAAAAATCCAAAGAGAGGGAGAGAGATGGGACATGTAGTGGGGGGAGGGGCCGGTAATTTTCCGTTCTGCGCTGCAGGAGCCCATGGTTTGCAGGCTGAGCTCATAGTTCTGACATCATCACTGTCAATCACACCGAAGCCCCACCCTGTGCTCCAGTTCTGCTGAGGACAAGAGTCACTGTGACAACAACCGCAAACACAGTCATGCTGTTTATAGAGTGAGCGGTATATGTGTGTGTTTGTGATAGTTTGCTTATATGAGCAGAGGTTGCACATTTGATATTTGTTTACCAGCAGTATGAGTAAGAGTGTCAGCAGCAAAGGTTTCATTACAGTCCTGCACTGACTCTGGCTTGTACAGAGCATTAAATTGATTTCATAAGCACATTACGAAGATACAGTTCAGCTAATTGCTTTACATTTTAGTAATGTGCCTTAATGCAAAGAGGTCCACTCATATGAAGAGAAACTCAATTCAACATCAGCTGTGCTGCAGGATAGATTTATTATTCACAATGTATTCTTTTGTAGTGAAATTTTTTTTTTTTCCCAAGACCATGTCTTTAGAAAATTTTCCTTCAAATTCTTCATGACTTGCAAGAATGAGAATGTTAAAGCAAAGAATTTTGAATTGCATCTGTAATGCAAATGTTAGTTGCTAAAATGTTGTTATAGTTGGTACATTTCAACTCTTTGTCCATCAATCAATTCAAATCAATCAATATGTAACTCTGATTTAACAATTCGTTTGCAGCATAATTTTAAAGATATTTTTTTAAAGATTATCTTAGCACAGAATATTTATTGTATTTAGCCTTAACATTTTGAATAAAATTGGTTTGGTTAGGTTTATGGTCCCCCTGACTCCCTGAAGTGAGTTTAGAGCAAAATAAACCATAAAATATTGAATATTTATTGTTCCATTATTACCCATTCGTAGTTATGTCCTACAGTTATCAGCTAAAGCACATGATTTATTGGCACAATCATTGACCAGTTGTTAATCAAGTAACACATGTGTCTTTTGTTCCCTCTACTCCTCTGTCTCCCTCACTTCCTGTCCAAACACGTGCCATAATGATGTTACATTGCAATCTTGGCACTTAGTGTCTTTTCTCATTCCTTCATTTTCAGGTTGTCATGGCGACCGGGCTCTGTTTCTTTACAACCAGCCAATGCTGCATTTTGCCACACCCACACACACAGTGAGAGAGAGACAGAGAGAAAGCAAGGGGGGAGAGAAAACGGGAAAGAGCACGCAGAGTCTGTGTGAGCAGAAAGGGTGTGGTGAGCTGGTACGGTAAATGAACGGAAAAGAGACAGTAGATTTAGAGCATGTTCATGAAAATGAGGGAATAAAAGGGGAAGCAGGTGGCATCAGGCAAACAAATGAGGGTGTCAGGGAGACAATAAAAATCTGATTTGCTGAATTAATTCACTCTCGGGAGTGTGAGTGGAGAAACAGCAGCCGCCGGGAGTTTAGCCACTGATTAAACATGACAGAATTTATCATAGGCTCATTGAGAGACAGAGAGGTAGAAAGAGAGGGAGAGACAAGGAGCAGGAAAAGATGATGAAACATGGGTGGCGCCAGTGGTGCTTCCAGGATGTAAACCCTGATCGTTTTTAGTGAAAGCCCAGAATGATGATGTTGGCTTTTTTCTTTTCTTTTTTTTTTTTTTTTTTTACAAAATCACATAGAGTGGCAAAATTTTGTTGCTAACAAAAATAAATGTTGTGCTCCAGTATTATAATTTAGATGTAGTGTCATAAGCCAAGTCTGGTGCATATATTAGCTCATACTTGGAAGGAGTTTTAATTGTAGGACACACAAGCCTGGACATTTGTCTTTGCAAAACTCTTTGAAAGCCACAAGGTAAAAACTTTGCAAAAGTTGACAAACTAAGCAGCTATTTTTCCTGATGCACTCATTTAACAACCTTCTAAATAAAACAATAATCTTGCAGCAACCCAAGTGAAAATAATTGTTTTTTTTTAAAACTGTAAATAAAAAGTTTTGGAGTCCATCTTGCAATAAGTACGATTTTAGCATTTTTCTTAAAAATCTCATGTTTAAATCAATGTGTGTTTTTTTTTCTTTCAGTTTTTGTAATTATTTGTGAAATTTACTAGTAATTTATTATTTTTATTATTATCTTATTTTAAAATTCATGAATACAGAGATTAATACAAGATTAAAACTGCTGCTTCTGGTACTTTTCCCTTTGAAAACACATACCCTATGTTATTATAATGTTTTAGCATTCATTCTGAAATATATATATATACCGTTATTTGTCTGTCCTAAGCTCTGAATGTCCACTGACTCTAGAACTGTTCTTGTAGGGCAAGCGGTAAAAAGAAAAGAAACATAATAGAAAACCTGGCTGCTTGATTTATTCTTGCTTTCACACACATACACAGCATTTATGGGGTTCTCAGTAGTGGCTTTGCAGCTCTGTCTGTGCAGAGGACTACTGAGGCTTGTCTGCATTGCCTGATAGCTTTGTTTCACCTCCACAGGCGTCAATTTTAGAATCAGGCTTCTGAAGGGCAGCCAGTGCTGAGGCAGCAGGGTTTATCAGGGTCCCGGAGGTTGACTTGTTTTGTGTTTTAGTAAAATCATGGACTGTTCTCTGACGGAGAAATGTAATGGAGGAGAAATTACACATGCTTTGGGATCACAGATCTGGGGATCACGTTGGTTTACAGAAGCAGAGAGCGTTTTGGGTGCATTTAGCTGTGCCTGCAGAGAATAGAACAGAGAATTCTGAATGTTTTATTTATTCTGCTGTCCCTAAAATGCCCTTTGAAGATGTAATAGAAGTTTGAATCCTTTTTTGAAAATCTAGGCTATGATTAGTAACGCCTATCTTGGGAGTTTTTATTATTAGAGAAAGAATGTAAATATTTGTTCTGGCAGTGATTCAATTTAATTACAGTTCTTTAAAATAAATAATTTTTTGAAGTTGTAAATAAAACAGATTATTTGAGTATGTTTTACAATAAGACAATTTCAGTTTTTTTCTACTTAATGTAATGGTTTAGTTTCTTGGTGTTTCTTTGTTACTGTCAGATTTGCTAACAATTTCTGTATGTAAATATATTTCTACACATTTTTTTTGTGCATACTTTGTGATGTTTACCAATGTCGAAAGATAGAAAGAAGATACATATATTTTGCCTTCTCACTCACTCTTGCCTTTAAATTTTTCTCTTTAAATTTGAATAGTTTCATGATTGGTCAGAATATGTCAGTTTATTCTACATTTAAGCCATTATTTAAGGGTAGCTGAGAAGGAAAAGAGGAAGGGAGAATATGTTGTTTTAAAAATAGATCACACTGCAGGAGAAACATGGAAATGTCTGGCAGACATAAGTATTAAAGATAAGAGCATAACAATGTTTAGAGATGAAATTTGCAAAAGGGATTTTTTTTATTCCATCCCATTGCTGCTTTGCCTCATGACAACATGCATTCTGGTACGAGTTATGCAGACCTGCAGTTCTTCTTTGTACCCATAGAGGTCTGACTTTACCCATCCTCTGTTTGACAATGTCCAGTTCATACTGACACACCCAGAGTATTTTCTTCTTCTTGGTCTTTCAGCCTATATCTAATTAATATGCAGGTCTCCTAGAAATAAAATAGTAAAGGATGATAGACAAAAAAGAAAAAAAAAATAGGAGAGGAAAAAGCTGAACTTTATTAAACATGATATTGATATTTTTGTGCATCTTATAATATAGCAAAGTTTTAATCTGTACAAATATCCAAAGTTGTTTACATTCAATTGTAGAATACAAATGTAGAATTTAATTAGATATTTTTTTTACAGAATTCTATATTTCTATAAAATATTATTTATAGAATACCTCATACATTTTTATTTAATTATATTAATTTATTTTTATTTTGGTAACACTTTACAATAAGGTTCATTAGTTAAACATTAGTTCATGTATTAACTAACATGAACTAATCATGAGCAATACATTTAAAGGGAAGGGGTGTGTGGCCAAGTATGGTGACCCATACTTGGAATTTGTGCTCTGCATTTAACCCATCCAAGTGCACACACACCTGGAGCAGTGGGCAGCCAATGCTGCGGCGCCCGGGGAGCAGTTGGGGGTTTGGTGCCTTGCTCAAGGGTCTCACCTCAGTCATGGTATTGAAGGTGGAGAGTGCTGGTTATTCACTCCCCCCACCTACAATCCCTGCCGGACCTGAAATTCGAACCCACAACCTTCTGGTTACAAGTCCGACTCGCTATCCATTAGGCCACGACTGCCCCTATGTGTTACTGTATTTACTAATCTTCGCTAACATTAGTTAATAAAAATACAGATGTTCATTGTTAGTTCATGTTAGTTCACAGTGCATTAACTAATGTTAACAAGATTTTAATAATGCATTAGTAAATGTTGAAATTAACATTAACAAAGATTAATAAACGCTGTATAAGTGCAGTTCATTATTAGTTCATGTTAACTAATGTAGTTAACTAATGAACCTTATTGTAAAGTGTTACCTTTATTTTTAATAAAACATTTATTTAACATTAAGAAAAAGTCAAATGTTCAATTAATATATTTCTATAACAAACATATATGGCTTGATACCATTATACCATTGCAAAGCTTTAATCAAAACAAATATCCAAAGATATTTACAGTAAATTGTACAGTAAAGATGTAGAATTTGATTTAAACGTTGAGCAAATATATCTAATTGTATCAGATATTTAAAGAATACATTTTTTTTACATGTTTGTTTCTATAACAAACATCTATGGAAAATATCCAATTAGATACACATAGTAAAAATGAAATACATAAATAGTTTATCAAATAGAGCATAGTGGTCTTCTGATGATGTCATCTTTTACTGTGAATGATGAGTGCAATGAGGTCATCACTCATGGCCCTGAGCTGTGTGACAATGAAGAGGGAAGCCCCAGTCGAACAGAAGTCACAAAACTGACTCACACACATTTTTTAGACAGACAACACTGACTCATTTTATAAAGACACGTGAGGACAATTCAACACATGAATTATAGAGAATCACTCTCATAAACATTTCTACTCCGACTCACCTCTAACAACTGTGTGACAAAGCTGGGCCTGCAAAGCTCTGTTCTGCATAACAGCCATTATTGCAGTCTAATGAATGTCTTTTTAAAGGGGCAATAACTGCACTGTAATGATCCAGTGTTAATATTTCAGAGTCATTTATAATGAGTGAGTAGAGCTGGAAATTAATATCTAACAGTAACTCTGGTGAGACTCTGATACAGAGAGGTGATGAAATCTATCTATCTATCCAATTTTAGTAATATGGTCAATCCTGAAAGTTTATTTGCTTTTGTGTTTTGAAGCACAAAAAAAGTGGTCTCAGACTTTTGGATGCCACTGCGGGTAAATAATGTGTGTATGTCCTGTTTACATCTAGAAAAGCTAAGAAAATCTGAGGAAGTTGAAGTTAAGGTGTAAAATTGTAAAAAAAAATATATATATATATGGTGTAAAATTTAACATTGTGCAGACAAATTTCAGAGTAAGTGAATAAATGGTTTAGGGTTGTCGATGAGAATTGCAGGATGAAAGGTTTTATTTGTTGATAAAAAAAAACTGATACAGAAATATTCAGCCATTGCATAACATTTAAGACACTGATTTGCATGAAATTTGGCTTCAGAAGGCGCAAAACAGCGTCTTTTTGTTGAGTCTGACAGGTGTCCGTTTGAGCAGAAAGTAGGAGAGATAACTTAATCTAAAACCCCGAGAGAGGGGGGAAACAATTAGCAGCAGACAGCAGATGGATGCAGTTCCAAAAGGTAAGACAGGGAGATGTCAATGTTGTACAAATGCATCACAGCACAATGAGAGACAGAAAACGACAGTGAGAGAATGTGTGTGCGTGTACATGCTAGACAGACCTCGAAGGAAAGGCCAGGTGTTTGGATCAGTTTGCGTGCATAATTGGCGAGATTATCGCAGGTTTTTTTTCTTCCTCCTCTTTGAAATGGGCGTAAACAGCCGTGTGTGTCCCGCGGGGAGCGTCTGTGAAATGTCAGGGCAGCGCAGTCAGAGCTTACCTTTGCTGAGCAAAATAGAAAAGAATACATTTGGTGAATTTGAATGTGCAAAGAATATTTTTATAAATTGAATAGTGGCCTGTGGTTTTCTTTTCACAGTTTGCATCGAATGCTATAGATTAAAATTTTAATATAATTACTTATAAATGTATATATCAAATATTTTTAAATGAGGCAAGCCACATCTGCAGTATGAGTGTCAATTGTTACATTTTATTTTGGGTAAAGCCAAAATGACCATTTATATTAGCAGAAGAGATACAACTGAGCAAAAAAAAAAAAGAATATAATGTTGAAAGGGTGTTTACAGCTATGATCAAATCAAGGCTTTTTAATTGATTTTCGTTTTTACAAAGCTGTGGACGCTTTAGAAAGAATATGGTGTCATAGAAGAGCTTTGTGTTCTGTTTTTGAAAATGAACTTCATTTTGCACTCTTTTTATGAAATGGTTTAAAAAATGTGAAAAAAAAAGATTTTAAGTGAGTAATCTTTTTGTTAAAGTTGCTAGAAAATTTCAAAATTCTCTCTCTCTCTCTCTCGCTCGCTCTCTGTCTTTCTTTTAAACACAGTAGTTCTGATCAGAGCGCGTCGCTGCGCTCAGTCTTGTCGTGGGCGCGTGGATTCTCCAGAGGCAGAGAGAGGCGAGCTGATGCGAGAGAGGGTGGAATGAGGGGGAGCTTTTACTCGCCCTGTGGCCTGATGACTCAAAGCACCAGGTTCTTCTAGGTCATTCCGTCTAAACATCAACCTAAACATAGCACTGCTATTTAGCCTGCCAGATATCACTTGTCGTCAAATAGCACCGCTAGTTGTCACATTTTTTAATCAAGTAAATATTTGTCAGGGTAGGTTTATTTCTGTGTAGTCACATACCTTCAAGTCTTGGCTACATAAGGTAGGCAGGTGTTTAGGACAGCCTTATAGCTACTCGTCGTGCTTATCGCTGTCAGACGAAAGAGACATTATAATTGAATCGAATTGTTGTTTTTAATTGAATTTACATGAGCTCAGGTCATCATCGTTTCAAGTCATCATTAACCGTCAATCGTAGTCACATCTAAACACACACAACACCGTGCAAATCCATAGTCTGGTCACTTCTGCCCAGAGACAGCGTGAGCTGGCGGCTCGGATGTGTGAGAGGTGTGCTAATGTCTGACTGGAGAGAGAGAGAGCCAAATACACTGCCCAGAGTTTATAGCTTCCAATGGATATCTAATAGCCCCAGTGGACATTAATAGATACAGTGTCAGGACTGTTGGCGGTCTGATGTAACTTCCCGCCTGGCCTTGATTAATTAAAGAGTTTTATTGGTTCCTGTGAGGTACCGTTATTCGTTTGAAACTTGGCATCAAAAGGCCTGCAACAGAACTGGACCCACAAGCCGTATTAGGAATGTGCGGTATTTTAGTTTGCTTTTATATCTTTGATTTGTTATGGCTCTTTGGATGTCTTAAACTAATAATGCGTAAATATTATTAACGACTATTTATTTATTTGTTAAGACTATTTTTTGCTTGCGTAGAAAACAGCCACTGGCTCTGCACCTTCCTATCTTTACTCACTTTTACAAACCTTGCATCCACTTAAGAAGCCTGCGTTTAGTGAATGAGCGGCGCCCCGTGGCTCAAAATTACTTTCTCGAACCGTCATCTTTACCGTGAGCATGCTAACTCTATATATTTATTTACTTAAAAAAAGAGAGAGAGAGAGAGAATTTTCTGCTTATTGTTTTATACTTTCTTTTATCTCTATTTTAGACTGTTTTTTTTTCTTGTAACTTTGTATTGCAGCATTTCTCATGTTGCATCCTTAGGATGAATCGCTTTGTTGCGTTTGCCTTATTTTTTATATTCCTCTGGTTTGCTGTTGCTTATCAATTGGAAAAATATGGCTAAATTGCAGGTAGCGTATGTGTGTACTTTTTTCATGTTCACAGGTACAGAAGAGGAAAGTGGCATTATGTTGGTGGGCTGGCTTGCATCAGAACGTTTGGCTTGCACCTGTTTTGAGTGGATGAGCCCCATGGTAAAAGCAAAAGAAGAGAGAGAGAGTGGAAGGAAATGTGTGGGGGAGGCAAAGCAGTCAGAGATGCTCAATTTGTAATCGGTGACAATTTAATCTGTCAGTTTTGGGGACAGTAGGAAGAGCGAGTGAGTGGCCAGCGAGTGAATGCTGAAGGCTGTCAGCAGTATCGAATGCATAGACAGTGAGAAGTGAGATGGCTTTCTGAAATGAAAGGCGAGAACAAACTAGTCAGGACATTGCAAATCAAATGTATTTGTTCATTAAAAGTCAAATATGTTGTGATAAAATATAATTCGTCGTTCGTATGTATGTGAAATGTAATTTAATGTAAGTAATTTTACTGTATAGAATCCCATCTAGTCACCTCAGCTGTGCGCTGAGAAGAGGAGACAATGAAAAAAGGGCGGTGGCACTGGCTCTGTGATTGAATGCAGTCGTGTTTTAAATCGATATTAATGAGAATGTTTTGAAAACAAGACGAATGCTGTAAAAGGCGAGAGAAAACGATCATTTTCTTACTATACTTGTTTTTTATTCTTCGTGGCGCATCTGGTTGTTAATAAGCTTGTCGACGTTTTTGTTCGGAGGTGCTGAAATGCAGTGAGCTGCGCTGGTTAGAGCGCGTTGCTCCCATCCCCCGCCTGTACAGCACAGGGTAAGGGAGGGGGACAGGAGAGAGGGGGAGCGATAGGCAGCACCCTTGTGAGGGGAAACAAGAGTCAGCTTCGCGGAGAGGAGAGAAGAAAAAAGAGCTGGGGCGCAAACAAAAGAGAGAACATGGATGAAGCAGGAAAATGTCTGTTTAAAAATGCAGCGCAGCGGAGGCTTTGGTCATCCTGCTCATAGTCCGCCCGTTTTTTGGATGCCGTGGTTTGGAGCTGTTGCGCGGGGAGCTCTCAAGGCGGAAAGCGGTTTTTAATCCGTCTGTGGATGTTGCCAGCTTGCGATGGCTGTTGCAGGGCGATGTAGCTGCATAAAAGAGAACGTGCCTCTTTGTTTTTGTTTCTTCATTGTTCTACTAAGTGTCCTTACAAATGCACAAATTCGCTACAGCATTCAGGAGGAGCTGGAGAGCGGCACTGCCGTTGGTGATATTGTTCGGGATCTCGGGCTGGATCTGCGAACGCTTTCAGCTCGTCGGATCAGAATCAGCTCCGACAGTGCGAGGCGATACTTCAGCATCAACCACAAAACTGGTAAGCTTGTTTTAAGCGACCGGATTGACCGCGAAACGCTCTGTGAATTCAGCGGCACCTGCACGCTTAGCCTTGACGTGGTGTTAGAAAACCCATTCGAACAGCACAACGTGGATGTTGAGATTTTGGATGCAAATGACAACTCGCCCCTTTTCCCGCGAGACGAGTACCAGTTGGAGATCTCCGAGGGCGCACAGCCAGGCGCGCGATTTTCCATTGAGGGCGCGCAGGATTCTGACGACGCCTCAAATTCCGTGCGCCATTATCGCCTCACCTCAAACGAACACCTGGCGCTCGATTCAACCAAACCACCTGCAGACGGAAAACACATAGAGCTCGTGCTGAAAAAGCCTTTCGACCGCGAGCTTTTGCAGTCGCACCAGTTTCTACTCACCGCTACTGACGGCGGATCTCCTCCGCGCTCAGGCACAGCCAAAATCAACGTGAGAGTTTTGGATACCAATGACAACGTGCCAGTCTTCGGCAGTTCCGTATACAAAGTGAAACTGCGGGAAAACTCTCCTGTTGGCGCGCTGGTAATTAAATTAAACGCCACAGATAGAGATGAGGGCTCCAATGGGGAGGTGTATTACTCATTTAGCTCTTACACGCCAGATAGAGTGAGGCAGGTGTTTTCCATAGACACAGACATTGGAGAAATTAGAGTTAAAAGCAATGTGGACTATGAAGAAACCAACAGCTATGAGATGTATATCCAGGCAGCAGACAGAGGCCAAGGGGCCGTAGCAGTGCACTGTAAAGTGGTGGTGGAGGTGCTGGATGTGAATGATAACCCTCCTGAGATTGTGCTCTCCTCTCTCTCCAGTCCAGTTCGGGAGGACGCTCGTGCAGACACTGTGGTGGCTTTAATAAGCATAAATGACAAAGACTCTGGACAAAACAAGCAGGTCAGCTTGGACATCATCCCCCCAAATCTACCTTTTAAAATCAAATCATTCCGAAACCATTACACCATTGTTACCTCTGCCTTCCTGGACCGGGAGACAATAGCATCATACAATGTCACAGTTACAGCCACGGATGGTGGAACGCTACCTCTTTCGTCGTCAATGACGGTACGAGTAGAAGTGGCAGACGTAAACGACAATCCACCACGTTTTGAACAGACTTCATACACTGTTTATGTCTCAGAAAACACTGCACTCAGTGCACCTTTGTGCGTTGTCAAGGCAACAGATCCTGATGCCGGTGAGAACGCTCGCATCACGTACACCGTCCTAAATGACAACAACCATGGTATTTCAGTGGCATCATATGTTTCTGTCAAACCTGCCTCAGGTGAGGTGTATGCACTGCGATCCTTTGACTTCGAGAAGTTGCGTGAGTTTCATTTCCAGGTTAAAGCTCAAGACAACGGTGTGCCATCTTTGAGCAGAGTGGCAACTGTTTATATTTACATCATGGACTCCAACGACCACAGCCCGCAATTTGTTCGCCCAGCGGGAAACGGCTCACACTTCACAGAGACTATTTTGCGTAACTCCGAGGCAGGAGTCCTTGTTTCACGTGTCCTGGCTTGGGACTTAGATGCTGGAGAAAATGCCTGGTTGCTATACAGCCTCCATCACCCGCCGGAATTGGACTTGTTTAAGGTGCATGAATACACAGGTGAAATCCGCACAACACGGCGAGTAAACGAGGACAATTCTACAGTCTTTAGCCTCACAGTGCATGTACGAGATCATGGTTTGCCTCCTCGCTCCACATCTACAACAATCAATATTGCCGTTATGGAGCTCCCACCCAAAGTGGCCCCAGACCCAAAACGCATTATCAGGCCACACGGCACAATGATCTTCTCCCATGTAACCCTCTATCTTATCATTGCCCTCAGTGCAACCACCTTTGTTTTTTTGCTCACGATCTTCGTCCTAGCAATTGTTCGCTGCCATGCCTACTGCAGCCAACCTGATGCTTGCTCCTGCTCACCTTGCTGTGGGTCCAAGAAAAAAAAGAAGACTACAATGAAGAAGGCACCCAAAGATGGTGGAGGTGGTGGTGGTGGTGGGGCTGCAGGGGGCGGAGGAGGTGAAGCTGCAGGTGGAGGTGGGGGTGCTGCTGGTGGGGTCACAGTCCAGCAACATTCTGCGGTAATGCGGAGAGACCTAAAAGTGGAGCCACACTACATTGAGGTCAGAGGAAATGGCTCTTTAACCAAAACATACTGCTATAAGACCTGCCTGACCGCCACCTCAGGAAGTGACACTTTTATGTTCTACAATACGGGCCGGCCGATGAGTGGGACTTGGGGCTCGGGGGCAAACCGTTTCTTCACAGGACAGAGTGGGCAGTTTGTGCGCAGACTGAGCATGCCCGACGCTACGGCAATACAGGTGTGTGCAGTGCCCACACTGTTATCGCATCCATTAAGTGACTCATCCATCTATCCACCTCATCCATGCATGAAGAGAGGAGAAATTCTCTTCTCTTCAATAATGTGGTACCTTTTCACCCTCAGATGTGTTGATTTAGGAGTAGCCCCAACATTTTTTGTTTTGCTTCCAAATACACACAAACTCTCACACAAAATTTGTGTAGAAACAGTTTTCACTCAGAAATTGCTAGTAAATGTCAAAATTTATTACAAGGAGACACAAGTAAAAATTACTCCAATAATATATTTTTATTTAAAACTTTGAATTTTTTTTTTTTTACAGTTTAGTGAAGTTGTTTAGTTGTATGGCTGACTTTTTGCAGTACAGCTACAGGCCTGTTTCAGCAGTGGAAAGAACAGGTGTTTTGCTTGGTGTATAGCAGGGCTCAGTAATGGATCCTGTTATATTGGAGCGTTTTTTTCTTTTTGTGCCTCATTAATTCACAGCAGCAGCCTTCAGTGTGAACTGCAGAATGTGTGCGTGTGCAGTTTTGATGATTTAGGGTATCAGACTCCCTTTCCACTTGTTTACAGCTGTCATCAAATTGCATTTCATCAGTTACGAATTTAGAGAAAAGTGCTCTGTAGGGACCACCCACTGGTCCAAAGATGGTAGCCATTGGCATGACAGAAGGATTCCTGTGTGTTACTGTCTTTCCTTTTACACATCAGTTTTTGATAATCAACTTCAGATAAATGTTTGATCATTCTGTTGAACTCTTTACTTTATATTTTACTTGTTCATTAAGAATCTAGTCTTGCAATGCCATTTAACACTGATCTCACGGTTGCAAACTCACCAGTCTGATCATTAGCCAGAAGTTATGACTAATATTATTTAATGTGCCCATGCTTGCTATTTAATTCAATAGTAGTTTTCTCTAGCCCCTACAGTGAATGCGACTGCATAACAGCTTAGCAAGTCAAGCAGTTAGCCAGAAATCTAGAATCCCACTTGCTGCATCCACCCAGAATCCCACCTGCTCTATCTAACCTGAAATCTAGTATGTACTGAATACTGGGCGGTTTTTGCGGTAACATAGACCTTCACTCTATCTACTTGAGAAAATTATTTCAGAGTAATTCAGAATTAACCCAAACATGACGATTTATTCACCAGGTAATCGACATAATTATTCAAAATCCAATTCAGACAATATAAAGCATTGGTCAATAATATAAAACATCCAATAAGAATAAGAATTTAGAAGCATATAAGAATTTAGAATCCAATAAGAATTTAGAAGCATTTACCTGGTAATGAGAACTACACACAGTGCTTGTATGGGAGATCTGTCTACAGATTTCCTGAAACTTTTACTACCCTCATTTTAATATCCAGATAAGCCATCAATTTACCAAACATTGTTGTTTGCTTGTTGATTTATTAATGATTTTGGCACATCAGTCTGGGAGTTGTAAGTGAGTGGTGAGGATTCTTCTTTGATTTATGTGGGAAGATGCATCTCATGTACATACATGAAGTAATTTGTGTGAGAATTGCATACAGTACACTGTTAAAAAAAACTACATTTTCTTTAGTTAAACATTACTGGAAATTACTAATTTCTTTAGTGTTTTACCTTTATTTTGAATTATGCACTTCATTGCTATGTGTTTTAAGGGTTAATTGAAATGTTTGTCCCCCCAGATGCTGTGAGACCTTTAAAAAGATACCAAACATGAATTGTCATACTCTTGTTCACTTTGATTTTGTTCACTCTGATTTTTCCTGAGTTTAGGAGAAGAGAGGGGGGGGGGGGGCAAGGGAGAGTGAGTGAAGGAAACCGATGTGGTAGATCAACAGTGAACTGTTGAGGATGTTAACCTCATGAGAAAGAGTTCAGATGTTGATTCTCATGAGTTCTTTGTTTTCTCGGACAGTGGCCTCATCAGGATTCATTTATCTTGGCATCAGCCTTGCAGCTCTCTTTTTCTCCTCTCTTTCCCTCTCTCACGCTTGTTCTCTCGCTTTCCCTCTCTCCAGCCTGTTCTGCAGTGCGCTGTTTCAGGACAGCTGGGTGTGTTTATATTTAGAGGTGTGAAGCTCAAACAACACTCCAGTTTCTCTGTACCCACACTTAAATCTCTCTAGAGAGACTTTGCAGTCTAGATTCAGTTTAGTTACACAGCTTCACATTGGACATCATCCACTACCTTTAATCTGTCAACACAGGTTAGCATGATTGGTCCTCTGATGATAGATAGATAGTCATTATTTTGTATAAGGTTCTTTTTATTTTCTTTACATGTCAAATATGTTAAGATCTCCTTTAAATATTACATTGTTCACATACACGCTTACTATTAGATGGGTAAATCTCAGGAAATTTGAGAGAATCCAATAATAATCACTGCCAAGAATAATGGTGGTTAGAAATTAAAGATTTTATGTTTTGTTTTATTTTACGAAAGGAACCACTCTTTTTCTGTGTTGTTAAACCCTGTTAGATTGACCATAGCTTCCAGTGTAAATCATGCTGCCCCACTGAGTAATGCATCATTTCCAACAGATTAAATTATTTTCTTATCAGCAAGTCTTTGCATCAGAGTTTTTTCAGTCTTTCAAGCCTTAATATGACCGGCAATTTATTACAAATGAAGTCTTCCCTATCTGCTCTGTTAGTTCACCAGAGATCATCATTACAAACTGAGTGCATTTGTGTTGTGTTGTTGATCGGGTTGTGAGTGTTTCAAGGATTACTGGATGCGAAAATAGTTTCTCTGTGTGAGCGTCTCTTATTTGTGAAGTAATTACTGGTTCATTTCAGCTGTTCTCATTAAATGTCAGTCATGTTTGTTCTCCCTGTGTGTGATTAAGTGGCAGTGGAGCTGAGCTCTGCGTTTCTGGTGGCTGATTGGCTGGTTCGGTTTGGAAAGAAAAGGATGGAAGGATTGTGATTGGTTGGTGCAGAGGTGCGAATGCTGTATCTAGGCGAGGTGTGTCTACTCAGAAGGGAACTGAGAAAGAAAGAGAGAGAAAATAAGGAAAAGAAGAGTAAGGAACTGCTGGTCAGACGAGATCAGACTGAACTCATTATCTGCTTTACACACTCTCTCTCTCACACACACACACACACACACACACACACACACACACACACACACACACAGTGATAAATCAAAGACCTGTGAGGTGAATAAAAACAGATCACCAGTTTCTTTGCTCAGCAACCCTCTCTGTTACCATATTCACTTTATTTGAGTGTCTTTAATTTCTTCGAAGGATTTAACCCCTTTCAAATGTTTTCCTCCTGCATATGCTTATTTACTGTAAAACAGTTAGTGTATCAGATGGTTACAATACATTTTAAACCCTCTGGGTTTGTTATTTTGTTGTTGTGTTTTTTTGTTTGTTTTTTTGCATGTTTTCCCCTTGATATTAGAGGTTTGGCTATTGAAATGTGGCCATTATGAACCTGGTGCATTTATTTGAAACTGATTTATATTCAACCTTTCTTTATAAAATGTTTTATTTGACAGTTTGTATACCATCTATGAAAGGTTCATGTTAGGTTGAACATCAGTGTTAGTATGTGATGTTTTTGTACATGACTGCTAGCTGGTGTGTATAGTAGTTGTCTTGCAGGGTTGTATGATGGATGTGTGTGTTTGCGTGTTGTGTGGAGGAAAAGCAGGTCCTGCTGATTACATTTTGAATTGGATTTCACATTGATAAATGTCCTCCAGGAGATGTTTGTGAGAGGGAAAATGGGTGACAAAAGGACAAGTAGGGAACACAGATGCCATGCCTGCCTGATAGTACTGAAAATCTGGGCAGCATTAAACAAGATGAAATGTCCTGCTATGCCTTTTAAATGCAAGGACATTTTACAGTGATTGTAAAGGGGCAAAGGACGTATCATACCACACCTAGATAAACATAAAGATTCAACCTAAAATTAGAAGGGAAAAAATATTTTGGTATTTTATATTCCAATTTTGCATAAAGATTTCATTTTTTAATACATTTACATTTTTGCACTTATACATGTATGCACTTATGCTTTTATTGAGAGTGACTCATAAATTTATATTTTAGATTCCTTACAGGTTTTTTTGCACATTTAATGACAAACAAGCATTTCCTCCATAGTCTCATTGCTGACAATAATGTCGCAATGCCATAAGTCTTTATGGTGCTAAAAATAAGCTTAATTTCCTTTAAGCAAGAAGCAGTGTCTTGTTTCTGTTCTGTTTTGATTTTGGAATGAAATGTGACTTAGACATGTTCTTGAAAGGTTTCGTGACATTCACTCACCTTGTGCATTTTTAACTGCCGATATGCATCAGTTTTCCTTCTCCCTGAGGAGACTTATTCAAACTGATCTCACTCTTCTGTTACTGCTCCTTTAGGGTTTTATGACCCTTATTCATCTCATTTGTTTGAGTGGTTGTTTGCAATCTTGTTTTGGATGATGAGCATCTCAAATTGGCATTAATGTTTGTGTGTCTGTGTGAGGGTAAAATGTGTATGTTTAAGACATGAATGAAATCTTTACCCAACTCTAACCCTTTCCTCAAAAGCCAGAGTCCTGCAGCCATCATGACCATATGACTACACTCCAGCATGATTAATTAATGAGATGATATTGATTTTTTGATCCACCCCAGTGCTTACTGTCATCTCTTTCTCTCTCTTTTTGTCTTTGTCTTTCTCAGCCTAATGTTCCCAATTCAGACTGGAGATATTCAGCATCCCTCAGAGCAGGAATGCAAAGGTAAGACTTCATTGGTTTTGTCTTTTTTGTTGTAATCTGCTGAATATGCCCTGTTACTTTAAAGGGGTAAATAAATGAATAAATATAAATAAATTGTAAGTAAATTTGATTTGTGTTCATTGTTCCAAAGTTGAGGAGGAATTATCACAAACTACATTCGTTCTGTTTTATCACAAAATATGTACTAATAAAGATTATATGTTGACCACAGTAAAACTACTACATAAAATGTATAATAATGACTTCTTTAAATGGATGAATCTGGTGAATGGAAGGCAAGAAAGACATATTACAACACAGTAATTTCCAGACATTTTATGGACGTTGTTACCTATGAAAACAACTGATGTTGATATGATCATGGAAAGATCATGTGCACAGACATTACATTACCCATAAACCACTGGACCGTGCTGGGTAGCATATAGTTATCCACCACTCATTGTGAATCAACCAATGGCCTGATATAGATGTAGCAGCCACTGAATGACCAGTACAGCTGTACAGCGACAATTTCCATGGAAGCAGAAGTAGGTCACATGCGGCGATTGAAGTATTGCCTGCAGTCATGTCGACAAAACGATGGCAACGAAGGACATTGCAGACAACAGACTGGGCAGCACATTGACATATGCCAGGGCTATGTGTGTGTGACTGAATGACCTTTGATCTTCATTAGTGGTACACTGATTCCCTCCTAATTACAGCAAGGTTTAATGAGAGCTAATGTAGCCAAAGCAAATCATTCTCATGCATTAAATCAGATTCCTGTCTTAGAATTTATGTGCTTGGAGAAACCACTGCAAAATTAATTTCACATTTTCATATTTCACGCTCTTGATTTCTCTGTCTTAAGGCAAATTTATAAGGCTTTCATTGATAGTTTCTTTTTAAAGCCAGTGGCTTCTTTTTAATATTTACTATTGCTCATTTTTAGAGTTTAGAATTTAAACAAACCCTAACTCCTAACTCCACAAGTATTTTTATTTTTTTGACATGCAAAATAGTTTGTGACATGACTTGCTGCTGTTACTTTAATAAGTGATAAGAATGTTTTTTTAAGATCTTTAGGGATCCAAACCATATCCAGGGACCAGAATTATTTAAATCGCAACACCCTAGCAACCTCTTAGCAATGTGTTAAAATCTTATCATTATCTTATCATTACTCTCCTAAATTGTATTTATTTATTTACACCAAAGTCAAACAGGTTTATGCAAAAATAGCTTTTCGCATGTTAAACAGAGAAATGATCAGTGGAGAAAGCAATGACAGGCAGAAATGAGCAAGGGGAAGGAGAGGCAGACAGAGAGAAAGCGAGGAGGAGGATGTTTGAACATTAGCTGAGGATCATGTATTTGGTCCAGTGTTTCTCATTAATAATGTATTAGCCTTACTGACTGCTGCTTCACAGCTCTTTAAAATGGCTTCCACACACACACACACACACACACACACACACACACACACACACACACACACACACACACACACACACACACACACACACACACACAGCCAGCATGTAATGGCAGCAGTGAACGCCTGACCTTGGACTGCAAACATTCATCAGAGAAGGAGAGAGAGAGAGGAGGCAACTGAAATGGTGGTCCACCCCCCCCCCCCCCCCCCCCCCCTGTTCTGCATGCTTTCTGTCTTTGGATAATTTTGGATGGGTTTTACCTAATTACTGATTGATTGCAAATATTAGAAATGTCACAACATATTAATTCTTGTCTTTTAAAAAATGACATATATCTGTTATTTTATGGAAGACGATGCCAAAGACTGGTGAATTTGCTCTTATGTTCATACTACTTATCTATCCACTGAAGAGTGACTGGCATGCTAAAATAATCAAATAGGGGAGATTAGCAATGTTATTTATATTTTAACAATTATATATATAAATATAATTGTTAAAATATAAATAACATTGCTAATCTCCCCTATTTGATTATTCTTAGCATGCCAGTCATATACTATATATATATATATATATATATATATACCTGTATATGTGTGTATATATATATATATATGTATATGTGTATATATATATGTATATATATGTATATGTATATATACATATATGTATATGTATATGTATATGTATATATATATGTATATATATATATATATATATATATATTATATTATATTATATTATATTATATTGATCAAAAGTGGCAGTACAGATATGCATAATGTTATCAAATATTTTTATTTCGAGTATTCGTTCTTTTGAATCTTCTATTATCAAATAATCTGGAAAAAAAGGAAAAGTTTCCACAAAAAGGATGAAGCAGCACAACTGTTTTCAACATTGACAATAATCAGAAATGTTTCTTGAGCAGCAAATCAGCATATTAGAATGATTTCTGAAGAATCATGTGAAACTGAAGACTGTAATAATGATGCTGAAAGTTCAGCTTTACATCACAGGAATATGATACATTTTAAATATATATTCAAGTAAAAACCTGTTATTTTAAATTGTAATAATGTTGTTTTTACTGTATTTTTGATCAAATAAATGCAGAAATCAATCAATCAATAATTTTTACCATTTTACCAAGTCTATAATTATAAATTGTGTTCATACTAAATTTATTGATGGCAGTATGCCATAATTAGCGTAGATAATGTAGAATGAGCTAAAAAAAGGGTTCTGTGATAGAGAGACAGTTTAAGTCCAGCATACAAATCAACATAAGCATTCAACAGCTACCTTCTGAAATGCATATCTCCCCAATTTTTTTTATGATGTTGTGATGTTTGCAAACAAATCTAAGTGCTTCATGTTTTCAGCTACTCTGAGCACAGTGAGCTAATCCTTTCTTAACACACTTGCAGCTGCACACAGAGCAACAGAGAGAACATATGAAGCGATAACACCCTTCTCTAAGAGTAACAGAAATCTCCTGCTTGGTTTGATTTTCTGCCACTGGCGATTTTTAAGGCTTTTTCCTGACGCAGACACAAACGTGGGTGTTTAGAGTTTGCAACACATTTTACTTCCGTAATATGGCACAATTCCAATTGAAGCATATGATTAACTGCACAAATTACACTGATAGCTGTGTGTGTGTGTGTGTGTGTGTGTGTGTGTGTGTGTGTGTGTGTGTGTGTGTGTGTGTGTGTGTGTGTGTGTGTGTGTGTGTGTGTGTGTGTGTGTGTGTGTGTGTGTGTGTGTGTGTGTGTGTGTGTGTGTGGGTTTATGTGGTTTTGAGGACACAAATTTGTTTAATAACATGGGTATGACAGAGGTATTACAATTTGAAGGTGTTTTATGAGGACACTGCCTATGTCCCCGTAATTCAAAAGGCTTAAAAACATACTAAATGGTGTTTTTTTGAAAATCTAAAGATGCACACAGTCTCCTGTGAGGGCTAAGTTTAGGTGTAGGGTTGGTGTAGGGCAATAGCACACACAGTTTGTTCAGTATAAAAACCACTACGCCTATGGAGAGTCCCCATAAACCACAAAAACCAACATGTGTGTGTGTGTGTGTGTGTGTGTGTGTGTGTGTGTGTGAGAGAAAGAAAGTCTTTGGTGTGAAACTTGTACAGGTGTGTAAACTTTAATCTCAGAGGTAGTGTGACTGCAGAGAGGATCATGGCCTAATCCTTAATCTCTAATCCAAGCTTCTAGATTCCAATTCTCACAGAAGACCTGCATATACTCACACTCAATCATTCAGCCCAGGTCAAACATAAACCCTACTTTCATGCCACACATTGTCCTTTATAATCTAGGACATTATCTACAGACAAATCTTTTCTCGTAGAGTGGGATCTGTGACTATTTCAGTATGAAATAAAATGTACATTACTGTAAAGAATGTCTTCGTTTTGTGCTTACATTTAAGAAACCCATAAATAGAGCAGAATTTTTTAATTATGATCCTTTATAATAGTAGTAGCAGTAATTATTAGTATTAATTTAACAAAGCTCACAGCTTTTCAATGTTGTATTTCAATCAAATCAAGTTTTTTGTTTTTTAAAATAAAAGGTGAATTAATAGTTTTCATTCAAAAAAACTTTCTCCGTTGTTTGTGTATAGTTCGGTCCGTATGGAGGAGTCTTCCGTGATGCAGGGTGCTCAAGGATTTCTGGTTCAGAACTGGCCCACCGTCTCCAGCGCTCCTGGTAAGATATAGAATCTAAACTCTCTATAGCAGACACACCTCTTGAAGAAATTCTAAATTTATAAAATGAGATCTCTTTCATTTCTTAGTTGTTTCTCTAATCAGATTGAGATCAAATAGAGTTGTTTGCATCTCAGATGCTTCTCTGTTTCCTCTTTCTTGAGTTTTGCCTTGAGAAGAGATTGAACTAAATTGAAATTCCTGATGTTCTGACCTGCTATCCACATGGACTTTATAGCTCTATGCTCAACTCATGTGTATATTTTTTTGTGACAATCATCTTAATCCAGGTTTGATACTTGAAATGAAACATAACTGAAAACCCATATTAAGTCTTCAGATCTAGAGCAACCACTGAGCAATACAATATTCCTGTGTGTGAGTGTCCTGGCAGGACTGTAACACTGTCTTTCACAGTTTAACTGATATTACCCCCTCAGGACCATCTACCCCTGTCCCGATCTAGACTATCACTCTCTTCTTTTCTGTCTCACATCATTCTTTCACTTGCATGCTTCTTTCCCTGCAGTCTCCTCTGCGTTGGCCTCTTTTGCTGAGCCGAGCTGCTGCAGTCATGCAGGATATAAGGAATATGACCTACATGAGGCTTCTTTAGGAAACTTAGCCGAGTAGTTCAGGGAGCAACTCAGAAACCACTGCAATACATTAGTGATACCACAGTCTGCCTTTTTTTGTGCTATGTTGAGTAGTAACAGTAAATATGAATTCATAATGGAAGCAGCCCACTCAAAATGTGTTAATGTACCCAAAATTAAGATTTATCATCATCATTTGCTCACCCTCATGTTGGACTGGAGGGAAAAATTATCTTTAAATAATGACATTATTTTGGGGATTTATAGGAATAAATTTGGGGTCTTTGATAATATACAGTAGATAAACTACTGTTATTGCACTTTACCATTTTTAGAGCTTGGTAGTACAAATCACTCTCCTCTTTCACTGCGTAGAATATAACAATTTTAAGTCTGTTTAAATTTTAAACAAACGAGTTTACATTTTTATTTAGATTTTATGCTTCATGTCTCATTTTGTGTTTCCTGGAATAAAGACATTAAAACAAAGCTGAAACAACATGAGGGTGAGTAAAAGATGCAAAATTGTGGGGTGAACTATTCCTTTAAAACTGCTATTGGACATATTGGACATTTTCCCACAGTCTGATCACAGTGGGATCCTGGTTTTAATGTTGGATTATATACGTTTAGCTTGCTCAGGTGGCCTATCACAGCTAAGTGATGAAGTAGAGAGTGACACCGATTTCCACAGCTCTGACCAGATCAAGCATAAATCCAGTTTATCAGCTGAAAGAGGAAATGACACAGTCAGAGGGGATGCGGAGGTTATCTGCAAAAGCAAGAAAGAGAAGCTCAGTACAAAGTGGCGACCGAGAGAGCGTGGAGAAAGCACAGAGAGATGATTCGATTAGGAGATGAATATTAATAATGGTCAGCTCAGAGTATTTCAACACAAACACGCACACATTCTTTCTCACTCGCTGTGGAGATGTCCGCTCATGGTAATTAATCCACAATATTAGATTCCATTCCTATTTTGCCCATCTAGTCTCTTTCTCGCACTCCAAATAATTGAAGAATCACCTGTCTTTCTGTAGAAGACAGAGCCTCGGTTATTAATCAGAGATGTCTGCACACACTCTAAATCGCCCATAAATGGATCACCACAACCATCAGGGCAAAACATATTAAGATAAAATACGTTTTAAGTCAGAATCAACAAGAACATGCTTAGAATAACAAATTGACATGCTGTAGGCTTGTGTTTGTAGCCATATAATATTGATGTGGTGTATTGTAGAACATTATGTTGAGGAAATAAACATCCGGTTACACAAATGTGATGAATTTTAAAATTACATCAAAACAGACTTGCTCTTGTGGTGGCGTATGATGTACATGACTTGAAGACAGCAATAAACCTCTCTACCATTTTGTCTGGGATCATTTCCTGGTCACAAGATCATATGTAGGAACCCGGATACAATTAATGAATATTTAATTTCCTAATTTACTCCACGTGAGGGTCACGGATGTCTAGGTTGAGGCTCGACCCTCTTGGATGGAATGATGATGTGACTTCTGGAGGTGTTCGAAATAATGAAAGTAATTTAGTTTCAATAAGATGAAAGGGAGAGAAGGAGGGAGAGAGGACAAAACGGGCGCAATTTCTCGGGTGATGAAAGAGCAATTTGTTCTAATTAAGTCTCTGATGATGACTGCAAAAGCAAAGACTGGAAATGAATGAAATAAGCCTCTTTAGATTTTTAGCTCTCTCTGTCTCTGTCTCCATCTCTCTCTCTCTGTCTCCATCTCTCTTTCTCTTTCTTTCTTTCTCCTATTCACTGTTTATCTGTCTCGTTTACAAATCTTTCACAAGCTGCCAAGTCTCAGATGCTGCTTAGCTTTTTAACGCATTATTTCGGCCAAAAATGGAAAATTATATATTATTTAATGTATATACTGTATCTCTTTGTTCCAAACTATCTTTCTTCCATAAAACACAAAAGAAATTTAGCAAACTTTTAATTATATTAAGCTCCTAAAAGAAATTATAAGTCTATTCCATACTATTCTTTCTCTATATGTGGCCCTGGACCACAAAACCAGTCTTAAGTCGCTGGGATATATTTGTAGCAATAGCCAAAAATACATTGTATGGGCCAAAATTATCGATTTTTCTTTTATGCCAAAAATCATTAGAATATCAAGTAAAGATTATTTTGTAAATTTCCTACCGTAAATATATCAAAACTTAATTTTATATGCAATATATGTAATATGCATTGCTAAGAACTAAATTTGAACAGCTTTAAAGGCAATTTTCTCAAATATATATATTTTTTTTTGCACCCTCAGATTACAGATTTTCAAATAGTTGTATCTCGGGCCAAATAAATCTCTTTCGAAAAATTTACCCTTATGACTGGTATTGTGATCCAGGGTCACATATTATATCTTCTGAAACTATATAATATCTTTGTGTGGTAAAACTGACTAAAACAGAGGTTGTTCACTGAAACCTTTCTCACTGCTGTAGTTTTGCATTCCTTAGGTTCAAGCCTGTTCTAGAAAGTTTATCAGTCATGTGAAACATAAAAACTATAGATATTTAGAATCAAATATGATAAAATGCCTCTTCGTAAAAAAAAATGTGCAGGATACTGCAAAGGGCAAAATTTACAGAGAATAATGAAATACATCTCAGTCAGTTGTAGAATGCACACGATTCATTTGAACTTAAATTGTATTTAAGTGGTTTTAAAAAACGAGCTGAATCTCATATAACTTAAAAATGTATTCAAAATTGTTTAAATTAATTTGATAAGTCAAAGTCATGAAAAGCAAGCCGTGATTTATTGATCGTAGAAATTACAGTGTAGCGTATTAATCATATAAACCATTTGTACTGTGTTTGCTGAGATTTGGAGCTTGACAGATGGACAGAGAGCTTGATCAGTAAATTATGGCATGTTGATTTTTGGCTGAACCAACCTTTTAAAACAGTATAAGATGAGAAAAACTACATACATGAATCAGACGACACCGTCAGTTTTGTTGTCAGCAGCAAGAGAATCGGCAGTTTAGGTGGTAATGTGAATGCTCAGTAGGTCTGTGGAGGTGTAAAGTAGTGCTGGTTTGTTTTATGTTCTGCATTTATATGAGCTTCGTTTTGAGCTCTGGTGTGCAAAACACTGGAGAAACCAACGCCCCTCTCTCTCTCTCTCTCTGTCTCTTTGTTGTGTGTGAAACAGATGGGCAAAACTACCAAAGCGTAGATCTACAGAATTAAAGTAATGAAAATAGGATAAAGCATGCTGTCTGTCTCAATTTCTGTCTAACTCTCTTTTTGGTTTTGTGTCTGTCACATTTTCGGTTTCTTTTTTCTTTTTCTTTTTGAAATGCGGTAAAATGTCAGTGAAACAGTGTGACAGAGGCAGAGGGCAGGTAGACAGCTTAAGGGAAAGAGGGATTGAGAGTGTGACAATGGGGGGGAAAAGGTGACCGAGGGGGAGAGTGAAAGAGAAAACAGAGATGCAGAGAGGAGGGGGCTGTGACTGCCTCTGTTGCTAGGGGAGAGAAGTATTTGACCATTGAGAGAGAGAGAGAGAGAGAGAGAGCGTTCTGTATTAGTTTCCATCAGTGTCTCTGCCACAGCCAGATTTCACTGGAGGAGGCAGTTTCCACGGCAACCATTCATACCATGAACAGGGTGCTGGAAGAGTAGAGGGAGGGTGAGAGAGAAACAAGTGAAGGAGAAATGCAAAATGGAGAGAGAAAGAGAGAAGAGGTGTGGCTGAACTAGAGAGTTAACAGAATGTCATATAAAATAAAACAAATGGATAAAGCTGTGCATGTAAGGGGAAGAAGGAGGTTTAGAGGGATGAGGACAAGTGAAATGGGGACAGATGGATGAAAAAAAAAGAGAATATGAGTTTTTCTCATCTCAGTAAAGCTATATGAATTGAGAGAAAAATATTTTTCTACTGTGAATGTGATTGTTCAGTTATAGCAGGTTGGATAAAGATGGATGAATGGAGAGATAAATGGATGGGTGGATGAGTATGACCTATCCTGATCTGTCTGTTTAAAGATCATCTCTACAGGTGGGCCAACCTGCACAGCCCACAGGCTCTCGTTTCAACTACAATGCCATATGGCGCACAGAAACACTTGCCCACAATGCAACGCACATTCATACTCACAATCTGACACAAATACTCTTATTGTACCTACAATGCAACATGCCTGTATTTTATTGGCAAAAAGCTAGTTCAAAATTGTTAAAAATTCAATACAAAAGGAGTATAAATAAAAACAACAGTCAGAGGTATCAAGAGACAAAAACTAATATAGCTGGCACATTATTCAAATAAAATATGTCAACAGGTCTTACTGATTTCCAGTGATTTTGTAGTAATTTTATGATTTTGGTTTTATCACTCACTTTAGTCAATCAGTGACACAGTGGAAAGGCTGTGCAAGAGTGTTTGTGTGTTGTAGGTCTAGTGGAATTTTCCAGAACATGCCAGGGGCTTTAGTCAGCTCAAAAGGGTAAACTGAGGACAATCTCTCTCTCTCTTTCTTTCTGTGTCTGTGTTTGTCTCCATATCTTTTTTTTTGAAGCTTTGAAATATGAGGTTGAGATTCATTCATTCATTCATTCATTCATTCATTCATTTATTTCTTTACTTATTTATTTATTTACTTATTTATTTATTTATTTTATTATTATTATTAATGCTTTTATTTATGCATTACTTGTGCATTCAGGTATTTGTATTCTTCCCTGCCTTTATGGAAAACAGGGTTATTGAAAATTACAGCATTATTCTCAAAACATGCAGTTATTACAGAGAGCAGAACTGTCCTTAACACACACATGCACTGCTGTCCTGGCAGGCTCATGAGAAAGCTTGTGGTGCCATCTGGCACATATTTTATCGGGATTACTAGAGCCTGACGTACCAAGGTGTGCCACACACACACACACACACACACACACATACACACACACAGACACACACAAACAGTGTGATTATATTCATTCTGCACAGACAATCAGTACCACATGCACATATCTAATTAATATTGTATGCCCACACATGCTTTATTCACACACCCAGCTAATGAAAGTTAATCAAATTTTCTGTTAAATATTTAATGTCAAAACATGCAATTTACATACACAGACCGTAAATAACAAATTGTGAACTGTGATTCATAAATAGACAGAGCTACCAAATCTAAATTTATTTCATATTATAGATTAAAATTTTGTAATTTTCAGGCTAGCTGTTATATTTTAAATCAGCCAATTTTCTGTGTTTCGTGCAGCGAAAGCATTAACACAAATCTGCTGTCATCTGCTGTTACGCATGCACATACACATACTGCTTCAAAGGCGGTGTGGTCTCATCTAAACAAACCCATAATTCCTTGGCTCTGCAGTGTTGCTCAGAAATCTGCTCCTTCAGGAGTTTAGCGTTGAAGTTTGGCTCATATTTCATCCTCAGACTGCCCTTCCTCACCTCCTCTTCTGCATTATGTAAGACCGCACTCCACTCCTCCTTGAGAAAGGAGAGAGATACAGGGATATATAGAGAGTAGATGGGAGAGAGTCGGCAAACTCATGTTGGTTTCTTAATGATGAGACGATTCGATTTTCTCCCCATCATCTTTTTATGAGCTGGATCTTACACTGGCCATAATAATCATGCCCTTGTCGTGCAGCTTATTAAACCTGTGCCATTATCTGCTAGCCAGACATGGGTGTCTGTCCAAAGACTGCATTACACAAAAGGTCAAGGCAAGATGGAGATATGCAGAGGATGTTGTAGTCAGTGTAAATGTATTGGGAAATTACTAAAACTGTATTTTGCAAAGATATTATCAACTCCCAGTTTAAAAGAGTTAAAGCAATCTGTAGAAATAATGAAGAAATAATCTATATACAGTTGAGGTCAAAAGTTTACAGAATCTGCAAAATGTTAATTATTATCAAAATAAGAGGGATCATACAAAATGCAATGCTATTGTTTATTTAGTACTTATCTGAATAAGATATTTCACATAAAAGATGTTTACATATAGGCTAGTCCACAAGAGAAAATAATAGTTGAATTTATAAATGACCCCGTTCAAAAGTTTACATCCGCTTGGTTCTTAATAGTGAGTGGAAGTATGAGGGTGCTGAGCCTGTGGTCGTTCTGTATATCAGTGTCTTGAACTTGATGCGAGCTGCCACTGGTACAGTGCTGTAACATGGGTTCTTTTGGGCTCATTGAAGACCAGTCGTGCCGCTGCATTCTGAATCATTTGTAGAGGTTTGATTGTGTTTTTTGCAGTAGTCCAGCCTAGAAATGACAAGGGCCTGGACAAGAAGTTGCGCAGCATGCTCTGTCAGGAAGGGCCTGATGATGTTGTGTAGCGCAAACCTGCAAGATCGAGCAGTCTTTGCAATGTGCTCTGTCAGCTGGTCATCAAAGTTACACCAAGATTTCTGACCGAAGTTGATGGGGTAATTATTGATGTGCCTAATTGAATCGAGAAGTCATGCTGTAGAGTCGGAGTGGCAGGGACGACAAGAAGCTCAGTCTTTGCCAGGTTGAGCTGTAGGTGATGTTCTTTCATCCATGCCGAGATGTCCGCCAGGCAGCCTGAGATCCGTGCAGCTACCGTTGGATCATCTGGTTGAAAAGAGAGATAGAGCTGTGTGTCATCGGCGTAGCAATGGTAGGAGAAGCCATGTGCCTGTATGATGGGTCCCAGTGATGTAGTGTATGTGGAGAAGAGGAGGGGTCCAAGAACCGATCCCTGAGGAACCCCAGTGACCAGTTGATGTGCTTTGGATACCTCCCCACCCCAGGCCACCCTGAAGGACCTCGGTGAGATAGGATTCAAACCAGCGAAGTGGAATCCCAGTGATGCCCAGCTGTATGATTTTGAGATCCATCTTTTCACACTGAGGACAAATGAGGGACTCATATGCAACTATTACAGAAGGTTCTAAAAGAGAAGTGTTTAATGTAGGTTTTTTGAAGTGGGGTTACCCGGGCCTGCTTGAACGCTGTGGGGAAGATGCCAGTGTGGAGAGATGTGTTGATAATGTGTGTGAGTGCCAGTAAGTGTGTGGGAGAGATTGCTTGGAGAAGGTGAGAGGGGATTGGGTCAAGAGGACATGTTGTAGGATGGCTGGAGAGGAGAAGTTTGGATACTTCCGCCTCGGTGAGGGGACAGTTTGAGCAGTGGATGTGGTTGGTTGGAGGTCCTGTGTGTGTGGAGTTGAGAACTGGTTACCGATTGTTCTAGTTTTGTCTGTGAGTGGCAAAGTCGTCAGCTGTTATAGAAGTTTGGTGAATTAAATGTTCTGAAGAGAACGCATCTGGAGCGCTGTTGATCTTGTTGTGGAAGTTGAGGATTGTGGACTTCAGTGACTCTAGTCAGGTCCGACGGATCGTTTGAATTTTCTCTCTGCCGCTCTGAGTTTGGTCCGATGTAACTCGGATCTTCTGTTGCCTCTGTAGGGCAGTATTAAATGAAAAAAATATTATATTTAGGCAAAATAAGAAAAATGTACACATCTCCATTCTGTTCAAAAGTTTTCACCCACTCAGTTTTTGAACATGTTAATTTGACAGTTTTGAATTCAGTGTAAATTAACTTAATAGCATTGCTACTTTTAGTTAGTTACTCCCTAGCACTAGTGAATTTTATGCCTTATGCTGTCAGAAAGATAACTAAAGAAAGAGAGAAACAAAATGGGAGGGCATGGAGAGAGGAAGATTAGATGTGATGAAAGAGTATGTGTGAGAATGAGAAGAGAAAACAAAGCATTTGGGCGTTTAGTTGTTGTGTTGGTGAGGGATTTGGAAGGGTTGTCAGTTCCCCAAGGACTCATAATGGATGCTGCCTGTTTCTCGTTCTTATTTCACACCCACAATCCTGAATACAGACCTTCTTTCACTCACAGATATCGTAGTCAGAATGGTTCCGAGGTTGTAATCCATCTTAATCTTCACCGCAACATAAGCTTACAGACAAAAGGCAAAGTGCAAACAAAGACCTGCACACAGATATGATGCCAAAGGTGTTTTCTGTATTAAATTAAGTGATGTTGTGGTGATCCAGTGTCATTATAAATGAGATTACTTTGCTCATCAGACAGAGAGAGATTTTCAGCAGTACACAGGGGATGTCAAACATAGATTAGACCAGCTACCACAGTCATTTACATTTAAAGACATGAGTACATTACACTGCATTACATTATTTACTACTGTTCCATTTTTATGAGTGAAATTTAACAAGATAAAAATGTGTAGTGGGAACGAATGGTGAATTTTGTCTCTATATGAAAGAAGGCTAGGGGTCAAACATTTTTAAAGTAAATGTGGGTAATTTTGAGTGTAATGCATCACAGTTTGTAATACAAAATCAAATCTGAACTATATACTACACTTTTTTGCACGTTTTTGAAGTTGTAAATCAAGATTATTGAAGTAAAACAGACTATTGAAATGAAAACAAATGTGGAAGAAAACTAGATTAGAAAGGGGGAGAGAGAGAAATATTTTTAGTGTGTGCTTCTGTTAGTCCACTTCTCATTGTGTGCACTTTTTATATATATATAAGTTAATTGAATATGAACAGATTGGGTTAGTTGTAATTTTTGATAATCCAGCAGTACTGCAAAGCGTTTTCCTTCTCCCAGGCTAAACATTGCTGATTCACTGTGTGTCCTCTGGAGCTGTTTACTGCAGCACAGAGAAGACAGAGATAATTTATGTTTATAGAGGGACAAGTGTCTTCCACCATGCTATTTTCAGGGTCCAGAGGACCTTTATCATACCTGAAACATGGAGAGGTCCCTCTTAATGTTTTTATTACACACATTGACTGTTAAATAATGCTTTTCCTTATTTCTGTTTTTCATAATCGTCATGGGATATTATAATAGATTGTAATAGATGGTCTCTTTTTCTCTTGTAGATAATGAAGGAGGAGAGGTCTCTCCCCCCGTAGGTGCTGGAGTGGACAGCAACAGTTGGCATTTTCGATACGGGGCGGGTCCGGGAGGCCCTCCGCATCTGAAACCCGGTGAGGTTCCTCCTGAAGCCTTCATCATCCCTGGTTCTCCGGCCATTATTTCCATCAGACAAGGACAAGACGGAGATGACAAGAGCGACTTTATTACCTTTGGTAAAAAGGAGGAGGCCAAGAAGAAGAAGAAAAAGAAGAAGGAGAAGAAGGAGAAGCGGGAGAAAGGGAAAGATGATGATGATGATTAGAGAGATAGAGGAAGGAGTTAAAGAAAGAGCTGATTTTTTAAGACAGAAGTCTCAACGAAAGTCTGTAGAACAAAACGTGTTTTTATTAATTCTAAAATCCATATTTGGGGCTCAAGCAAACATTTTCTGTTGGATCTAACTGATAAATTTGGAGTGATTTTCTGTCACATCCGATCTTTCGGCTTTAAGCAGATAGCGTCCCCTTCCTTTTAATGAAGTAATTGATTAATGACACCTTGATGAGTTGTTATATGATTGATTAATATTCTTTCATGCCTCAGCCACTATTCCGCATAAAATGTCCTTCAGACTCATGTTGGTACGTCTGTCTTATTCGTCCTCTTGGTTTTTGTTTTCCAATCTTTTTGATAGGGAGACAAAATCTGATTTGTTTGTAAGCTGTGTGCCGCTTCGCATGTGCATTTGTGGTAAAATAGAGAAAAAAATAAGAGGGATTCAAAATTGAGTAAAGTTAGACATTATGGAAGCAGGACACGCACTGGTGTAAATACGCAAGTTGGGCACCGCTGTATGTAAAGCAGTGAAAACGCTGAATTAACGCTTTTGCTCATTCACTTCTCCTGGTGTGGGATTGAAGAATCTTCCTTTAAAACAAGAGACTTTGAAACATTTCCACTTATAAAAAATCTCACATCATGGACAAATAGGAAAAAAAGTGTTTTATCAAAAAAAGACAAAAAAAAAAAAGTACACCACAGGATGGAATGCACTTTTTTTGTTGCTTTAATTTTGTTACCAGCAAATGTTCTCCAAGGCATAGTATATATGCGAGCAAATAGTCCCATATATACACACATACACATATATAGACACACACATCTAGTGAACAGGGTCAACAATCAGTGAATCTCTATAGCGACTCCCAAAACCTCTCCAGGTCTGAAATGTTTCTAACCTGGTTGGCCTTTTGGTTAACCAACAGTTGGAGAGGTACGCTCACAAGTCAATATCATGTAAAGTTGAGAAATCAGCTCTTCAGGAGCCTAGGTATGTGCTCTGTTGTTTATAGGGATGGCTGAGAGAATGTTTATGCATTATGAACAGTATTACTGTTGATTCACCAAACCTTAAACACCTTTTATCCCATAAACTATCCTTAAATTCCCTCTGTAGAAAAGGCATGGGGGTTATGCCATGATTTTTTTCTGTGGCATTGCCCCATACCTGTAGTTTCCCTACTGTCCTTGACCCTGTCATCCCAACCCTAATTTTGTGCCTGCTTTCTCAGCTCAGTATGTAATACACAAAACCTAGTCGCCTCCCTTCTGCTTGCTGTCTGGAGGGCCAACACACCCCAAGAGCAAAGAACACAACATATTAGCTGGGGCTTTTCAAATTCGAAGGGCAAGGTTTTTTTGTGCGCCGTTTTTATAAGCTTTAAGTGAACTTTATTGCTACTGTACAGAGCTTCTGTCTGTCTGTCTCTTTCTTGATCTCTCTGCTGGGTAGGCTAGCTCTAGACATTGTGGTGTACTCATGTAGTATGGAGAAATGCAGACAACGCCTGTCAAATCCCCCCCGCAGAGGACAGAAGCCCCTCCCACAGCATTGTCATATGTTAATGATCCAGTGCTGTCCAATCAACCTCAGCTCTGTCTCTGTATAAGACATTGTATTTTCTGTTGGTCTCTCATCGGTTCATTCTCAGACAGAGGAGGAATGAGAGAAGACAGATGTGCAGCTTAGGCAAGGGGTGGAGATTAGTAGAGAAGAACTTTGGGGTGAAAATAGTGGCTTGCCAGTTTGAACCGATGTTGAGGGTGAAGTGTGTAATTTCTGTGCCATTAGCAGCACCAAACAGAATTTCGCCCATCTGCCTTTAATAGATCCAGCCATTAGTTTTGAGCTGTGTCAGGCTGATTGGGTTGCTCAAACAAACAGAGCAAGGTTTTCAAAGACACATCCAGTGTTTACACAAGTATCTAAACCTAAAAAAATTACACATCATCTGTACAGTTATAAAAACAATCAAGTGTTATTCATTTATGATAATTCAACATTGTGCATCAATAATACACTACAAAGATCAGACTGTTGTCTCCACCCCATGCCTTCTAGCGTCTGATTACAGCGGCAGTGACACATCTGTGTTCTGATGCTATTGGTTCCCTCACTTGCCTGCCAACCTTGTTGCCACACACCCAAAAACATCTCAAACCGATGTCACAATTACTCAAACGTGACTGCTGCATGACCTTACCAGAAAGAAAACACTTACTATATAGAGATATATATGAATATAGATATAGATGGCTATGATTTTACTATTTTTGTTTATAGTTTTTATTCATTATTCACACAAGATATTTGTGTATGTACCGTCTCTGAGCCTTTTGCATACTGACACCTCTGCACCGACTTACAGTGAACAGTTATGACGTTACTAAACCTTGGTATTTGTAAATGCTCTATAGTGTGATGCCCTGAAGCTCTCGTTTTTATCCTGTTCTTTTCATTTTTGTTTATGAGAACAAAAAAGAAAGACAAAAAAAACTTTTGTGTTTGGCTTTGACATACCGATCAAACTAGCACTGTATATTGTAGCTAAATAATGTATGATGATTCTATCCCTACTCTTTCACCTCTTTGACAAAGAAATAAAAAGAAAAACAGGAAAAAAAACATCCTGATGTAAAATACAATATATGTAGTGTATGCTTGTATCTAGTGAGCGTTCATGCTGTCATTCTTTCTTATTGTCTGGTGGTGATCAGTAGGTGGCGCTGTGCTGTCCAACTGAATGGCGCTCATCTGTTGTAAAACCCTCTTTTTGTACACCTGCTCATTATGTGATGGTGAATTAGTGACCTTTATTTCTTTTCTTTTTTTCTCTTTATTTTTATTTTATTTTTTCATCATGATGGAAAAGTGGTAATGTGTTTTGTTTATAAATCACAAAATAAACTTTTCTTGCTTAAGAATGTGAAATATTGTCTGAGTTTCTGTGTCTGTGAGCCAATTGTTGAAATTATGATGATATGCTTTAATCAGAAACATTTATTTGGTGATATTTTGTTTACTGTCTGTCAGCAGCCAAAATGAAATGCTTTGGTGTACAATCTAGAACCAAACTGCAAGGAACTGCTAAAACTTCTACTGCAAGGAAGTCTGGAGAAGCGAGAGAGAGAGAAACCCTACTTGATCTGACTTCAATGATCAATCAATTATCAATGTCCATTGATAATAATTATATATAGACAATATTCTTCAGAAATAGATTGTATCCATTAAGAGAATATATATAATAATCTCACACATATTTTGTGGAGCCTTTTTTTTGGGTTTGCTTGAAATTGCCATTATATCCCTTAAATTACAGTTCAAAATAATGGATAAAAAATATTAGAGATTATCTAAATTAAATTAATTTCTAAAATGCATTATCTAATTTATTATTTAAATACTTAAGTAAATTTATTTCAAATAAGAAAATATTTAATTGTACTCATGTCCACAAAAATTCTTAACACCCCCTGAAAACTAAAAAAAAAAAAATAGTTTATCACAAAACCATGTGACCAGTATTATGTGGTGATTATTTTGGAAAATGAGCTCTTAGTTTTTTTTTGTTTGTTTTTTCTTTCTCCAATGGCCTATTGTCAAGGAGTATATTAATTGCACATCAACTATGTTGGGTACATTGTTACATTGTTATGCTTTGCAATATTTTTAGGATAAAAATAAATAAATGTTAAAATTTGAGGTTAACCTGATCAAGACATTTGGTTGGCCGGACAAGGCCTGTCATTGAAATTTTGGCACAAAATGGTAAAATTGTTACCTGTCCACCCACACAGCTTGTCCATAACATAGTTGACAAACTCACCACCAGGGAAACAATTTTTGTAGTATCAAAATGGTAATAATAATTAATATTGGCAACTAGAAGATAGGTTACACCAAAAACATTTATCAACTGAAACCAACAGTTGATTTATTGAGAAGGCATATAGTTTTTACACTTTTTCCTGATGTGAAATATGCCCTAAATTATAAAATTACTGTACTATACTATATATATATATATATATTGAAGGAGTGGATTGCAGATCTACAATGGCCCTCATAATAATGTTAATTATAATATTTCTTGAATAATTATTTATCACAGTTACATTTATGCATGTTAGAAAATAAGTTGAATATGGCTTTAGTCTGCCTTCTTACTCTCTAAAAAGCTGAACCACATTTGATAAGATTCAGGGCAGAGCCCGGCAACCTTGAAGTACAGATAAGTGTTCCCTGCGTATGTGTGTGAATGTTTATCTTTGCAGCTAGATGCAGAGAGAGAGAGCTCTAGGAGGAAACCGTCATTTACCGTCACCCTGATGTCCAGGGTAACAGATATATGTCTCTGGAGAGACCTATTGCGTCTGACCTCTGATCAGTTGTCACCAAAATAATCACTAGAAGATATGCTTCGAGTTTTACGTCCATGTGTGGAGATTTTCTAAGTTTATCTACCAACCAGAATCTTGCTTACCTATGTATTGACGTAATTAGTGACCTCTGTTAGAGTATAACTATTGGTGTCTAGAACATGTACGCAGAGCGGCCTACAAACTCCATCACGAGTATTGAAGCTGACTTCTGCTGATGAAACTGCAAACTATGTTCTTCAGTAAATTTTTATTTAATTTATTGCATCTCTGACTCCTGATCTTTGTTCATCATACCTGGGGCCTGTACCATGATGATGATTAACAAATTCAGAGTTATAGGATTAGTTTTGAGTTGACAAAACCAGACCACTACTGGCTATGTACCATATTGATCATCAACTTTCTCTGTAGGCTTTGATCCTACTCGTGACATGAATGTGTGACTCTGTAAACAGCCAATCACAACACAGAGAGTGTGATTCACTTCTTGCGAGAGACCCAGCGAGATCAAAACTTTTGTTAAAGGTTAAGAGATTAAAGAATATGAGGAATTTAAACGCATTGAAGCGTCTGAAAGAACATGTACGCAGAGCGGCCTACAAACTCCATTTTTAAAGTGTTATCTATTGATTCTACCACTTATTTATATTACATATGATTTGTATATATTAATATTCATTTAAAATAAATGCTTTATATTATTTTTGCTAAAAGCTTGTGTGTAATGATTAATAATAATATAAACATATTATAATTATATTCATATGCAAATTGTAATGACTAATTATCATTAAAGCCAACAATTTTTTTTGTACAAACTTTATTTTTTAGCAAGAGTGGGGGAGTGACTTTTGTTCAGACATGTGTCACTTTTCTCACATCTAAATTTTTATTTAATTTCCGGAGCATTGCTGTGGAGTGTAATCTGGCTGAACACACTAAAAGCCAAGCCACTTTCTGTACCTAAAACCCATCTTTGCAAACTAAACTGAAACACCTGGCTAGCCATACCGGCTTCTGGTCCTTGGGTTTTAACTGTTATTCCCCAACAATATATACACACACACACATATGATGTTTTATTAACAAAGTTCGGGAGGAGCACGTTCAGATAATTAACCTAATTAACACGAGAGGAGAACAATCAGTAATCAACCCAGTTAACAAGATAAGAGGTGTGTATATATACACAGCAGACTTACCTCTGTTCATTGGCAGTTTTCCAGCATCCCTCCGCCACCCCTTCTCCGCACTTACAACTATTCCTGTCCTAATCTGTAGGGGGGTACTCTGGGTTCGGGCCAAAATTCCGAGCTCGGAGCCCTCCCCTCGGACAGCACGCCAAATACGCATAAACTTTATTCTATTTATTATATGTAAGTGTGAACTCGTGAATTAATCTATATCAGCTTTAACGAACAGTCAGGGCTTTTCAGCCAACAATCTAGACTGTATGTGTGAAGGCTCAGATTCACCACACTTCTCTCCTACTCATCTGCCCCTCAGTGTTCCTCTTTGATGACAGTAATCATGATTAGAATTCACTGAGAGATTTCCTAATGCAGACATCTTGCCCTGAAATCATGCTCTCTCCAGCAGTGTCTGCTGTTCATGCTAATGATGGCACTGTTTCCAGCACCTCTGTGAGGTTAAAGGGAGGTCATGTTAAAGATGTGTGTGTGCCATTTATGCATTGCTTGTTTTCTTTCTTTGATTTGATGCTACTTCCAGCCATTTAACATGTGACATCTCAGAAAAAGTTGTTTGTTCTGGTCCATATATTCAAAATCCGCTTTAATCTAACATCAGAGAAAGTGAGTGAGTGAGCGTGTGTCTGTGTTGGTGCATGAGGGAGGTTCAAGGGTTCAGCTTGTAATTTTGTCTACAGAAAAAAAAAAAAAAAAATATATATATATATGTATATATTTCAGCACCCTCTCTTTTATTTGATCTTGGAGGCTGTTTCTATGGTTACAATGATGGGACGAATTTCCATGGCAACAATTCAATTTAGAATTGAGTGTCTGAACAGACATAAAGGTGACAATAAGGAGAGAGAGGTACTGGAACAGATTGTGCTACTATTGCTGACAGTCTCATAACTTCATAGAGTTCTAGAGGCTCCACCCATTTAACCTCATAAACTAGAGTTGTTCTCATGGGAGCTGTAAACTACACCCAGAAGCAGTTATTTTTGGGTCGTGACCAGTTTGTGTTTTAAATATCTTCTAATTTATGCTGCTTGTGGTGAGAAACAAACAAACAACATTATGATGAGATAGTGATGGCCAAAGGCAGTAGAGCTGCATTACAGCACAGCAGGTCACAAATGCAGCAGTAATAAATAGATGTTAAACTGAAACTAAAACTTAAACTAAACTAAAATAGATATTAAACTGAAATTCAGGACAAGAAGATGTCAATATACAAGAGAAAAAAATAAAACATAAAAAAATAATTCTGCTAGATTGTATGGATTATTCTGGATAAACCTACAAATTAGTATCACAGTATCATACATTTATAAATCAAACGTGTATTATTAGTACAATACAGTGAGCATAGGATATTGCTGAAATTTATAGAACTCTGGACATAATATTCATGGGTAGTTCCACCTTTACTGAGCCTTTACCAAGTGTTCCTGTTTGTCCTCCAATGACAGTAATTAATGAAAATGATTTTATTTAAAATCCAATTAAATTCTATTTAATTATACATATATTTTTAAAACTTCTTTTAGTATTTAAGATTAAGTTTTTTAGTCACCTAGAAACCTCAAATATTTATTTTCATTTTACACTTAATTCCAGGACATTTCAAAATAATTTATTTCCAGGTGTAAATTTTCAGTGTGGTCATTAATACTCTTCTGTAAGTATTAATTTAATTAAAGGTAATCAGGCCCATCAATGACTGATTCACATCTGCTTTCTGAAGTGAGATTTCCTTGATTTTATGCTTCATGTTTTCAGCAGTACACACATTGTGTACGGTAACAGCTAAGCCTATAGGACGCCTTTCTATAACAGTTCATCGGGGGTCTTCGGTCGGGGAGTGAGGTGAGGTGAGGTGAGTGTTTTTTTTTTTTTTCTGTTCTGCTCTTTTAAGCTTGAATGACTCAGCATGCATATCCTGCTGAGACTACGCACTTGCAAATCAAAGACACAGTGACGGCTAAATGAACGGTTGCCATAAATCAGAGATGAAACTCTTGCATAAACTGCCATCCACCACGGGCGAGTAGAATGAAAGTACAGGTTAGAACATTCACCTTGATGTGCACTTTCAATCACAACAGGAGTTAGAACAGGAGGGCTGTGCAAGTGTATTGTGTATGTACAATTGTGGGTTCCTTAGGAAGTAAAGCTGAAGAGTAAGAAATGTGGTGTACAATTTAAGAGTGCAAAGGAACACATATTGGTCCCTTTTTAATATTATTCTTCTACTCATATTAAAGCTAAAGTGTCATGAACCCCACTTCAGATGATTGATTGTGTTTACTAAAGATTATGAGATACACTAAATATGTATGCAGTGTATGAAGTCTGTAAAATGTACCTTTCCGTGGACAGGACATAGACACATGGAGCTGCATTTTGTTGAAATGTGAAATTTAATGTAAAAAAATATTCAAATTGTTAAAAAGTTTACAGTTAATGTTAGTATAATTTAGTTTTATAATGCAATGACAAGGACAATCTTGTCTTATCAGATTTCTGAGCAAAACATACTTTGATACCATCACATACTCCTGTAAAATGGGAAAAAAAGTCAAATGACAATTTTACAGTTTCAAAAAATGCTTTCAAACTGAAGGTTGTATACAGCTTTCATATCATAAGACACTTTTTATTCTTGCCAACAGATGTGGTCGATGCTGTAGATAATGAGCATTCAAACTACAGGCATCCATGGTACATAGATGAAAGGGTTGAAGTTTAAATGTTAAAACGTATGAAATTATTTGACAGATGAAATAAGGCCTAGTTGCATTTAATTTACATTTACATTGTTTATTATATTAATAAACAATGAGATCAAAAAAACGTTAAAACTTTTTGTAAATATGACAATTTTATAAACAAGACAATTTAGATTTATATATGAAATTATACCAAATAAATTCATAAAGTTTAAAATCAATTTTACTAATACAACTCTAGATTCAACGTGAATAATCACATCTCTTCGACTGTCAAAATGGAATGGATGTCAATAAAAAAGGTGCTGTAAACTGTTCAGGAAACCACTATTAATTGATGACATTATCTCAGCCTTCAGTGCTGTGTGTCTTTATGAGTCTTGTTCATAACTAATGTATATTTACTTTCTCTTTAACCCCTGTCTCAACATCTGGTATCTATATCAATGAGACTGAAACACACACATTGAGATACTGAGTTTGCTTAAATTTCTGTGCGACTAAACAGCGCCACTGCCTGTAAGCATTTCACAATCTGTGTGTCTGAGGTTTATGGATTTAGAATAAGGAAATAAGCAGCTGTTGTTTAACTTTACCCTGTCCTTTATTGCCTGCTTTATATCTTTATTACTAATCGCGAAATCTGAAGACAAAAATAATGAGAATTCATACAACTGTCATATACTGAAATGACAATGCAAAATAAAATAAAACAATTAAGTGGGAAATATTTGGCTGGGTTTTTGTAAACTTTAATATATAAAATGTATCATACAAAACTGAGAAGTTGACAATATGTATTGATATATGAGATGTGTTTTTACAAATGATGGGCTATAGTTTAGATTAGGTCATTTAATTTTGCAGGTTCTCAAATCAGAATGACGTGATTACGTGATAGCATTATCCATTAATTAATTCATTAATCAATTTTATTTTAGTTTTGCTTGGTGTGCAAATAATGATTTTATCGTGTATGTGGGTGTGTATTTTAGTGCTTTTCAAAACTGATGCACCCTTCCTATTTCTTCATTGACTGCGTTCCACTTCACTTTTAGACACATGCCCTGTCCAAATACTCACACTTGCGGTCTTTGCACTTGACCACTTGACTACTTATATGACGTATTTCCTGTATTTGGCCCAAGTCTTTAGAGAGCATGCAGACCACGTGTAGAACTTTTCATTGCCAAGTTCAGCCCCGACAAAACGGTGCAAAACGTTTATTAAACGGAAACGGTGATGCGTTGAACATCCTGTTCTGATGACGCAAGTGTTGCAACTATGGCAGCTGAGAAGGCCATTCTTTGTGTTCTTTTTGAAGAATTTTCGAAGCCTGTTGAAATCGGTATAAATACGTGTTTAATACTGCAAAATACGCTCGATGTTACAGTCACTGCCCTTGCCGTCCAGAATAAAAGAGAACATCCCAATCGAGTGAATAAGGGATTTGTGGAAACTGGTTCCTAATTATTGTGATCCAACATTTGCCTCGCATTTCAGGATGAAAAGACAAACATTTCAGATGAAGGATAATCCACTTCTTACCTCCGAGACTGTGTTATGATCTATATGACCTTATTATTTTATTGTGAGTATTAGACTTATTATTGTTGATCACTGTTGTTGTGCTATGATATTGTAATATTTGCCATTATATAATCAGAGGAGCATAGAAAAGTTTATGAATGTGTCACTCCACAATACAATAGCAAAATATATAAATATGTATAGTATTTTTATGTTGCATTAATCAGTGTCTAGCACACCTTCCTAAGGAAAGGATATGGACCAGAAGACATTGCAATTACTACATGATATTTTGACAGACTTATTTAAAGAAGTTCCAGATCTATACTTGTGATCTTATTATTTCAGTTAAATTTGCCTTTAACGAAAATAAACCTGTGCAAACAACATACTTGCTCTTGTGGATTTATTTTTATGTTAATTACATTTACTTAAAAATTCATCATCATCATGTTGATATGCTATGTTACTATAAAACTCTTACGACAAACATGTCTTCTAATATCTTCAATTGTTGCATATACCGAGCTGCAGCGGACACATTTGTAAATGACTTCACTTGTACCCATTGTGTCTCTTTAATACCGCGTGGTTTATATACATGTTGCTGCTGATTGGGCTGACATTTCTGACACACCCACCAAACAAAAGAAAACGTATCTCAAACCCCGTTGCACACCGTTTCCAGGAAACATGTCGTTCAACTCGGAAACCGTAGCAAAACTTTGGGCACCGGTGTGAGCCTAAACGTGGCCCTGGTGTTTATAGTGTTGTAAAAAGCAAGTGTTTACAGATATTTATTTTTTCAACTTTGCATTTTAAAATAAACTTCTAAATGTCTGTTCAGTAGTCCCTATAACAGATGACAATTTAATCTGTGGTGCTTCTAAATAAGTGATAAAAAGCAGTTGCAAATGTTATGCAAAATAAATATAGACCTACTTATCTTTGCACCAATAAAGCGTGCAACACTTTGTTTTACTACCAAATTATTTGTAATTGTCACTTCGTGAAGTGGACGAGGGAAGTTTATATGGACCCTCGTTTTTGACCGACGGAGCGGGTCTGCACTTCAGGCAGCTCCACATACCACAATGCACCACAATTATGATGTTACCGCACCGCAGATCACGTTTAATTTACCTACACCCCAAACAACTAATATATGAATTACTTTTAAATTATTTAAAACAGCCCAAGCATATCAATATACATATAGAATGCTGCATAAAAATAAAAAAAATCCTAAAGGAGAAAAAAATGCAATTAATCAACTCCATAGCGGATTTAATTGATCTTATGACCTTACAATTCAGGTCATTGCAGGGGTTTCGCAGTAGTGGGAACTCGTGCAACTGCCTAATCAATAACGTACATCCGAGTCAACGAGACGAGAGGGAGGGAAGTTAGCAAGGAAAAGGCATAAAAAAGCAAAATGAAACACAGCCAATTTCTTTTCAGTCTTCCAGCCAGTGAACCGGCAATCAGTACAGGTTCGCCATCATGGAAAGACCTACAGCATGGTGGGAAAGGAGGGAACCGAACCGTGGAGGCAGCTGCTTTGTGAAAGTCTTTGGTATGAAAACACCTGTCGTACACGTATGAAAATAAATGACATTTCAAATCTGGCACGAGTTCACATTTGTTATTTATACTGTTGCTGGTGTAGCACGCATATGAATATACATTTCAAAAGTCGCGTGCTCCATGGCCTCCTATGTTTTTGACCTTTTGATGTCACATTTTCCCCTCTTTAGTTGTCTGTTATGTTGCTGTATTTTTTATTTATTTATGTATTTTATTTATTTATTTTTTGCTTCTGTGTATTTTAGTCAAAAAAAAAAAAGTCAACCCATTCTTTGGGGTAATTATCGATTTTAACACATTAGCCTACTCCCGATTTGTAGGTAAGTACAGTAGGCTACTGTTAATTAGCATTAGTATTAAAATAATAATAATATTATGGTTTTGATGCATGCTTATATTTGAAATTATTGTTGTTGTTGTTTGTTTGTGTAATACAATTCTCTAGAATGTCACTGCATGGTGTTGCAAAATTTTGGTCACATACACAAAGTTTTTCTCTTTACCAGGTGGTAAAATGGTAAAGAGATAAATGTAATCTCAAAACATTTTAATTTATAACTGGTTAATATAAATGCTTGAATTTATTTTACGGTCAACATTAACTTTGTATTTCAATTTTGGAGATTTGTGGAGAATGTTATTTTCCTTGAAAATATATTGGATGATCATCATCAACTTGTACATGTTAAAGTAATATATTAGTTTTAAACTACAATTTAGCAGTAAATCCACACTTCATCCCCATTTTCTGTTTTACAGAGTATCCCAGATTCAACAGATTTTTTTCAGAACATGTTGTATAATAACTGTTCTGCATAATAACAACAACAACAACAATAATAATAATAATAATAATAATAATAATAATAATATATGTTCAGGCTCAGCCTCGCTCTACACCTGGCATGCAGGTGTGTGAACTGTTCAAGTATGGATAACTGCAGGCTGGAGCAATGGGCGTGGCGAAAGGTTTTGATGATTGGTCGACAAAGCTGTCTGTCAGGGTGTGGGGGTAGGGTTAGGGGTAGTTTTTGTTGTACTGGGCGCGTTCGACTTGAAGCAGCGCTGCGCAGAATGATCACCGTATGACATCAAATTACCGCGAGAGCGATAAGAGAGCAGACAGATCCTATGCATTCGAATCCCTCTCGCGGTACTTTGATGTCATACGGTGATCATTCTGCGCAGCATTCTGCGCAGCGCTGCTTCAAGTCGAACGTGCCTACTGATTCATCTTTCGGAGCGTCTCCTTTCAGCACGCCCATTGCTCCAGGCTGCAGCTACCCCCGTCTCGAACTGTTTGTCGTGAGGCGCAGGAGAACATGTAATTCCAGCCTGACTCACTGCGCGCCGCTGCTCTGCTCCATCTGCTCTCTGCTCCCCTATTCAAAAGTGGAACAGCAAGGATATAAGGCCAGCAGTGAAATATAGCTTACGTATTTTAACAACATAACGCAAAATACGGTGACACGGCCGGCCATGTGAGTTAAAACAGCACTAGACCTAAAAGAATAACTTCAACAAATGTATTCTGTCTATTCGATTCACTCTCGGAGTGGGAATCGTTTCCACCTTTCCCCAGGACCTGACTCTTAAAAATTCAGTAAGCAGATTTTTTTTTCAGGTAAAACGTCTTTTTCATAGTTTGCTGTATTGTTTCATAGTTTCACTATATTGTGTAGTAGGCTTATTTTGTGCGTTTTCCATTGTATTTTGAAATGCTGCAGGCTATTCATTAATAATTGGCTTGTTGCTCTTATTAATTTAGTTGTTGCAATACCATTTTCTTCCACACCTGAGCACCTTTTGCTGTGCTTCACATAACCAATATATGCTGTTTTTGTAATATTAGCTGGTAACTGGCGAGCTGTCTGATGCGCCGTTAGTATTTGCTTGTGTTGCATAGCATGTTTATGAATTTGGGGGAAGAACAATGAAGGGAGGTGTGTGTTTGTTTGGGGTGTCAGTTTTAAATATCATAAGTGTTTATCAAATCATCGAGCAATTAGTCTTATGAAGTATGTGGCAATAATAAGCTTTCATTTGAAATTTTTACAGCGCGGTAAATTCTAACGTCAGTACATTTTATTTTGCCAGTTTACATTTTAATTGTAATTCACTTGTAATTCACAGTTGGAGAGAGAATAAGGTATCGTTATTGATATTTTGGTCGAGTTTTGTATTCTCATCAGTGTCATTAATATGGAATTAACTTCTAAAGATATTAATCCCCAAGGCAGTTCATTTCACTTCAAACATAAAATGGCATTTCTATTTATGAGAGAGTGGCGCGGGTCGCTGTCCATGGTCCTGCACAGTGAGTCATTTATTATAATTTATTATAATGCAGCTCTATACTGTCCTGGCATATTTGAAACTGAATTTCTAGTATTTGTGTTCTTGAGCATCACTAAAGTATAGCACATTGAGGCAGGTCGTAAAACGTTAAATATATGTGCTCGGCTGTCCTCCGCCATATTCGCTTAAATATATTGTACCCCGCTGTCCTCCGCCTGTCCGCCATAGTCGTTATGTCATGTGCAGAGTTTCCAGCTTGCGTTGTTATAAAACACCAACAGTTTCTCATTTTATGATGGTTTTTTGACCGTTTTCTGGTTGTACTTCTGTCTCAATCTCCAGATTTAATGCACGTTTACTTTTAAAGAAAATCTTTGAAATTAAATCAAAGGATTTTGTGCTTGTTCTAAAGAGATTAAATTATTTGAAGTTTCAGCCATTCCCAGCACGTATCTCCCTCCAAGTTATGAAGTAAGTCTGTTGTGGATGATCTTGAATGGACTGATGAGAAAAAGCGATTCGTTCCAGTAAGGTTAATGATATATATATATATATATATATATATATATATATATATATATATATATATATTTTTTTTACATATTAAGTGCAATGGTCTAAATTTGAAAATGTGCATTTTTCTATAAGAAAATGCATTAATTGCCGTAATGTACTGTGGAAATTAATACTTTGGGATGTATGTTAGTTCTGTACACTCTTAAAAATAAAGGTTCTTTATTGCCATCAATGATTATATGAAGTACCTTGAACATCCATGGAACCTTTCAAATGCAGAAAAGGTACTTTATAGCCAAAAAACGGTTCTTTAGATTTTTTTAAAATGTTCAAAATTGTTCATTTAGGATCTGTTCACTGAAAGGTTCTCTGGGGAACCAAAAATGGTTCTTCATGGCATCACTGAAAAAAAACACCCTTTTGGAACCTTTATTTTTAAGAGTGTACATTGCTAACTACTCTAGGTACTTGATCTGTCTTGTAGTCATGATTTGTAATCATGTTACCCTCATAGCATGTGTGCCTTATTGTTTTGACAACCCGATCTCACGAAAGTGCGTATAAATAGTATGCCAAATAAAAACAAAAACTCCTGGTATTGATATGCAAAAATTAACTTTGGCGTGTATATGCTAAGCAATGGGTAGGATTCGGGTTGTGGGGTAGATGCGTATCATATGCACGCCAACAAATTTTGTGTCATATGCAAGCCAAAGTCAATATTTGCGTATCAGTACTAGAGTTTTAGTTTTTATTTGGCGTACTATTTATATGCATTTTCATGAGACCAGAGAGAGAGAGAGAGAGAGAGAGAGAGAGAGAGAGAGAGAGAGAAATTGTAATTGTTCAGTTTTGCATTTATACATGTTGAAGTTTTTGAGAAATTAGATATTTTCGTTTTCCTTTTCATTTTGTTTTTAAAGTTGCCGTCCATATCCAGTTAAAGGCCCTGTCTCATCTCACCTTAAGTCTATAGCAAAATGTATGCACATTTAACAGTTTTAATAGGTGAAAGTTTTGTATTCCTCTCCACGATGTTGCTATATTGAATAAGTTTAAGATTTTAAATTCTCACGCTAGTAGCTTTCACTGTAGCACAAGACTTCAAAAATGAAAAATGAATGCCTTTTAATAGAAAGCCTGTCTCTGGATAGTTGCTTTTTAATGATCTAGCACTATAAATAGCCATTTTGTTGTTTTTATGTCTATATTTCCTCCACTGTATATACATAAATATCGTTACAGTTGTGAATGTTATGCAGTTTCTCAGTTTAACTCACAGTGTCGCTGTTCACCAGTAAAATAATTTTATTTCATATTGTACTTTATACTCCACCCTGTTCCTGATGTCATGTTTAGGGCTTCTAGCTCACGTCGTAGCTAAAATCGTAGACAGTGAGTCTCTCCAATCTTTTTTTTTTACCATCTCATTTTCCAAATATAGTTCAGACATGTTTTCATTTACATGTTGATTTTATAACAAGTATTTTTCGTTGTCTTTTTTTCCCCGATATGGATTTTAGAGGCATCAGTGTTGCTGCTGAGATGTTTGGTCTTTTGTTCTTCGTGCTGATGGCGCACACCGCTTATGGAGACGTGAGCTATTCTTTACTGGAGGAGATGAAACGCGGATCTGTGATTGGAAATATAGCAAAGGATCTCGGACTCGATGTGAACAGACTGTCATCTCGTAAGGCTCGAATTGATATTGAAGGTAACAGAAAACGATACTGTGACATTAATCTGAATACTGGAGAACTGATCGTAGCGGAGAGAATCGACAGAGAGGGACTATGCAATGAAAAAAATTACTGTGCTCTTAATTTCGAATTAGTTCTAGAACACCCATTGGCCATACATCGTGTGACAATACAAATACAAGATATTAATGACAATACACCAGCATTTCCTAAAGATACAGTAAAGCTTGAGATAAGTGAGAATGCTGCTAAAGGCGCTCGGTTCCGCGTGAATGAGGCTCATGATGCGGACATAGGACAGAATAAAGTACAAAGCTATTCTATTGAAAGGAATGATCATTTTCTTATATCTGTAAGTACAAAGGCGGATGGTGGCAAAAATATTGAGTTAGTGTTAGAAAGAGAGTTGGATCGTGAGCAGCAGAAAGAGCTAACATTAATTCTCACTGCGGTAGACGGCGGGACTCCACCGAGATCAGGTACTGTAGCCATACACGTCACTGTGCTGGATGCTAATGATAATGCTCCAGTCTTTAGTCAGGCCGTCTATAAAGTCAGTCTGCCTGAAAATTCTCCTCTAGATACTGTAGTGGTGACAGTGAGCGCTACTGATGCTGACGAGGGACAAAATGGAGAAGTCACATATGAATTTAGTCGTATTTCCGAAACTGCGAAAGAATTATTTAATCTGAATGAGAATAGTGGAGAGATTAAAGTTAAAGGCCCCATTAATTTTGAGGAGGAAGTACAATATGAGATGCTTATTGAGGGAAAGGATGGCTCTGGTCTTTCTTCAGACACTAAAGTAATTATAGAAATTACAGATGTTAATGACAATGCCCCCATTATAGTGATTAAGTCTTTAGATAGCCCCGTTCCTGAGAACGCGTTACCCGGTACAGAGGTTGGCATCATTAATGTGCAGGACAGAGACTCTGAGAATAACGGACAGGTGCGCTGCTCCATTCAGCAAAACGTCCCGTTTAAACTCGTACCTTCAATCAAAAATTATTATTCTCTGGTGACCACAGGTGAATTAGACCGCGAGCTGCTCTCTGATTATAATATTACAATTACTGCTACTGATGAGGGCTCTCCGCCTTTATCTTCCACTAAGAATATTCACCTGACTGTAGCTGACGTGAATGATAATCCACCTGTATTTCAGGAGCAGAGTTACAGAGCTCATGTGCAAGAAAATAACAAACCGGGCTCCTCTATTTGTTCAGTATCAGCTACAGACCCGGACTGGAGACAGAATGGCACAGTAGTTTATTCTCTGTTGTCCTCTGATCTCAATGGCGCACCGGTGTCCTCCTTTCTATCCGTTAACGGAGACACCGGGGTCATTCATGCCGTGAGGTCGTTTGATTTTGTTTCAAAGTTTCAAAGTGCTCGTGTTAGCCAGAGACAACGGTTCTCCTCCTCTGAGCAGTAACGTGACCGTGAGCGTCTTCATAACGGATGAGAATGACAACTCCCCTCAGATAATATACCCCTCTCCGGAAGGAAACGCCTTCATGACCGAGATGGTACCCAAAGCTGCGCAGGCGCGCTCCCTGGTCTCCAAGGTGATCGCCGTGGACGCGGATTCTGGCCAGAACGCGTGGCTCTCGTATCACATTATTAAAGCGACTGATTCGGGACTTTTCACTATCGGTGTCCACAGCGGAGAGATCAGGACGCAGCGGGACGTTTCTGAATCTGACAGCATGAAACAGAACCTCATTGTGTCCGTGAGAGATAACGGACAGCCCTCTCTCTCAGCCACGTGCGCATTGTATTTACTTATATCAGATAACTTGGCTGAAGTTCCAGAACTGAAAGACATGTCTCGAGACGAGAGCAGCTCCAAACTGACGTTTTATTTGATCATCGCGCTGGTGTCCGTTTCCACTTTCTTCCTGACCTTCATCATCATCATCCTGGCCGTGAGGTTTTGTCGCAGGAGAAAGCCCAGACTGTTGTTTGATGGAGCTGTAGCCATTCCCAGCGCGTATCTCCCTCCAAATTACGCAGAGGTGGAGGGCGCGGGAACTCTCCGCAGCACTTACAATTATGACGCGTACCTGACCACGGGCTCGCGCACTAGTGACTTCAAGTTCGTCAGATCTTATAATGAGGGCACACTGACCGCTGACCTGACTCTGAAAAAGACTCAGTCCGCTGTGGATGATCTTGAAGGACTAGATGCCGAAATGAGCGATTATTTTCAGGTAGGACATGAGTATTTAATTTAAAAACAATTTGGAGGAATTCTGTTTAAATATAATATTTGTTTTTTCAACTGACTGCTTTCTTTGGCAATTTTCTTTTCTTAGCCGTTCGCTTGGCTCTTTCAAATGCTTTATTGTAGACACTTGAACAGGGTCAGTTTGGAGTTAGAAAAAAAAATCCAATCCTTTAAAGTGACTTTCTTTTCTTTCTTTTTTTACACTTTTTCTGGTCATGTATGAGGTAGTTCTTTTTGGCACTCTTTTGGACATATTTTGGAGTCAAGCTGTAAAAGTTGTTTGTTAGTGATCTTTTAAAGATTTCAAGGACATCCGTCTCATTCTGTTAACGAATGCTTTCATTAAAACATTTAATCACTCATCAGTATGTGTCCTTATAGAGACTTCCATTTGTAATTATCTGTGATAAAATATTGCTATTTAAGCAGTTTTATTTTCTCTTAATATGTCATCATTCTATGTAGTTAATTTAGAATGAGAATTAAATTTGTTATTAACATTTCCTTGAGATAAATCTTTTACACTTACTTTTAATTTTATTAGAAATAGCGTAGGGCAGGTTTCCCGTGTTGCTGTCCATGGTGCTGCACTGCTATTTACTACTTGTTTGGGTATTTTGCTTGTATAGCTCTCTGTCCTTTCATGCGTTTGTTTGATTTTGAATGACATACATACTGTTGGCTTTATTTCTCTCTCGTACTTAAGAGACTTCTGCTGGCTTAATTTTGATACACAGTTACTTAAAAAATGGCTAAAGTATACAACACGCGTTCTTTTTATTTTCTAATATTTAATACTGTCGGATAATGTCGTGCAGTTTCTTATTTTAACTCAAAGTGTCGCTGTTCACCTGCAAAACAATGTGTGTCTTCAATACACATTTCACCGCCCCGTTTATGATGTCATACACAGGGCTTCAAGCTCCTCTCGTTGTAGAAAATCGTCGACAGTGACTGATTGTCTGATAGTTTACTCCTCTCGATTTTTCTTAATTTAATTTTACATTTGTTGTTTTGTACATTTTAATCGTTTTGTTGTTGGATTTAATTTCTGCTTAATATCTGAAGAATTCCAAAGGTTCCGCGTTGCTGGTGAGATGTTTGGTCTTTTGTTCTTCGTGCTGATGGCGCACACCGCTTATGGAGACGTGAGCTATTCTTTTCTGGAGGAGATGAAACGAGGATCTGTGATTGGAAATATAGCAAAGGATCTCGGACTCGATGTGAACAGACTGTCATCTCGTAAAGCTCGAATTGATACTGAAGGTAACAGAAAACGATACTGTGACATTAATCTGAATACTGGAGAACTGATCGTAGCGGAGAGAATCGACAGAGAGGGACTTTGTGGAAAGAAAGCTTCATGTGTCATAAACCGGGAGCTAGTCCTTGAAAGCCCTCTAGAACTGCATCGCTTCATTCTAAATATTGAAGACTTAAATGATAATTCACCACAATTCACAGAGAGTGTCGTTAAATTCGAAATACGAGAATCAGCAGACAAAGGATCTCGTTACTTATTAGATGAGGCCCATGATGCCGATATTGGTCGGAATTCAGTGCAATCATATACACTTCAAGATAATGAACACTTTATTCTTAATGTACTAACCAGGGAAAATGGAAGAAAATATGGCGAACTCGTGCTGGATAAAGAGTTAGATCGCGAGCAGCAGAAAGAGGTATCATTAATTCTCACTGCGGTAGACGGCGGGACTCCACCGAGATCAGGTACTGTAGCCATACACGTCACTGTGCTGGATGCTAATGATAATGCTCCAGTCTTTAGTCATGCCGTCTATAAAGTCAGTCTGCCTGAAAATTCTCCTCTAGATACTGTAGTGGTGACAGTGAGCGCTACTGATGCTGACGAGGGACAAAACGGAGAGGTGACATATGCATTTAGTCATTTATCCGAAATTGTCCGGGAATTATTTTTCCTTGATACAATATCTGGAGAGATTAAACTAAAGGGGCTCATGGATTTTGAGGAGGAGAGCTCAATCGAACTGCCGATTCAAGCTAAAGATGGTCAAGGGCTTGCCAGTCATTGTACAGTAATAATAGATGTTATTGATATCAATGATAACGCCCCTATGATAGTAATCAATTCTCTCAACAGTCCCGTTCCTGAGAACGCGTTACCCGGTACAGAGGTTGGCATCATTAATGTGCAGGACAGAGACTCTGAGAATAACGGACAGGTGCGCTGCTCCATTCAGCAAAACGTCCCATTTAAACTCGTACCTTCAATCAAGAAATATTATTCTCTGGTGACCACAGGTGAATTAGACCGCGAGCTGCTCTCTGATTATAATATTACAATTACTGCTACTGATGAGGGCTCTCCGCCTTTATCTTCCACTAAGAATATTCACCTGACTGTAGCTGACGTGAATGATAATCCACCTGTATTTCAGGAGCAGAGTTACAGAGCTCATGTGCAAGAAAATAACAAACCGGGCTCCTCTATTTGTTCAGTATCAGCTACAGACCCGGACTGGAGACAGAATGGCACTGTAGTTTATTCTCTGTTGTCCTCTGATGTCAATGGCGCACAGGTGTCCTCGTTTCTATCCATTAACGGAGACACCGGGGTCATTCATGCCGTGAGGCCGTTAGATTACGAACAGTTGAAAAGTTTCAAAGTACTCGTGTTAGCCAGAGACAACGGTTCTCCTCCTCTGAGCAGTAACGTGACCGTGAGCGTCTTCATAACGGATGAGAATGACAACTCCCCTCAGATATTATACCCCTCTCCGGAAGGAAACTCCTTCATGACCGAGATGGTACCCAAAGCTGCGCAGGCGCGCTCCCTGGTCTCCAAGGTGATCGCCGTGGACGCGGATTCTGGGCAGAATGCGTGGCTCTCGTATCACATTATTAAAGCGACAGATCCGGGACTTTTCACTATCGGTGTCCACAGCGGAGAGATCAGGACGCAGCGGGACATTTCTGAATCTGACAGCATGAAACAGAACCTCATTGTGTCTGTGAGAGATAACGGACAGCCCTCTCTCTCAGCCACGTGCGCATTGTATTTACTTATATCAGATAACTTGGCTGAAGTTCCAGAACTGAAAGACATGTTTCGAGACGAGAGCAGCTCCAAACTGACGTTTTATTTGATCATCGCGCTGGTGTCCGTTTTCCACTTTCTTCCTGACCTTCATCATCATCATCCTGGCCGTGAGGTTTTGTCGCAGGAGAAAGCCCAGACTGTTGTTTGATGGAGCTGTAGCCATTCCCAGCGCGTATCTCCCTCCAAATTACGCAGAGGTGGAGGGCGCGGGAACTCTCCGCAGCACTTACAATTATGACGCATACCTGACCACGGGCTCGCGCACTAGTGACTTCAAGTTCGTCAGATCTTATAATGAGGGCACGCTGACCGCTGACCTGACTCTGAAAAAGACTCAATCCGCTGTGGATGATCTCGAAGGACTTGATGCGGAAATGCTCGATTCGTTTCAGGTAGGAATTAGTCTTTCTTAAATATTTATTATTTTTTTATTTTTTTTATTTTTTTATTTAGAACTTATTGATTTAAAGCGTAGCTGTGTTTTATGTTGACTGCCTTTTTATAACTGCAAACACATTGACAATTTTGAAGGACAGTTTGAAATCGGAAAAGTAGCTGCAGTAAGTGCATTTTTTTCTGGTATGTATGAGGAGTCATGAAGCTTGTTTCACGAATTCACGAAGCTTGTTTTTTGCTAATATCTTGAATTTGAATTGTGTTTGGCCTTTTAGGGGTCAAATAAATCTGTGCCTCTTGTAAAGCTTATTTTACCGTCTTGTCTAATATCCGGTTTTGTCCAGATTGTGCTGTTTGTAATGGTGTTTTTCCTAAAACGTTGGTGTTTTAAGGAGTTTTGTGTTTCTCTCTTCGATGTTTCCTTCATGTGAAGTAAGCTTTGTAACGGAATTCAGTTGTAATGTTGGTAATATTCTGGTCAGCAAATTATTTAATCGCCCTCTTAGTCGAACTGGAAAGGTCATTAGTGTGTGTGTGTGTGTGTGTGTGTGTGTGCAAATGACAGGTTTTTAATATCTTTGCAAATTTATTAAAGATAAAAAACTTAAATGATTCCTTTGCATATGTATTCATACCCTGATCTGGGACAGTTGAAATTTAGCTCAGGAGCATTCATTTTGCTTGTAAATGTTACCACACTTTGAGTGACGTTAACCTGCGGCAAATTCAATTGAATGTGTATGATTTGGAAAGGCACACATGTCTTAATAAAAGGTCTAACAGCTGGAAATGCATATTAGAGCAAAGACCAAGCCCTGAGGTGAAACAAAAACTGGCTGTATAGCTCAGAGACAGGATTACATCAAACCACACATCTGGGGAAGAGTTCAGAAAAAAATTATGCTGCATTGAAGGTTCACAGAAGCATGTAGCCTCCGTTATCCATAACGGAAGATGTTTAGAACAACCAGGACTCTTCCTAGAGCTGGCCTCCTGGCAAAACTGAGCAATTGATGGAGCAGGGCTTTGGTTAGAGTGGTGACCAACAACCTGATGGTCACTCTAGTTGAGCTCCATGATCATATGTGGAGATGGGAGAAACCTACAGAAGGACAAACATCACTGCAACACTCCACCAATCTGGGCTTTATGGCGGTGTGGCCAAACTCAATCCTCTCCTCAGTGAAGTCACATGAAAACACACTTGGAATTCGCAAAAGAGTACCTAAAGGACCCTCAGACTCTGAGAAACAAGATTCTCTGGTCTAATGAACCTCAATTCTAAGCATCATGTTTGAAGGAAACAGCTCTGCTCATCACCTGCAGAGTACCATCCCAAAAGTAAAGTGTGCTGGTAGCAGCCTCGTGCTGTGGGGCTTTTTTTTCAGTGGCAGGGACTGAGGGACTCGTCAGAGTAGAATACAAGCTCAATACACCAAAATATAGAGATAGCCTTAAAGAAAACCCAGTCCAGAGCATTCAGAACCACAGACTGGGCAGAAGGTTCACCTTCCAACAGGACAATGACCCTAAGCACACAACAAGAGTGGCTTATAGACAACTCTGTGAATGTTCTTGAGTGGCCCAGCCACAGCCTGGGATTGAACCCAATCAAATATTTCTGGAGAAACCTGAAAATGTGCGTCTGCCCCCATCCAACCTGACAGAGCTTGAGAGGTGAAGAGGCTAGGAGAAGAATGGTAGATAATTGCCAAATGATTATGTGCAAAGCTTGTCGCATCATACACAAAAATATTTGAGGCTGTAAAGGTGCTTCAGCTAAATACTGAGTTAAGGGTCTGAATACTTATGCAATGTACTTATTTCATTTTTTATTTTTTTTATAAATTTACAAAGTTGTGACAGTTCTGTTTTTGCTTTGCAATTATGGTGTATGGAGTGTAGATTGATGTGGAAAAAAAAGTAATTTAAAGTTTAACATAAGGCTGCAACATATGAAAATGTGAAAAAATTAATGGGTTTGAATATTTTCGCAAGGCACTGTATATAGGATATATATAAATACACACACACACACACACACACACACACACACACACCAGTTTGTTGTTTTTCACTTAATCCTTTAGGAAATATCAGTGTTATGCAGTTTCGTATTTCAACTCGTTGTGTCGCTGTTCACCTGCAAAAGCATGTGTGTCTTTAATACACATCTCTCCACCCTGCTTGTGATGTCATTCACATGACTTCAAGCTGGTTTTGTGATAAAGAATCCTCGACGTTGACTGACCGCCTATACCTTACCTCGGTCAATTTTTCTGTTTAGTTTTAAGCGTGTTTGCTTTACATGTTTAATTGTTATATTGCTGGATTTCATTTCTGCTTAACATCTGAAACATTACAAAGGTTCAGCGTCACTAGTGAGATGTTTGGTCTTTTGTTCTTCGTGCTGATGGCGCACACCGCTTATGGAGACGTGAGCTATTCTTTTCCAGAGGAGATGAAACGCGGATCTGTGATTGGAAATATAGCAAAGGATCTCGGGATCGATGTGAACAGACTGTCATAACTCGTAAAGCTCGCATTGATACTGAAGGTAACAGAAAACGATACTGTGACATTAATCTGAATACTGGAGAACTGACCGTAGCGGAGAGAATCGACAGAGAAGACATTTGTGAAAAGAAAGCTTCATGTGTCATAAACCAGGAGCTCGTGCTGGAAAATCCTTTAGGTTTGCATCGCGTCATTTTCAATATTGAGGACATAAATGATAATTCACCACAGTTTAAACAAAGTGTTATCAAATTTGAAATTACAGGAATCGGCACTTAAAGGTTCTCGTTACTTATTAGATGAGGCTCATGATGCAGATATTAGTATCAATGCAGTGCAGTCATACATGTTGCAAGAAAACGAACACTTTCTTCTTAGTGTACTAACGCGTACAAATGGAAGAAAATATGGAGAGCTAGTTCTTAATAAAGAGCTGGATCGTGAGCAGCAGAAAGAGGCTATCATTAATTGTCACTGCGGTAGACGGCGGGACTCCACCGAGATCAGGTACTGTAGCCATACACGTCACTGTGCTGGATGCTAATGATAATGCTCCAGTCTTTAGTCAGGCCGTCTATAAAGTCAGTCTGCCTGAAAATTCTCCTCTAGATACTGTAGTGGTGACAGTGAGCGCTACTGATGCTGACGAGGGACAAAACGGAGAAGTGACTTATGAATTTGGCCATTTATCCGAACGGCTGTTGGAAATATTTTCTCTTAATTCCTTATCTGGACAGATTAAACTAACAGGGCTGATTGATTATGAGGATGTGAGTTCAATTGAACTGCCAATTCAAGCCAAAGATGGTCAAGGGTTAGCCAATCATTGTTCTGTATTAATAGATGTTACTGATGTCAATGATAACGCCCCTATAGTAATACTTAAATATGTGAACATTCCTATTCCCGAGAACGCGTTACCCGGTACAGAGGTTGGTGTCATTAATGTGCAGGACAGAGACTCTGAGAATAACGGACAGGTGCGCTGCTCCATTCAGCAAAACGTCCCGTTTAAACTCATACCTTCAATCAAGAAATATTATTCTCTGGTGACCACAGGTGAATTAGACCGCGAGCTGCTCTCTGATTATAATATTACAATTACTGCTACTGATGAGGGCTCTCCGCCTTTATCTTCCACTAAGAATATTCACTTGACTGTAGCTGACGTGAATGATAATCCACCTGTATTTCAGGAGCAGAGTTACAGAGCTCATGTGCAAGAAAATAACAAACCGGGCTCCTCTATTTGTTCAGTATCAGCTACAGACCCGGACTGGAGACAGAATGGCACTGTAGTTTATTCTCTTTTGTCCTCTGATCTCAATGGCGCACCGGTGTCCTCCTTTCTATCCATAAACGGAGACACCGGGGTCATTCATGCCGTGAGGTCGTTTGATTACGAACAGTTGAAAAGTTTCAAAGTGCTCGTGTTAGCCAGAGACAACGGGTCTCCTCCTCTGAGCAGTAACGTGAGCGTGAGCGTCTTCATAACGGATGAGAATGACAACTCCCCTCAGATATTATACCCCTCTCCGGAAGGAAACTCCTTCATGACCGAGATGGTACCCAAAGCTGCGCAGGCGCGCTCCCTGGTCTCCAAAGTGATCGCCGTGGACGCGGATTCTGGACAGAACGCGTGGCTCTCGTATCACGTTATTAAAGCGACAGATCCGGGACTTTTCACTATCAGTGTCCACAGCGGAGAGATCAGGACGCAGCGGGACATTTCTGAATCTGACAGCATGAAACAGAACCTCATTGTGTCCGTGAGAGATAACGGACAGCCCTCTCTCTCAGCCACGTGCGCATTGTATTTACTTATATCAGATAACTTGGCTGAAGTTCCAGAACTGAAAGACATGTCTCGAGACGAGAGCAGCTCCAAACTGACGTTTTATTTGATCGTCGCGCTTGTGTCCGTTTCCACTTTCTTCCTGACCTTCATCATCATCATCCTGGCCGTGAGGTTTTGTCGCAGGAGAAAGCCCAGACTGTTGTTTGATGGAGCTGTAGCCATTCCCAGCGCGTATCTCCCTCCAAATTACGCAGAGGTGGAGGGCGCGGGAACTCTCCGCAGCACTTACAATTATGACGCGTACCTGACCACGGGCTCGCGCACTAGTGACTTCAAGTTCGTCAGATCTTATAATGAGGGCACACTGACTGCTGACCTGACTCTGAAAAAGACTCAGTCCGCTGTGGATGATCTTGAGGGACTTGATGCGGAAATGAGCGAATCGTTTCAGGTAGGACATGAGTATTTCTTTCAAAATAATTTGGTGGATTTAATTTGTTTAAATGTAATATTTGTTTTTTCAACTGACTGCTTTCTTTGGCAATTTTCTTTTCTTAGCCGTTCGCTTGGCTCTTTCAAATGCTTGATTGTAGACACATGAACAGGGTCAGTTTGGAGTTAGAAAATATTGATCGTATAATTGACTTTTTTACACTTTATTTGGACATGTATATGAGGTATCTCTTTTTGCCACTCTTTTGGACTTTGAAGTCAAGCTGTAAAAGTTTGTTAGTGATCTTTTAAAGATTAAGGACATCCGTCTCATTCTGTTAACGAATGCTTTTGTTAAAACATTTTATCACTCATCAGTATGTGTCCTTATAGAGTCTTCCATTTGTAATAGTCTGTGATAAAATATTGCTATTTATGCAGTTTTACTTTTGTTTTTATATGTCATCCTTCTATGTAGTTAATTTAGAATGATAATTAAATTTGTTATTAACATTTCTTTGAGAGAAATCTTTTAAACTTACTTTTAATTTGATTAGAAATAGCGTAGAACAGGTTTTCCGTGTTGCTCTCCATGGTGCTGCACTGCTATTTACTACTGGTTTTGGGTATTTTGCTTGTATAGCTCTCTATACCTCCACGTTTGTTTGTTTGTTTGTTTGATTTTGAATGACACACATAGTGTGGTCTTCTTTATCTCTCGCACTTAAAGGAATAGTTCACCCCAAAATAAAATAGTTGTCATCATTTACTCACACTCATGTCGTTCCAAACATGTATGATTTTCTTTCTTATGTAGACCATGACAGAAGATTTTTTTAAAGAATGCTGGTAATCAAACAGTTGATGGTCTTCATTGACTTCCGTAGTATTCCTTTCCCTACGATGCAAGTCAGGGGGGACTAACAACTGTTTGGCTCTTCAAAATTCTTCAAAATATCTTCTCTTGTGTTCAACATAAGAAAGAAACTTATACAGGTTTGGAACGACAAGAGGGTGAGTAAATGACAAAATTTTCATTTTGGGGTGAATTAATCCTTTAAGAGAATGTTGCTGCTGGATTTAGTTTTGCTACACAGTTGCATAACAATAAAAGTATTTGCTAAGTATACAACACGCATTCTTTGTGTATAATAACATTCAATTCTGTCGGATAAGAATGCCATGCAGTTTCTTATTTTAACTCATAGTGTCGCTGTTCACCTGCAAATTAATGTGTGACTTCAATACATATTTCTCCGCCCCGTTTTTACACAGGGCTTCAAGCTCCTCTCCTTGTAGAAAATCGTCGACAGTGACTGATTGTCTGATAGTATACTCCTCTCGATTTTTCTTAATTTAATTTTACATTTGTCGTTTTGTACATTTTAATCGTTTTGTTGTTGGATTTATTTTCTGCTTAATATCTAAGAATTCCAAAGGTTCCGCGTTGCTTGCGAGATGTTTGGTCCTTTGTTCTTCGTGCATGGCGCACACGCTTATCAGGGCCGTGCAGAGACCTTGGAGGGGCAGGTGTCAAAGTATAACGGCTTTTATAAGGGCTGTGCTCCTTGCTGATATGTGTTCGAAATGGATGCTTCTGTATTGATACAGCAGCAAATGCCTGACGCAGGTTTGAAAAAGAAACACAGAACAAAAAAGACCATTTCAAGTTTAAGAATTTTTTGCACCTCTTAACTACCTGGAATTATATTATTATTATTATTATTATTGTTGTTATGTTTACATGGTGGTTTTGCTGTTTAAACTTACTGTTGTTTTTAGAAAAAAAATTCCTGTCTTATTTAAAATAGAATTCTATTATATCCTGTTCTGTGTATTCATTTTTTTTAATGATAATGATTATAAAAACAGGATTGATGTTCACCTGCAAAGTGTTGTGATAATGTGTGTAATAATAATTGTTCAAAGTATGAATAGTTTTTAGTAAGATCAATAAAAAAAAACAAGGCACCTCGAAGCGCTTTACTTTTCAATTAAACAGCAAGAACGAAAGAGAACAAGCACCCGCTACCCGTTTTTCCCCGGCACTTTATTCAGTCGGCAGGTGTTTTCATAAGTTTCTAGATTTAAATCTAGATTTAAATTAAAGAGACTGACCTGACGTATTATTGTATCCAAAATAGATAAAATCAGGAGAGCGAACACTCTCGAGTGCAGTTTCATACTCGAAGCCAGAGGGCGCTCTCGCGCAGAAACTTTTGACATCATATGACAAATACGCGGTATACTGTAGCTGAGCTGAATAAAAAGCAGAAACGTTTTTCGATGAAACGTGAAGACAATAAAAGATTGCGAAAATTATGGTTTATGTGTGTTTTTTTATCTTCATAATAAATTAAACATTGAAAAATGCAGTACTGATTGACATATCATTTGTATAGAAACTATAAAATATATTTCCTGAATTATCTGTGTTTTGTAGTGCCTTTATAAACCAATCATAAAATTATCATTGGAAAACATTGAACAAAAATATTGTAGCCCCTTGCTGCAGAGCTAACCTGCTCCACAGGCTACACACAGCAAATAACAGCTGTGCATGATCTGTTCACGCCGTTCGCGTAAAATAATAATAATTCAATAATATAATATAAGTTTACAAAAACGCTCCGCTGGAACTCCACTTACCGGCAGCCCGCGTTATTGAAGGCATCCTAAAGGCTGCTGAACGTGAGGGATCTTCCCGGTTGAGATCGTCAGGTGAAAGGTCATCATTGATAATTTAATTTACCGCTAAACTATTATTAATTAATTTTCTAATAGTTAGACTTTCACAAAAGGGCGTTTAATCACAAAAAAAAAAAAAAAAAAAAAATTGCCTTGACAAAAGGGCACTTTGGGCTCAAGGGGATGGGCAGGGCTCAAGCACCCACAGCCCCCCCCTCTGCACGTGCCTGCCGCTTATGGAGACGTGAGCTATTCTTTTCTGGAGGAGATGAAACGAGGATCTGTGATTGGAAATATAGCAAAGGATCTCGGACTCGATGTGAACAGACTGTCATCTCGTAAAGCTCGAATTGATACTGAAGGTAACAGAAAACGATACTGTGACATTAATCTGAATACTGGAGAACTGACCGTAGCGGAGAGAATCGACAGAGAGGGACTTTGTGGAAAGAAAGCTTCATGTGTTATAAACCAGGAGCTTGTCCTCGAAATCCCTCTAGAACTGCATCGCTTCATTCTAAATATTGAAGACTTAAATGATAATTCACCACAATTCACAGAGAGTGTCGTTAAATTCGAAATACGAGAATCAGCAGACAAAGGATCTCGTTACTTATTAGATGAGGCCCATGATGCCGATATTGGTCGGAATTCAGTGCAATCATATACACTTCAAGATAATGAACACTTTATTCTTAATGTAATAACCAGGGGAAATGGAAAAAAATATGGCGAGCTCGTGCTGAATAAAGAGTTAGATCGTGAGCAGCAGAAAGAGGTATCATTAATTGTCACTGCGGTAGACGGCGGGACTCCACCTAGATCAGGTACTGTAGCCATACACGTCACTGTGCTGGATGCTAATGATAATGCTCCAGTCTTTAGTCAGGACGTCTATAAAGTCAGTCTGCCTGAAAATTCTCCTCTAGATACTGTAGTGGTGACAGTGAGCGCTACTGATGCTGACGAGGGACAAAACGGAGAGGTGACATATGCATTTAGTCATTTATCCGAAATTGTACGGGAATTATTTTTCCTTGATACAATATCTGGAGAGATTAAACTAAAGGGACTCATGGATTTTGAGGAGGAGAGTTCAATTGAACTGCCGATTCAAGCTAAAGATGGTCAAGGGCTAGCCAGTCATTGTACAGTAATAATAGATGTTATTGATATCAATGATAACGCCCCTATGATAGTAATCAATTCTCTCAACAGTCCCGTTCCTGAGAATGCGTTACCCGGTACAGAGGTTGGCATCATTAATGTGCAGGATAGAGACTCTGAGAATAACGGACAGGTGCGCTGCTCCATTCAGCAAAACGTCCCGTTTAAACTCGTACCTTCAATCAAAAATTATTATTCTCTGGTGACCACAGGTGAATTAGACCGCGAGCTGCTCTCTGATTATAATATTACAATTACTGCTACTGATGAGGGCTCTCCGCCTTTATCTTCCACTAAAAATATTCACCTGATTGTAGCTGACGTGAATGATAATCCACCTGTATTTCAGGAGCAGAGTTACAGAGCTCATGTGCAAGAAAATAACAAACCAGGCTCCTCTATTTGTTCAGTATCAGCTACAGACCCGGACTGGAGACAGAATGGCACTGTAGTTTATTCTCTGTTGTCCTCTGATCTCAATGGCGCACCGGTGTCCTCCTTTCTATCCATTAACGGAGACACCGGGGTCATTCATGCCGTGAGGTCGTTTGATTACGAACAGTTGAAAAGTTTCAAAGTGCTCGTGTTAGCCAGAGACAACGGTTCTCCTCCTCTGAGCAGTAACGTGACCATGAGTGTCTTCATAACGGATGAGAATGACAACTCCCCTCAGATATTATACCCCTCTCCGGAAGGAAACGCCTTCATGACTGAGATGGTACCCAAAGCTGCGCAGGCGCGCTCCCTGGTCTCCAAGGTGATCGCCGTGGACGCGGATTCTGGGCAGAACGCGTGGCTCTCGTATCACATTATTAAAGCGACAGATCCGGGACTTTTCACTATCGGTGTCCACAGCGGAGAGATCAGGACGCAGCGAGACGTTTCTGAATCTGACAGCATGAAACAGAACCTCATTGTGTCCGTGATAGATAACGGACAGCCCTCTCTCTCAGCCACGTGCGCATTGTATTTACTTATATCAGATAACTTGGCTGAAGTTCCAGAACTGAAAGACATGTCTCGAGACGAGAGCAGCTCCAAACTGACGTTTTATTTGATCATCGCGCTGGTGTCCGTTTCCACTTTCTTCCTGACCTTCATCATCATCATCCTGGCCGTGAGGTTTTGTCGCAGGAGAATGCCCAGACTGTTGTTTGATGGAGCTGTAGCCATTCCCAGCGCGTATCTCCCTCCAAATTACGCAGAGGTGGAGGGCGCGGGAACTCTCCGCAGCACTTACAATTATGACGCATACCTGACCACGGGCTCGCGCACTAGTGACTTCAAGTTCGTCAGATCTTATAATGAGGGCACGCTGACCGCTGACCTGACTCTGAAAAAGACTCAGTCCGCTGTGGATGATCTTGAAGGACTAGATGCTGAAATGAAAGATTCGTTTCAGGTAGGACTAAAAGTCACTTTTTAAAAAGTATATAATATTTAGGTTTAATCAAATGTGTTTGTGTACTAAATGGACTATTAGACATTTAACATTTTTAGGGCCAATTTGTAATCTAAAAGTAGGCCTACTTACTTTGATATTTTTATCATTTATTTTTTAGATGTGTATGGTCATGTTGTAGCAGTTGTTAGTTAAGTTAGCTTTCAGAAATTTTTGTTTGGTGCTTGGTTGTTTGGTGAGCTTGCATAGTTATCGAAATCTGCCCTCAGTTAACTAATACTCTTTACTGGGTCATCCTTACATTTTGTCTAATATCCAGCTTTTTGTGTCTCTCTAGTTTTGCGGCCATTCATAATTCAAATATCCGGTGAGTGTCGCTAAAGATTAAGCTCTATGAAGTTGGAAGTATCCCCTACACCAAACCCAAACCTAAACTTACCCGAGAGTGTTAACAAATGCAAAAGTAATATAAAAACGTATTCGCTGATGCAGCCATGCTATTTTAACTTCCTTATGCAGATTTGAGCTGTTTTGTTGAACTGTAGTTTCACGGGATTCGTACCGGAGCTCTTCTTCACCGAAGTGCAACGCTGTATCGCGTGAGCTACCGAGTAAACTTACTGAGTTAGTAAACTCATACATATGAAGCTGTATATGTGACGACAACGTTCAAAAGTATCAGTTTTCAAATCGTGCAGGATGTTAAAATTGTTTTGAAGTCATAACATGCCATTCTGCAAGTAACTGTGAGAAAATAATCAAAACTGTTCCTGTAAGTCACACTTCGTGTGAAAAGGAATAAAAGTTGTCAGAGTTTTACTGCCTCTAATGTTCATTTCAACTGGAAACTGCAGGGAATCGTACATAGAGGTACGTTTTTTCTGTTTTGCAGAAATGTATGTAGAGGCACGTATTTCCAATGAGCCTATGTTGGTTTAGGTCCTTTTGAGTTTCTCTCATCGATGCCTCAGTTATGTGAAGTTAACTAATTAAGTGAATTCAATTCAGATACCAGTAATATTTTGGCCAGCGAAATCTTTTAAAACTCCGTTTCAGTCAGATTGGAAATGGCAGCGTAGGTTTCTCTTGTTGCTGTCCATGGTGCTGTACTGGTATGTTCTGTTCTGTGGATTGTTGCTCTTACATAAGTAATGTAATCTCTATTCTATTACTTATTTTCGAAATGCTATGAAAATTGAGATCATGTTTATGTGCCTCCGCAGGGAAATTGGTGAATCGAAATTGGTAGGATGATTGATTGATTGGCCTGTTTTTGTGATTGTTTTATTGCTTTGTGGTTTTACATTTTTAAGTTTGAATTCGATGTATTTTGAATGGAATGGAAAATACATGTTTATAGTCCCTTTCTTTTTAATGAAATAGACCATGGCGTATTGCAGCGCTTTCTCTGAGATATTAGTGCATTTGTATGCTCTGAAAAGTTACGTATAGGGTGATTCTGATTCGCCTTTTTAAATCATGAAATTCTCGATAGTGAGAAGAAAAGTTAAGTTGGGACCTATTTGTCGTTTATAGTTTTGTTTTATTGTATTTTTCCCAGTTCAGTCCTGTGTTCCCCTGTCCTTTAATTAAACGTTTGTGCTTTTGAATTAAGTAGGAAAATAATTTGTAAATTATTCATGATTAAGATCATTTCTCTTCCATGGCGCGCTTAAAGATTGGCGGGTCTTGCTGTGCATTGTTGTTGAACTGTGTTGGATATTTGCGGTTTAGCACTAAGTACTTTTCTGTAAACATTCGTGGTGCATGGCATGCATCAACATGCAAATTATATATTTTCTCCTGAGTCAATTTTTAAATCGTGTGATATTTTCACTTGCACAGTTGCTTTGTGCAACACAGTTGCTTGGTGTGTTAAGTTCTTGTATTTCAGTTTTTCCCTCAGATAATGGGCTCTTACTAATTACTTAAGCATAAAATAAATATTTGGCTAATTCTTAGAGCGTCTGGTTAGAGGTCTAAACACTGTGCAATAGCTATAGTGTGTATCTCTGTAGTATATCATGCTACAGAGGCTGTAGCGGATTTTAAACGGAGATTGAAAGAAGATAAAGGATTGTACTCAAACAATACACATTTACTCATATATTCTTCACAAAAAAGAAAGAAAAAAATGTAGGTTCTCTGTTTAATTGTGAAAACTGCCACAGGATCGCATAATATGTCTTGCAAACCGGATTTCGTTATTTTTAGATTTTAAGATGTCATACCAAGACTACAATTGGTTGAACTCAAAGGTAGCCTTTGATGCATTTTAACTATTGTCTGTGATGTAGAATACATTTTTCGTGTCATGGGCAAACTGCGAAGTATATTGTAAATGTGAATTATTAGCTTCTTCTCTTTTCATATCCTACAAGTATATTTTAAACTACAAGTATGCCATTTTATTTGCATCATAAGTGTTATACCCAAGTTTTACATGTCAGAGGGGCATGAGAGTTTCTGCAGTTTTATAATTGAACTCTTAGTGTCGCTGTTCACCAGTGCAATCTTTGACGTTCATATTGTTTCTCTCCATCCTGTTCATGATGTCATATTGAGAACTGACCTCTCAGCTCGCTGTAAATCGTCGACGGTGAGCGGTGCCTTCCTCTGTTGTTCTCTTATATCGACCATAAACTCAATTCAGTAATTTCATCTGGCTTTACATGCTGATAACTTTAATACATTTTTGTTGATTTTCATATAGAGAGATCAAAACCTTACGCGTTGCTGCTGAGATGTTTGGTCTTTTGTTCTTCGTGCTGATGGCGCACACCGCTTATGGAGACGTGAGCTATTCTTTCCCGGAGGAGATGAAACGCGGATCTGTGATTGGAAATATAGCAAAGGATCTCGGGCTCGATGTAAAGAGTCTATCAAGTCGTGATGCACGAATTGAAAATGAAGGTAACAGAAAACGGTACTGTGACATTAATCTGAATACCGGAGAACTGATTGTAGCGGAGAAAATCGACAGAGAGGAGATTTGTGGGAAGAAAGCTTCATGTGTTATTAAACAGGAGCTAGTGCTAGAAAATCCTTTGGAGCTTCATCGATTTATTCTTAATATTCAGGACATCAATGATAATTTACCACAGTTCAAACAAAATATAATCAAATTCGAAATAAGGGAGTCAGCAGACAAAGGATCCCGCTATTTATTAGATGAGGCCCACGACGCGGATATTGGAGTGAATTCAGTGCAAGTCATATACATTAGAAAACAACGAACATTTTCTACTTAGTGTTCTTACGGGGGTAAATGGAGGAAAATATGGAGAGCTCGTGCTGAATAAAGAGTTAGATCGCGAGCAGCAGAAAGAGCTAACATTAATTGTCACTGCGGTAGACGGCGGGACTCCACCGAGATCAGGTACTGTAGCCATACACGTCACTGTGCTGGATGCTAATGATAATGCTCCAGTCTTTAGTCAGGCCGTCTATAAAGTCAGTCTGCCTGAAAATTCTCCTCTAGATACTGTAGTGGTGACAGTGAGCGCTACTGATGCTGACGAGGGACAAAACGGAGAAGTGACGTATGAGTTTGGTCATTTATCAGAAAGTCTTTTGAAAATATTTGATCTCGATGCAGTGTCTGGTAAACTTAGACTAAGAGGTATGGTAGATTATGAGGATGAGAGTACAATGGAACTGCCGATTCAAGCTAAAGATAGTCAAGGTTTAGCAGGTCGATGCACTGTGTTAATAGATGTTGTTGATGTCAATGATAACGCCCCTACCATAATGACTAAATCTGATAAAATATCCATTCCTGAGAACGCGTTACCCGGTACAGAGGTTGGCATCATTAATGTGCAGGATAGAGACTCTGAGAATAACGGACAGGTGCGCTGCTCCATTCAGCAAAACGTCCCATTTAAACTCGTACCTTCAATCAAAAATTACTATTCTCTGGTGACCACAGGTGAATTAGACCGCGAGCTGCTCTCTGATTATAATATTACAATTACTGCTACTGATGAGGGCTCTCCGCCTTTATCTTCCACTAAGAATATTCACCTGACTGTAGCTGACGTGAATGATAATCCACCTGTATTTCAGGAGCAGAGTTACAGAGCTCATGTGCAAGAAAATAACAAACCGGGCTCCTCTATTTGTTCAGTATCAGCTACAGACCCGGACTGGAGACAGAATGGCACTGTAGTTTATTCTCTGTTGTCCTCTGATCTCAATGGCGCACCGGTGTCCTCCTTTCTATCCATTAACGGAGACACCGGGGTCATTCATGCCGTGAGGTCGTTTGATTACGAACAGTTGAAAAGTTTCAAAGTGCTGGTGTTAGCCAGAGACAACGGCTCTCCTCCTCTGAGCAGTAACGTGACCGTGAGTGTCTTCATAACGGATGAGAATGACAACTCCCCTCAGATATTATACCCCTCTCCGGAAGGAAACTCCTTCATGACCGAGATGGTACCCAAAGCGGCGCAGGCGCGCTCCCTGGTCTCCAAGGTGATCGTCGTGGACGCGGATTCTGGCCAGAACGCGTGGCTCTCGTATCACATTATTAAAGCGACAGATCTGGGAATTTTCACTATCGGTGTCCACAGCGGAGAGATCAGGACGCAGCGGGACATTTCTGAATCTGACAGCATGAAACAGAACCTTATTGTGTCTGTGAGAGATAACGGACAGCCCTCTCTCTCAGCCACGTGCGCATTGTATTTACTTATATCAGATAACTTGGCTGAAGTTCCAGAACTGAAAGACATGTCTCGAGACGAGAGCAGCTCCAAACTGACGTTTTATTTGATCGTCGCGCTGGTGTCCGTTTCCACTTTCTTCCTGACCTTCATCATCATCATCCTGGCCGTGAGGTTTTGTCGCAGGAGAAAGCCCAGACTGTTGTTTGATGGAGCTGTAGCCATTCCCAGCGCGTATCTCCCTCCAAATTACGCAGAGGTGGAGGGCGCGGGAACTCTCCGCAGCACTTACAATTATGACGCATATCTGACCACGGGCTCGCGCACTAGTGACTTCAAGTTCGTCAGATCTTATAATGAGGGCACTCTGGCTGCTGACCTGACTCTGAAAAAGACTCAATCCGCTGTGGATGATCTTGAAGGACTCGATGCGGAAGTGAACGATTCGTTTCAGGTAGGACTAGTCTATATACCATTTGGTTTTACAGATTGCTTTCTTTGGCAACATGCTGGCTCAGGATAAACTTGTGTAATGTGATCCCATCCCACACAGAAAAAAAAAATCCATCTCGTTGTCTGTTCTCTGAAATAATTTTATAAAGTTCTTTAAATGTTTGCTTTATTTTAAACCCCAGTTCACTGGTATAGTAAGGCATATTTCTGTTAGCTGTACATGGTGATGTACAGACCGTGTGTCTTGCTGTTGACATTTTGCTCTTATAGTATAGGTCTGCATACAGTCGTGTTTTTTAATGAGTAGATGTTACAGAAATTGAGCTGGTTTCTCTGTTCACATCCTTAGAGAATGTTTGATTGTTCCAGGGCCTATGAAGAAGTCATTTCATGTTTAACAAAAGTGTTATATTCATGTTTTGACTTTTAATGTCAGACCTGTACGAGTTTATGGATGAGCTATATATTTACAGAAATGTAAGAAAATATTAAACTATTTTGAAATTTAAGTTGTCTTTTACACGTATCTATGACATGGTTACATTGGTGTTCTTGTGATTTTGAAGGACTTGATGCAGACATGAGTGCTTCTTTTCGAGTAGAATTAACGGATCTTTTTCGTTGTTGTTTTTCCCCTCTTTTTTAATGTTACAACCTTACGGATTAAATAAGTATCTTTATTTTAATAGACTGAAACTTATTTTGAAAGCTAAGAAGTAGCTCGTTCTATTTATAATTTATCTTTAGATTTTTTTGGTCATGTTTGAGCAATTTTAAGTCATGAATCCTGTTTCACGAGTTTGATTTTTTCGTCGTTAAGGAAATCATAATATATATTATGTAGAACTGACTGGCCATTTTTTCTAAAAAATTCAGTAAGATAATTCTATTTGTCATGATAAATGCCAAATACAACGTCGTCTCTAGCCATTTTTTATAGATTCGAAAAGTTTAAAGAAATGTGGGGATTTTTTAAAGAAAGGAATCTGATATGTCTCGTTCTGTTGTCTAACAGTTCTTTAAAACTCATTTAATTTTTTTGTGACATCAGCATGTCCCTCTACATGGATTCTACAGTTTACAATTGAATCTGACACAAAACGCTGCTGTATTTAAGGAGTTTAGCGTCTTTCTCATCGGTGTCTTCTTTATGTGAAATTGGCTTATAAAAGCAGTTTAGTATGTCAGCAATTTTTTTGAACGCCCTTTTAGTCGGATTAGAAATGTCATCAAGCAGGTTTTCCTGTTCCTGACCATGGTGCTGCACTGTCATTATTTATGCAATGCTGTAAATTTTGTGGTCGTGTTTATATAACCCACACACAATCCTGTCAGAGATATGAACATTATGCAGTTTCTTATTTTAACTCATAGTGTCGCTGTTCACCTGAAAAACAATGTGTGTCTTCAGTACACATCTCTCCACCCTGCTTGTGATGTCATACATAGGGCTTTCATCTCATCTCTTTATAGAAAATCGTCGACAGCGACTGATTGCCTGATGTGATCTGCGTCTGTTATTCTAAATTAGATTTTATACTTGTTTTCTTGTACTGGATTCAATTTCTGCTTAATGTCTAAATCATTCCGGAGGTTCTGTGTTACTGCTGAGATGTTTGGTCTTTTGTTCTTCGTGCTGATGGCGCACACCGCTTATGGAGACGTGAGCTATTCTTTACTGGAGGAGATGAAACGCGGATCTGTGATTGGAAATATAGCAAAGGATCTCGGGCTCGATGTGAACAGACTGTCATCTCGTAAGTTTCGCATTCATACTGAAGGTAACAGAAAACGATACTGTGACATTAATCTGAATACTGGAGAACTGATCGTAGCGGAGAGAATCGACAGAGAGGAGATTTGTGGAAAGAAAGCTTCATGCGTTATTAAACAAGAGCTCGTGCTGGAAAATCCTTTAGAGCTGCATCACTTTATTCTCAATATCGAAGACATAAATGATAATTCACCACAGTTCAAAGAAAGTACAATCAAATTCGAAATACACGAATTAGCAGGCAAAGGTTCTCGTTATTTATTAGATGAGGCCCACGATGCCGATATTGGTATGAATTCAGTGCAATCATATACACTTCAAATCAGCGAACATTTTCTTCTTAATGTACTGACTCGCAAATGGAAGAAAATATGGAGAACTCGTACTTAATAAAGAGTTGGATCGTGAGCAGCAGAAAGAGCTAACATTAATTGTCACTGCGGTAGACGGCGGGACTCCACCGAGATCAGGTACTGTAGCCATACACGTCACTGTGCTGGATGCTAATGATAATGCTCCAGTCTTTAGTCAGGCCGTCTATAAAGTCAGTCTGCCTGAAAATTCTCCTCTAGATACTGTAGTGGTGACAGTGAGCGCTACTGATGCTGACGAGGGACAAAATGGAGAAGTGATGTATGAATTTGGTCATTTATCCGAGCGCCTTCTGGAAATATTTTCTATCGATTCAGTATCTGGTGTGACTAAACTAACAGGAGCGATTGATTATGAAGAGGAGAGTACAATCGAACTTCCCATTCAAGCTAAAGATGGTCAAGGGTTAGCCAGTTATTCTACAATATTAATAGAGATTGTTGATGTCAATGATAACGCCCCTATAATAGGAATTAATTCTCTTAATAGCCCTGTTCCTGAGAACGCGTTACCCGGTACAGAGGTTGGCATCATTAATGTGCAGGACAGAGACTCTGAGAATAACGGACAGGTGCGCTGCTCCATTCAGCAAAACGTCCCATTTAAACTCGTACCTTCAATCAAAAATTACTATTCTCTGGTGACCACAGGTGAATTAGACCGCGAGCTGCTCTCTGATTATAATATTACAATTACTGCTACTGATGAGGGCTCTCCGCCTTTATCTTCCACTAAGAATATTCACTTGACTGTAGCTGACGTGAATGATAATCCACCTGTATTTCAGGAGCAGAGTTACAGAGCTCATGTGCAAGAAAATAACAAACCGGGCTCCTCTATTTGTTCAGTATCAGCTACAGACCCGGACTGGAGACAGAATGGCACTGTAGTTTATTCTCTGTTGTCCTCTGATCTCAATGGCGCACCGGTGTCCTCCTTTCTATCCATTAACGGAGACACCGGGGTCATTCATGCCGTGAGGTCGTTTGATTACGAACAGTTGAAAAGTTTCAAAGTGCTCGTGTTAGCCAGAGACAACGGTTCTCCTCCTCTGAGCAGTAACGTGACCGTGAGTGTCTTCATAACGGATGAGAATGACAACTCCCCTCAGATATTATACCCCTCTCCGGAAGGAAACTCCTTCATGACCGAGATGGTACCCAAAGCTGCGCAGGCGCGCTCCCTGGTCTCCAAGGTGATCGCCGTGGACGCGGATTCTGGCCAGAACGCGTGGCTCTCGTATCACATTATTAAAGCGACAGATCCGGGACTTTTCACTATCGGTGTCCACAGCGGAGAGATCAGGACGCAGCGGGACATTTCTGAATCTGACAGCATGAAACAGAACCTCATTGTGTCCGTGAGAGATAACGGACAGCCCTCTCTCTCAGCCACGTGCGCATTGTATTTACTTATATCAGATAACTTGGCTGAAGTTCCAGAACTGAAAGACATGTCTCGAGACGAGAGCAGCTCCAAACTGACGTTTTATTTGATCATCGCGCTGGTGTCCGTTTCCACTTTCTTCCTGACCTTCATCATCATCATCCTGGCCGTGAGGTTTTGTCGCAGGAGAAAGCCCAGACTGTTGTTTGATGGAGCTGTAGCCATTCCCAGCGCGTATCTCCCTCCAAATTACGCAGAGGTGGAGGGCGCGGGAACTCTCCGCAGCACTTACAATTATGACGCATACCTGACCACGGGCTCGCGCACTAGTGACTTCAAGTTCGTCAGATCTTATAATGAGGGCACTCTGGCTGCTGACCTGACTCTGAAAAAGACTCAGTCCGCTGTGGATGATCTTGAAGGACTTGATGCGGAATTGAACGAATCATTTCAGGTAGGACTAACGAAGTCTTTCTTTAAAAATAGTTGCAATATTTTGGTTTACAGATTCTTTTTTTGACAACATGCTTTCTAATGTTTTTTAGAAATGCAAAGTTTCTTGGATCCCTCTTGTTGTCTTTTATCTGAAACATTTTTATAAACTACTTTAAATTCGCATATCATTTTAAATCCCAGTTCACTGCAGTTTAGTAGAAAGGGATTATTTATATTAGCTGTCCATGGTGCTGTACAGGCCGTGTGTGTTGCTGTTGACGTTTTGCTGAAGACCTACATAGTATATTATGTTTTTGAGCTGAGTAGACTTCGCTTTTTGTTCACATCCTGTGGAGAGAATGTTTCAAGTTGTCTCCAGGGCCTCAAGTCATTTCATTTTCAACAAAGGTGTTATGTTCAGGTTTTGTCATTTAATGTCAGACCTATAAGAGGTTATGGATGAGCTATATATTCACACACATTTAATTGTCTTTTTACACGTTCTTACAGATTAAAACAGTGATCTGTGATTTTACAGAAGGAATAGACATCACTAAACTCATTAACACTGTTACAACAGACTTAATTAAATGTTGAAGTATTTATTTTTAGACTGTAACATTTTAGCTTTGTTCTATTTATAATTTATCTTTAGATTTTGCTGTTCATATTTGAGCAATTCTAAGGATCCTGTTTCACTAGTCGTTGTTTACGTATTTGATTTTTTTCGTCGCTAGCTATGATGTATGACAAATAGAAACCTTCCTATAATTTTTTTAAGAAATTCATGTAAGTCATAATTTTCTTATGACAAATTTAAATACAACTTTGTTACATCTTATAGTGAAGTCATTACGCTGACTGTTTTCAACAAACCTCACTCTGAGTTTTAAAGACCCAGTCTGGATGATGATCTTTTGATTAAACAAGTATCTGATAGAATGTCTTTCACTTCATAAAAATGTTGGCAGTTGTTTTAATAACTTTTTAGATTTTTTTTGGCATTCTAAACAACATTTTACAACTTTGTTTACAATTGATTCTCTGCTGCATTTAAGGGATTGATGCGGAAGTGAACGATTTCTTGGCCATTTAAAAAAAAAAAAAAAAAAAGATTCTTCATCGATTGTCTACTTAGTTATGTGCAATTGGCTTGTCAAAGCAGTTTCATATGTCAGAAACTTTTTAAACGTTCTTTTAGTTTGATTATAAATGTCATAGAGCAGGTTTTCCTGTTGCTGTCTGTGCACTGTCAATTGACATTTAGTGTCTTTTTTTCTGTGTTGTAGATCACGATCTCGCGATGTGCGTATGTATGCGCGAATGTATGCATGTATTGATTTATTGATTGATTGAAATATTATGAATATTGTGTTCGTGTTTATCTTGTACTCATCAGGGAATGTTGCTGCCGGCTGTGGTATTGCTAAAGGATTTTAACTGTAACCCACACATGATCCTGTCAGAGATATGAACATTATGCAGTTTCTTCATTTAACTCATAGTGTCGCTGTTTACCTGCAAAACAATGTGTGTCTTCAGTACACATCTCTCCACCCTGCTTGTAAATGTCATACATAGGGCTTTCATCCCATCTCTTTATAGAAAATCGTCGACAGCGACTTAACTGCTTGATATAATCTACGCCTATTATTCTAAATTGGGTTACATGCTTGTTTTCTTGTGCGTGGTAATTATTATATTACTGGATTCAATCTCTGGTTAATATTTCAAGAATTCCAAAGGTTCTGTGTTATTGCTGAGATGTTTGGTCTTTTGTTCTTCGTGCTGATGGCGCACACCGCTTATGGAGACGTGAGCTATTCTTTTCTGGAGGAGATGAAACGCGGATCTGTGATTGGAAATATAGCAAAGGATCTCGGGCTCGATGTGAACAGACTGTCGTCTCGAAAAGCGCGGATTGATACTGAAGGTAACAGAAAACGATACTGTGACATTAATCTGAATACTGGAGAACTGACCGTAGCGGAGAGAATCGACAGAGAGGAGATTTGCGGGAAGAAAGCTTCGTGCGTTATTAAAAATGAGTTTGTACTGGAAAATCCTTTAGAGCTGCATCACTTCATTCTCAATATTGAGGACATAAATGACAATTCACCTCAGTTCAAAGAAAGTGTTATTAAATTCGAAATACAGGAATCAGCAAGCAAAGGTTCACCATACTTATTAGAAGAGGCTTATGATGCGGATATTGGTCGGAATTCAGTGCAGTCATATACACTTCAAAACAACGAACACTTTCTTCTTAATGTACTAACCAGGGCAAATGGAAGAAAATATGGCGAACTCGTGCTGAATAAAGAGCTGGATCGTGAGCAACAAAAAGAGCTAACATTAATTGTCACTGCGGTAGACGGCGGGACTCCACCGAGATCAGGTACTGTAGCCATACACGTCACTGTGCTGGATGCTAATGATAATGCTCCAGTCTTTAGTCAGGCCGTCTATAAAGTCAGTCTGCCTGAAAATTCTCCTCTAGATACTGTAGTGGTGACAGTGAGCGCTACTGATGCTGACGAGGGACAAAATGGAGAAGTGACATATGCATTTGGTCATTTACCTCAAAAGGTCCAGCAATTATTTTTCATCGATTTAGTATCTGGCGAGATTAAATTAACCGGGCTGATTGATCATGAGATAGAGAGTACATTTGAACTTCCCATTCAAGCTAAAGATGGTCAAGGGTTAGCCAGTTACTCAACCATATTAATAGATGTTATTGATGTCAATGATAACGCCCCTATAATAATAGTAAAATCTTTGAATAGCCCGATTCCTGAGAACGCGTCACCCGGTACAGAGGTTGGCATCATTAATGTGCAGGACAGAGACTCTGAGAATAACGGACAGGTGCGCTGCTCCATTCAGCAAAACGTCCCATTTAAACTCGTACCTTCAATCAAAAATTACTATTCTCTGGTGACCACAGGTGAATTAGACCGCGAGCTGCTCTCTGATTATAATATTACAATTACTGCTACTGATGAGGGCTCTCCGCCTTTATCTTCCACTAAGAATATTCACCTGACTGTAGCTGACGTGAATGATAATCCACCTGTATTTCAGGAGCAGAGTTACAGAGCTCATGTGCAAGAAAATAACAAACCGAGCTCCTCTATTTGTTCAGTATCAGCTACAGACCCGGACTGGAGACAGAATGGCACTGTAGTTTATTCTCTGTTGTCCTCTGATGTCAATGGCGCACCGGTGTCCTCCTTTCTATCCATTAACGGAGACACCGGGGTCATTCATGCCGTGAGGTCGTTTGATTACGAACAGCTGAAAAGTTTCAAAGTACTCGTGTTAGCCAGAGACAACGGTTCTCCTCCTCTGAGCAGTAACGTGACCGTGAGTGTCTTCATAACGGATGAGAATGACAACTCCCCTCAGATATTATACCCCTCTCCGGAAGGAAACTCCTTCATGACCGAGATGGTACCCAAAGCTGCGCAGGCGCGCTCCCTGGTCTCCAAGGTGATCGCCGTGGACGCGGATTCTGGGCAGAACGCGTGGCTCTCGTATCACATTATTAAAGCGACAGATCCGGGACTTTTCACTATCGGTGTCCACAGCGGAGAGATCAGGACGCAGCGGGACATTTCTGAATCTGACAGCATGAAACAGAACCTCATTGTGTCCGTGAGAGATAACGGACAGCCCTCTCTCTCAGCCACGTGCGCATTGTATTTACTTATATCAGATAACTTGGCTGAAGTTCCAGAACTGAAAGACATGTCTCGAGACGAGAGCAGCTCCAAACTGACGTTTTATTTGATCATCGCGCTGGTGTCCGTTTCCACTTTCTTCTTGACCTTCATCATCATCATCCTGGCCGTGAGGTTTTGTCGCAGGAGAAAGCCCAGACTGTTGTTTGATGGAGCTGTAGCCATTCCCAGCGCGTATCTCCCTCCAAATTACGCAGAGGTGGAGGGCGCGGGAACTCTCCGCAGCACTTACAATTATGACGCATACCTGACCACGGGCTCGCGCACTAGTGACTTCAAGTTCGTCAGATCTTATAATGAGGGCACTCTGACTGCTGACCTGACTCTGAAAAAGACTCAGTCCGTTGTGGATGATCTTGAGGGACTTGATGCGGAAACGAACGATTCTTTTCAGGTAGGACAGTTTTTTTTGTTTTTTTTTTAAGTACACTTTAAAAAGTATAATAATATGTGTGTTAACAGATTAAATGTGCTTATGTACTAAATCGACATTTATTGACAAGATACTCTGTGTTTGTAAAAAATCTCGTGACAGGTTTATTTTAGACATATATATTTTTGAGAGCCTATATGTAATTTGAAAGTACTTTGGTCTTTCTAATTTATTTTTAGATGTGTATGGTCATTTTGGAGCAATTGTTAGTCAAGCTATCATGGCAGCGTATGTTTCTCCTGTTGCTGTCCATGGTGCTGCACTGGCATGTTCTGTTCTGTGGATTGTTGCTCCTACATAAGTAATGTAATCTCTATTCTATTTCTTATTTTCGAAATGCTATGAATATTGAGATCATGTTTATGTCCCTCTGCAGGGAAATTGATGAATCGAAATTGGTAGGATCGATGATTGGCTTGTTTTTGTGATGGTTTCTTGCTTTATGGCTTTACATTTTGAATATGAATTCAACTTATTTTGTATGGAAAGGGGAAATACATATTTATAGTATCACTTTCCTGTTAATGAAATAGACAATGGTATTTCAGCGCTTTATCGGAGATATTAGTGGATATTTTAATCTCTGAAAAGTTGCATAGAAATATTCCCTTTTTTAATTACAGTAAATTCTCGATACTGGAAAGAAAGTCGGGATCCATTTGTCGTTTTTGGCTTTCTTTTATTGTATTTTTCTCAATTTAGCAATTTAGTCCTGTAACCCCTGTCTTTTCATTAATCGTTTGAGCTTTTTATTTGAATTTAGTAAGAAAACAATTTGTGAAATATTTATCATTGAGATAATATCTCCTACACATATATATATATATATATATATATATATATATATATATATACTGTATATATAGTTGATTCTTAGAGCATCTGATTGAAGATCTAATCACTCTGCAATAGCTAAATATGTCATGCAACAGAGGCTGGAGCATATTTGAACCGGAGATTGAAGGAAGAGAGAGGATTGTACTCAAACAACACACACTTACTCATATATTCTTCCCAATAAAAATATATGCTATCAGTTTATCTGTGAAAACTGCCACAGGATCGAATATGTCTTGTAAGCTGGATTTTGCGATTTAGATTTTAAGATGGCCTACCATGACTATTGGTTGTACTCATCAAGGTAGGCCTGGATGCATTTTAACTTATTGTCTGTCATGTAAGATAAATTCATGTTTTTTTGTTGTTGTTGTTTTTGTGCCTTGGGCAGATTATGAAGTATCTTGTAAATGTGTATTTGTAGCTTCTTCCCTTTTTACATCGTACAAATATGTTTGAAACTACAAGTATGTCATTGCATATGCATCGTAACTGTTATATCTAAGTTTTGCATGTCAGAGGCATGAGTTTATGCAGTTTCATAACTGAACTCTTAGTGTCGCTGTTCACCAGTGCAACCGTTGACCATCGTATTACTGTTTCTCTCCACCCTGTTCATGATGTCATATTCAGGATTGACATCTCAGCTCGCTGTAAAAATCGTCGACGGTGAGCGGTGCCTTGCTCTGTTGTCCTCTTATACCGACCACGAATCAGACTTAGTCATTTCAGCTGTCTTTTACATGTAACTTTTGATTTAATTTTTGTTCATTTCCGTATAGAGAGATCACAATCTTACGCGTTGCTGCTGAGATGTTTGGTCCTTTGTTCTTCGTGCTGATGGCGCACACCGCTTATGGAGACGTGAGCTATTCTTTACTGGAGGAGATGAAACGCGGATCTGTGATTGGAAATATAGCAAAGGATCTCGGACTCGATGTGAACAGACTGTCATCTCGTAAAGTTCGAATTGATGCTGAAGGTAACAAAAAACGATATTGCGACATTAATTTGAGAACGGGGGAATTAGTAGTGGCTGATCGAATAGACAGAGAGGTGATTTGTAAGGAAAGGCTTTCCTGTGCGCTTAATTTCGAATTCGTATTAGAAAATCCTTTAGAACTGCATCGTGTTGTTTTACAAATCCAAGACATTAATGATAATACTCCAATATTTCCCAAAGATGTAATCAAGCTCGAAATAAGTGAAAATGCTGTTAAAGGTGCTCATTTCCGTGTCATTGAGGCTCGTGATGCTGATGTCGGTCACAATTCAGTGCAAAATTATATATTAGAGAGAAATTTACATTTTGTTTTAGCAGTAAATTCAAAGGCAGATGGTAGTAAGTACGTCGAGTTGGTGCTTGATAAAGAGTTAGATCGTGAGCAGCAGAAAGAGCTAACATTAATTCTCACTGCGGTAGACGGCGGGACTCCACCGAGATCAGGTACTGTAGCCATACACGTCACTGTGCTGGATGCTAATGATAATGCTCCAGTCTTTAGTCAGGACGTCTATAAAGTCAGTCTGCCTGAAAATTCTCCTCTAGATACTGTAGTGGTGACAGTGAGCGCTACTGATGCTGACGAGGGACAAAACGGAGAAGTGACGTATGAGTTTGGTCATTTGTCTGAATCTGCAAAAGAAACATTTTCATTGGATCCTCAGACTGGACAAATTGTCGTGATGGGGCCAATAGATTTTGAAGAGGAATCAGGATATGAAATTATTGTCGAGGCTAAGGACGGATATGGTCTTTCCTCAGACACAAAAATCGTAATAGAAATTACAGACATCAATGACAATGCCCCTATTCTTTTAATTAAATCTCTGAATAGTCCCTTGCCTGAGAACGCATCACCCGGTATAGAGGTTGGCATCATTAATGTGCAGGACAGAGACTCTGAGAATAACGGACAGGTGCGCTGCTCCATTCAGCAAAACGTCCCATTTAAACTCGTACCTTCAATCAAAAATTACTATTCTCTGGTGACCACAGGTGAATTAGACCGCGAGCTGCTCTCTGATTATAATATTACAATTACTGCTACTGATGAGGGCTCTCCGCCTTTATCTTCCACTAAGAATATTCACCTGACTGTAGCTGACGTGAATGATAATCCACCTGTATTTCAGGAGCAGAGTTACAGAGCTCGTGTGCAAGAAAATAACAAACCGGGCTGCTCTATTTGTTCAGTATCAGCTACAGACCCGGACTGGAGACAGAATGGCACTGTAGTTTATTCTCTGTTGTCCTCTGATGTCAATGGCGCACCGGTGTCCTCCTTTCTATCCATTAATGGAGACACCGGGGTCATTCATGCTGTGAGGTCGTTTGATTACGAACAGCTGAAAAGTTTCAAAGTGCTCGTGTTAGCCAGAGACAACGGTTCTCCTCCTCTGAGCAGTAACGTGACCGTGAGTGTCTTCATAACGGATGAGAATGACAACTCCCCTCAGATATTATACCCCTCTCCGGAAGGAAACTCCTTTATGACCGAGATGGTACCCAAAGCTGCGCAGGCGCGCTCCCTGGTCTCCAAGGTGATCGCAGTGGACGCGGATTCTGGCCAGAACGCGTGGCTCTCGTATCACATTATTAAAGCGACAGATCAGGGACTTTTCACTATCGGTGTCCACAGCGGAGAGATCAGGACGCAGCGGGACATTTCTGAATCTGACAGCATGAAACAGAACCTCATTGTGTCTGTGAGAGATAACGGACAGCCCTCTCTATCAGCCACGTGCGCATTGTATTTACTTATATCAGATAACTTGGCTGAAGTTCCAGAACTGAAAGACATGTCTCGAGACGAGAGCAGCTCCAAACTGACGTTTTATTTGATCATCGCGCTGGTGTCCGTTTCCACTTTCTTCCTGACCTTCATCATCATCATCCTGGCCGTGAGGTTTTGTCGCAGGAGAAAGCCCAGACTGTTGTTTGATGGAGCTGTAGCCATTCCCAGCGCGTATCTCCCTCCAAATTACGCAGAGGTGGAGGGCGCGGGAACTCTCCGCAGCACTTACAATTATGACGCATACCTGACCACGGGCTCGCGCACTAGTGACTTCAAGTTCGTCAGATCTTATAATGAGGGCTCACTGACTGCTGACCTGACTCTGAAAAATACTCAGTCCGCTGTGGATGATCTTGAAGGACTTGATGCGGAAGTGAACGATTCCTTTCAGGTAGGACTGACGGAGTATTTCTTTAAAAATCTTTTTTTAATATTTTGGGTTTGCAAATTACTTTTATTGGAAACATACTTTCTAATGATTTTAGAAATGCTTTAGAAAAACTTTATTGCATCCAACTCGTTGTCTGTTCTGTGAAACAATTTTATAAACTAATTTAATTTAGTATTTCTTTTTAAATCCTAGCTCACTAGAGTTTAGTAGAAAGGACATATTTCTATTAGCTGTCCATGGTGCTGTACAGGCCGTGTTTGTTGCTGTTGACGTTTTGGTCGTATACTATATGTAGGAGTTTATACAGTCGTGTTTTTATGAGGAGATGTTACACTGAGCTGGTTTCTCTTTTCACAACCTTGGAGAATGTTTGATTGTTCCAGGACCTTTGATATTTGGAAGTCATTTAATTTTTTAACAAAAGGGTTATATTCAGGTTTTAACATTTAATGTCAGACCTATAATGGACAAGCTATATTCAGAAATTTAAGCTGTGTTTTACACGTATTCTTTATGAAATGGTTACATTTGTGCATCTTGTGATTTTTGAAGGACTTGGTGCTGACATGGGTGCTTCTTTGCGATTTTAATGTTTATTTTCTTACTTTCCTTTTTTAATGTTCTAACCTTACAGATTAAATTAGTGTGTTTATTTCAGTGGACTGCTTTCACTGACAATAGGCTCTTAAAGATTTTGAAGCTCATTTTGAAGGCTAAGAAGTTGCTTGTTCAATTTATATTTTTATGGTATGGTCATGTTTGAGCAATTTAAAATCATAAATCTTGTTTCACGAGTTTAATATATATATATTTTCGTTGCTAGTTAAGCAATCCATAATATAAATTATGCTGAAGTGACTGCCCCTTCTTTCTGTTTACAAATTGTCAATGAGACAATTTTATCTGCCTTGATAAATGCCAAATACAGTGTCGTCTTTAGCTATTTGTTAGATTCTAAACGTTTAAAGCTGTTTGGTGATCTTTCAAAGAAAGGAATCTGATATGTCTGGTTCTGTTGTCTAATAGTTCTTTCAAACTCATTTGAATTTTGTGACATCTGTATGTAACGGAATCTGAGACAAAACGCTGCTGATTAAGTAATTTAACGTCCTTTTCATCGGTGTCATCTTTATGTGAAATTGGCTTATAAAAGCAGTTTCGCATGTCAGCAACTTTTTAAATGCTCTTTTAGTCGGATTAAAACTGTCATAAAGCAAGTTTTCCAGCTTCTCTCCATGGTGCTGCACTGCCATTCTTTTTTTTTTGTAATACAATAAATATTGTGGTCGTGTTTATCTCCCACTCATCAGGGAATGTTGCTGCCGGCTATTGTTTCGCTAAACTATTTTAACTGTTTAACCCACACATAACCCTGTCAGAAATATGAACATTGTGCAATTTCTTCTTTTAACTCATAGTGTCGCTGTTCACCTGAAAAACAATGTGTGTCTTCAGTACACATCTCTCCACCCTGCTTGTGATGTCATACATAAGGCTTTCAGCTACTCATTTTATAGAAAATCGTTGACGACGACTTACTGCCTGATATAATCTACGTCTATTATTCTAAATTGGATTTTATGCTTGTTTTCTTGTACATATTAATTGGTACGGGATTCAATTTATGCCTGATGTCTAAAGAATTCCAAAGGTTCCGCGTTGCTTGCGAGATGTTTGGTCTTTTGTTCTTCGTGCTGATGGCGCACACCGCTTATGGAGACGTGAGCTATTCTTTCCCGGAGGAGATGAAACGAGGATCTGTGATTGGAAATATAGCAAAGGATCTCGGGCTCGATGTGAACAGACTGTCATCTCGTAAAGCTCGAATTGATACTGAAGGTAACAGAAAACGATACTGTGACATTAATCTGAATACTGGAGAACTGACCGTAGCGGAGAGAATCGACAGAGAAGAGATTTGCGGGGACAGGCTTTCATGTGTTTTAAAAATTGAGTTCATGCTAGAAGATCCATTAGAGCTGCATCATGTTTCAGTTCAAATTCAGGATATTAACGACAATTCGCCTGTTTTCTCAAAGGATTTGATCACATTTGAAATTAGCGAGTCTGCTGATAGAGGTACACGCTATCGTTTGAATGCGGCTCATGATGCTGATATAGGACATAATGCAGTTCAGAGATACAGTCTACAGAAGAATGACAATTTTCAGTTGAGTATAAATTCAAATGTAGACGGAGAAAAAAAATTGGAATTCGTGCTAGAAAAAGAATTGGATCGTGAGCAGCAGAAAGAGCTAACATTAATTCTCACTGCGGTAGACGGCGGGACTCCACCGAGATCAGGTACTGTAGCCATACACGTCACTGTGCTGGATGCTAATGATAATGCTCCAGTCTTTAGTCAGGACATCTATAAAGTCAGTCTGCCTGAAAATTCTCCTCTAGATACTGTAGTGGTGACAGTGCGCGCTACTGATGCTGACGAGGGACAAAACGGAGAGGTGATGTATGAGTTCAGTCGTATCTCTGATAGAGCTAGAAAGCTGTTCTCGTTGGATTCAAATACAGGTGCCATTCGAGTTACAGGTTCACTTGATTTCGAGGACGAAGCCATTTATGAAATACTAGTTGAAGGGAAAGATGGATTTGGTTTATCTAGTGATGTTAAAGTTGTAATAGAACTTTCAGATGTTAATGACAATGCTCCTGAGATACGAGTGAAATCTTTGCGTAGCCCCGTTCCCGAGAACGCGTTACCCGGTACAGAGGTTGGCATCATTAATGTACAGGACAGAGACTCTGAGAATAACGGACAGGTGTGCTGCTCCATTCAACAAAACGTCCCATTTAAACTCGTATCTTCAATCAAAAATTATTATTCTCTGGTGACCACAGGTGAATTAGACCGCGAGCTGCTCTCTGATTATAATATTACAATTACTGCTACTGATGAGGGCTCTCCGCCTTTTTCTTCCACTAAGAATATTCACCTGACTGTAGCTGACGTGAATGATAATCCACCTGTATTTCAGGAGCAGAGTTACAGAGCTCATGTGCAAGAAAATAACAAACCGAGCTCCTCTATTTGTTCAGTATCAGCTACAGACCCGGACTGGAGACAGAATGGCACTGTAGTTTATTCTCTGTTGTCCTCTGATCTCAATGGCGCACCGGTGTCCTCCTTTCTATCCATTAACGGAGACACCGGGGTCATTCATGCCGTGAGGTCGTTTGATTACGAACAGTTGAAAAGTTTCAAAGTGCTCGTGTTAGCCAGAGACAACGGTTCTCCTCCTCTGAGCAGTAACGTGACCGTGAGTGTCTTCATAATGGATGAGAATGACAACTCCCCTCAGATATTATACCCCTCTCCGGAAGGAAACTCCTTCATGACCGAGATGGTACCCAAAGCTGCGCAGGCGCGCTCCCTGGTCTCCAAGGTGATCGCCGTGGACGCGGATTCTGGGCAGAACGCGTGGCTCTCGTATCACATTATTAAAGCGACAGATCCGGGACTTTTCACTATCGGTGTCCACAGCGGAGAGATCAGGACGCAGCGGGACATTTCTGAATCTGACAGCATGAAACAGAACCTCATTGTGTCCGTGAGAGATAACGGACAGCCCTCTCTCTCAGCCACGTGCGCATTGTATTTACTTATATCAGATAACTTGGCTGAAGTTCCAGAACTGAAAGACATGCCTCGCGACGAGAGCAGCTCCAAACTGACGTTTTATTTGATCATCGCGCTGGTGTCCGTTTCCACTTTCTTCCTGACCTTCATCATCATCATCCTGGCCGTGAGGTTTTGTCGCAGGAGAAAGCCCAGACTGTTGTTTGATGGAGCTGTAGCCATTCCCAGCGCGTATCTCCCTCCAAATTACGCAGAGGTGGAGGGCGCGGGAACTCTCCGCAGCACTTACAATTATGACGCATACTTGACCACGGGCTCGCGCACTAGTGACTTCAAGTTCGTCAGATCTTATAATGAGGGCACACTGACCGCTGACCTGACTCTGAAAAAGACTCAGTCTGCTGTGGATGATCTTGAGGGACTTGATGCGGAAATGAGCGATTCCTTTCAGGTAGGACTCTTTTGTATAAAAAAATATGAACGGCCTTGGTTTACAAGTTAGATTTTTATTTATGTTGTAAATTGTCTGCTTTTATTGAAAAAAGGCTCTATTCTTAAAAAGGTCACGTGACCACTTCACGCAAAATCACATGCGAAATACATGAAGCAACACATGAAACTTGTATCACACATTTCGCATGTGATTTTAACTTGTGATTGCACGTGAAGTTGATGTAGTTCCTCTGTAAGGGCGTATTTGAGGGTCAGTCTGACTTTTGAAAGGTAGTTCCATTTTTTGTATTAGTAATTTTGCTTATTTTCTCTGCTTATTTTCAGTCATATGGCATTCTATCAGGAATGTATGTTTGTATGTTTGTTTATTGCTTTGCGATTCTTTTATCAATGTGTTGCATTTGTGAAATTAGCATATAAAGAGATTCAAATACCAATGTCGGTAATAATCTTTCTTATTTCCCATCCAACTAAAAGGATGGATATTACAGGATAGTGTTTCTCTCTCTCTCTCTCTCTCTCTCTCTCTCTCTCTCTCTCTCTCTCTCTCTCTCTCTCTCTCTCTCTCTCTCTCTCTCCCTCTCCCCCAAACTGTTGCTGTCCATGGTACTGCATTAGTACCTTTGTTGTTTGGGATTTGATTTTTATTTTTTATTTTATTGCTGCTTTTTTTGTTCTTATCTCGAACCCACTACTATGTGTGTGTGTGTGTGTGTGTGTGTGTGTGTGTGAATAATATCAATTTTGTGGTCGTGTTTATCTGCCACCCTTCAGGGGAATTGAGATACTGGCGAGTTAAAGAATTCACTGACCTGGTTGAACATTGCAGCTCGATATTTGCAGTTTGAATTAAGATTTATTTTCAGCGCATTGGTTTAAGGTTTAAATGATATCTTCTTTAGAAATGGATTTGAGTTAATAATTTAGGCGATGTCATCTTCCGTTTCACAATGTCTCCAAATAATTCCAGGCGTTTTATTAAACTTGTGTATTCTGATAATTTGCTGCTTGCAGGTAATGAACTGTTAATAAATGATTGTCTACGACAAATATAAACACTTGTTTCGTTCATAGATCATCTGGTTTGAGGGTCAAACACCTGACTGTGTAAAAACGAACTGTTATTATCATTATGCGACTTACGCGAATGTTACACAATCTGCTGGAGCAGTTTTGAACCTGCCACTGAAAGATTTTGAGAAAAGAGAGGATGGTAGTCATGGAGCACAAGTTCACATATCTCATGTGTTAATAAAATGTTGGCTATCTATTTGTAAAAACTAACGCAGGATCCAATATATATCGCGAATTGGATTTTATGATTTAGAGTTTATGATGTCATACCTCGACTTCAGCTGAATGTATTCATGAAGATAACACTTAATAAATTCAAAATTATTGACTGAAGTGTAGGATTAATTCAGTTTGTTTACAAGCCACGAAGAAACTACATAATTTCTTTGTAAATATTAAGTTTTTTGCCAAAACTTTAAAGCAAATGAACACTACAGGGTAATGATCTGAATGTATTGATCTTGTTCTTTTGTGTAATTTTGATAAAAAGAGATTAAGACAACAGACAACAATCCGATTAAGTTGGACATATGGAATTACGAATTACGTAATTTAATAAGTAATACGTTTTACGTTTGCTACTACAAATTATCTTAGAAAACACATTATGTGGAAAGGTCCGTAAACATTAAAGGGGGGGGGGGGGGGGGGGTACAATGCTGTTTCATGCATTCAGAGTTGTTTAGCTATTAAAGAGTTGAATTCTCATGCTAAGCATGGACAAAATTGAAAAAAAAAAAAATTTGGACATATGACAGAGTATTTCTGTGACAAAAATCTTACGTCCAGGTTCGTACAAGTTTCGGAGAGTTTTTTTTATTATTATTGCAAGACAACAAGAAAGCAACAGGAAATGGCTAGTTTCGGAGAGTTTTTTTCGACCATGGCTCTTCATGATGAGGGTGGAACTCCTTATATGGGCATTTCTCCGGAAGAACGCGCCTGTGCACTCATTGACCAGGGGTGCGTTTCCCAAAAGCAACCATGGTCGCAAGTTCCGTCGTTACCAATAGATTTCAATGGAACTTACGACCATAGTTAGCTAACGATACTTTTGGGAAACGCACCCCAGAGCGAGAGCAAGAGCGCGCCCATCAACACGCTTTATCCGGCTGCACTGCATGGGACTCGCTCGGGAAGAATGTCTCTAAAGAAGTGTGTTTTTGGTTGTGAGAGAAAGATAACCTTGTTCAGCTTCCCGAAGAACCCAGCGTTACAAAAACAGTGGATGCAGTGTGTTTGTTGACGAACGTTTTATAAACAAGGCCCAGTTCGATGCTGGATTTGCCAACCTAGTCTCATGGCATTTATGTACCTGGGTGCACTTTTTAGCGAGACACGAAATACGTACCAATAACTACATATTACTGCAGTTTCACTTTCCAAAAGAAACAAACACTAGAGGCAGTAAAGCTCTCTAAAAACACCTTTTAGTCCTTTTCACACAAATTTACAGAGTTTTGATTAATAAAGCGTATTTTTCGCACAATTACTTTAAGAATATCATGTTACGACTTCAAAACAATATTAATATGCTGGGAGATTTGAAAACTGATGCTTTCGAATGTTAGCATCGCACATATCCAGCGTCATATCTATGGGTTTTCATAGATTGTAAGTTTGTTCGGTAGCTCACGGAGTATACGGAGAAGTACTTAGGAGGCGAGGAGCTCCGGTTCGAATCCCGTGTAACCACGGTTCGACGAAACAGTTCAAATCTGCAGATAAGGAAGTTGAAAGGGCACGGTTGCATCAACAAATACGTTTGTATACCAGTTATGCATTTGTTAACACTATCGGGTAGGTTTAGGGTTGGGTTTGATGTAGGGCATATTTCCAACACGATAGAGCATTAACTTTTAGGGACAGACCCCAGATATTTGAATTCTGAACCGCCGCAGTACGTACCTGAAGCAACAAAATAAAAACACAACAATACGTACCTATATCAACATAATAAAAACGTGCCAGGGTTCACGTATTTAACCTGTGTTTTAGCGCCACTCAGTGGACATTTCTCTTTGAAACTGCGGCGAAACCTGCAGTAAGGTACATAAAACGGTGTCGCACAGAAAGTGCACAGAGGTACATATTTTTATGAGACCAGGTTGCACATTGTTTGATACTGAAAGATGGAGCAGTCCCAGTGATAAAAGATCCCGGTCATGATTCAGAACTGCAGATGGTAAGTGAAACGACATCAAATGTCTCTGTTTTGTTGGCAATCGGCGCTCAAGTGCTCATCACTCTTTAGTTCCGCCCACGGCACGCCTCCAGGTGCTCGGCTTTTTTCGGAGAGAATCGTAAAACTGTGTCTTTCTTTTATAAATATGATAAAACTAAAGACTTTTTGGAGATATGAAGGATGCAATACTACTCTATAGGTACTCAAGATTAACACGAGATTGGGTGAAACTGTGTGTGTTATGCCCCCTTTAAGTTTGTTGCTTTCCTCTCATGTTCTTAATTCATTTATTTTTTTTAAATCGTCACTTCACTGAATTAGAAATTTTAGTATAGGATGGCATATTTCTATATTGTCTTTATGATGCTGTAGAGGGCGTTGTCTGTTGCTGTTGAAGTTTTTATTTTTATGCCCCATGTAGGCCTGCATATATAGTTGTTTATTTTTATTTATTTATTTACATTTACATTTACATTTAATCATTTAGCAGACGCTTTTATCCAAAGCGACTTACAAATGAGGACATTAGAAGCAATCAAAATCAACAAAAGAGCAACAACATGCAAGTGCTATGACAAGTCTTGGTTAGCCTAATGCAGTACACGTAGAAAGTTTTTTTGTTGTTGTTGTTGTTGTTGTTTTTTAAAGAAAATGAGTAGACAGGATATAGAAAAAAGAAAGCTAGTGTTAAAAGCTAGCAGTTAGAGAATAAATATGCAATTGATAGAGGGTCAAATGTGTGTTGTTGTTGTTTTTTAATAAAAAGAAGACAGATAGCTAAAATAAAATTAGAATAGAATAGAGAGTGCTAGAGTTAGAGGGTCAAATAAAGATGGAAGAGATGTGTTTTTAGCCGTTTCTTGAAGATGGGTAAGGATTCAGCTGCTCGGATTGAGTTGGGCAGGTCATTCCACTAGATGGGAACAGTTAATGAAAAAGTCAGTGAAAGTGATTTTGTGCCTCTTTGGGATGGCACAATAATGTGTCGTTCTCTTGCAGAACGCAAGCTTCTAGGGGCACATAAGTCTGAAGTACTGAATTTAGGTAAAGGGGTGCAGAGCCAGTGGTGGTTTTGTAGGCAAACATTAATGCATTGAATTTTATGCGAGCAGCTATTGGTAGCCAGTGCAAATTGATGAACAGAGGTGTGACGTGCATTCTTTTCGGCTCATTAAAAATTAATCTTGCAGCGGCATTTTGGATTAATTGTAGAGGTTTGATGGAATTGGCTGGAAGACCTGCCATTGCAATAGTCACGTCTGGACAGAACAAGAAGTTGTGTTGCATGTTCCGAGAGAAAGGGCCTGATCTTCTTATTATTGTATAATGCAAATCTGCAGGACCGGGCAGTTTTAGCAATGTGGTCTGAGAAATTCAGCTTATCATCAATCACAACTCCAAGGTTTCTGGCTGTTTTTGAAGGAGTTATGGTTGATGAGCCTAACTGGAAGGTGAAATTGTGATGGGTTTGCTGAAACTACAAGCAGATCTGTCTTAGCTAGGTTGAGTTGAAGGTGATGGCCCTTCATCCAGCAATAAATGTCTGTTAGACATGCTGAGATGCAAGCAGCTATCGTCGGATCATTTATTTGATCGGTCATCATTTATTTATTATTATTATCATTAATATTGTTATTAAATATATGCCCTAGAAAACTGGACTCGTTTTTTCACATTCTACGTAAATATTTGGTTGTGTCAGGCCAAGTTATTTAATGTGCACGATAAATGTTAAATCCAAGTTTAGACATTTAATATCAGACCTATGAAAGTTTTTGCAGTTTCAAAATTGAACTCTTAGTGTCGCTGTTCACCAGTGCAAACGTTGACCTTCATATTACTGTTTCTCTCCACCCTGTTCGTGATGTCATATACAGGACTGACATCTCAGCTCACTGTAGGAAGTCGTCGATGGTGAGCGGTGCCTCATCTATAATTCTCTTGTATCGACCACGAATTAGATTCAGTCGTTTCAATTTTATATGCACGTGGATAACGTGGTTACTTTTGTCTTCGTTTCCGCGTAGATATCTAAACCTTCTGTGTTGTTGCTGAAATGGTTGGATTTTTCTTTGTTGTGCTGATGGCGCACTCCGCTTATGGAGACGTGAGCTATTCTTTCCCGGAGGAGATGAAACGCGGATCTGTGATTGGAAATATAGCAAAGGATCTCGGGCTCGGTATGGACAAACTATCAAGTCGAGAGGCACGAATTGATAATGGAGATAACGGACAACGATTCAGTGATATTAATCTGAATACTGGAGAACTGACCGTAGCGGAGAGAATCGACAGAGAGCAGATTTGTGGAAAGAAAGCTTCATGTGTTATTAAACAGGAGCTCCTGCTGGAAAATCCTTTAGAGCTGCATCGCTTTATTCTCACTGTTGAGGACATAAATGATAATTCACCACAGTTCAAACAAAGTGTAATAAAATTTGAAATACGGGAGTCAGCAGTAAAAGGATCTCGTTATTTATTAGATGAGGCTCACGATGCGGATATTGGTATGAATTCAGTGCAATCATATACACTTCAAATCAATGAGCATTTTGTTCTTAATGTACTAACTCGTGCAAATGGAAGAAAATATGGCGAACTCCTCCTTAATAAAGAGTTAGATCGCGAGCAGCAGAAAGAGCTATCATTAATTCTCACTGCGGTAGACGGCGGGACTCCACCGAGATCAGGTACTGTAGCCATACACGTCACTGTGCTGGATGCTAATGATAATGCTCCAGTCTTTAGTCAGGACATCTATAAAGTCAGTCTGCCTGAAAATTCTCCTCTAGATACTGTAGTGGTGACAGTGAGCGCTACTGATGCTGACGAGGGACAAAACGGAGAAGTGATGTATGAATTTGGTCATTTATCAGAACGCCTCATGGACACATTTTCTCTCGATTCGTTGTCTGGGGAGATTAAATTGAAAGGTCTCATTGATTATGAGAAAGAGAGTTCAATTGAACTGCCAGTTCAAGCCAAAGATGGTCAAGGGTTGGCCAGTCATTGTTCTGTATTAATTGATGTTATTGACGTCAATGATAACGCCCCTAGGATAATGAGTAAATCTGTTAAAATCTCCATTCCCGAGAACGCGTTACCCGGTACAGAGGTTGGCATCATTAATGTGCAGGACAGAGACTCTGAGAATAACGGACAGGTGCGCTGCTCCATTCAGCAAAACGCCCCATTTAAACTCGTGCCTTCAATCAAAAATTATTATTCTCTGGTGACCACAGGTGAATTAGACCGCGAGCTGCTCTCTGATTATAATATTACAATTACTGCTACTGATGAGGGCTCTCCGCCTTTATCTTCCACTAAGAATATTCACTTGACTGTAGCTGACGTGAATGATAATCCACCTGTATTTCAGGAGCAGAGTTACAGAGCTCATGTGCAAGAAAATAACAAACCGGGCTCCTCTATTTGTTCAGTATCAGCTACAGACCCGGACTGGAGACAGAATGGCACTGTAGTTTATTCTCTGTTGTCCTCTGATCTCAATGGCGCACCGGTGTCTTCCTTTCTATCCATTAACGGAGACACCGGGGTCATTCATGCCGTGAGGTCGTTTGATTACGAACAGTTGAAAAGTTTCAAAGTGCTCGTGTTAGCCAGAGACAACGGTTCTCCTCCTCTGAGCAGTAACGTGACCGTGAGTGTCTTCATAACGGATGAGAATGACAACTCCCCTCAGATATTATACCCCTCTCCGGAAGGAAACTCCTTCATGACCGAGATGGTACCCAAAGCTGCTCAGGCGCGCTCCCTGGTCTCCAAGGTGATCGCCGTGGACGCGGATTCTGGCCAGAACGCGTGGCTCTCGTATCACATTATTAAAGCGACAGATCCGGGACTTTTCACTATCGGTGTCCACAGCGGAGAGATCAGGACGCAGCGGGACATTTCTGAATCTGACAGCATGAAACAGAACCTCATTGTGTCCGTGAGAGATAACGGACAGCCCTCTCTCTCAGCCACGTGCGCATTGTATTTACTTATATCAGATAACTTGGCTGAAGTTCCAGAACTGAAAGACATGTCTCGAGACGAGAGCAGCTCCAAACTGACGTTTTATTTGATCATCGCGCTGGTGTCCGTTTCCACTTTCTTCCTGACCTTCATCATCATCATCCTGGCCGTGAGGTTTTGTCGCAGGAGAAAGCCCAGACTGTTGTTTGATGGAGCTGTAGCCATTCCCAGCGCGTATCTCCCTCCAAATTACGCAGAGGTGGAGGGCGCGGGAACTCTCCGCAGCACTTACAATTATGACGCATACCTGACCACGGGCTCGCGCACTAGTGACTTCAAGTTCGTCAGATCTTATAATGAGGGCACTCTGGCTGCTGACCTGACTCTGAAAAAGACTCAGTCCGCTGTGGATGATCTTGAAGGACTTGATGCGGAAGTGAACGATTCGTTTCAGGTAAGACAAGCAAACAAATAAATAAATATGGGGTTTACAGATTGCTTTCATTCGCAAAAGGCTCTTTTGGTGAAAAGATTGTAGTCTTGTCCAGGCAAATTTTCCTAGAATGTAATCACTTACAAGGTCACTTTCAGTTTTTCTCAGTCGCTTTGGCTCAATTCCCGAATGAGGTGTTTTTATTGTTTTTAATTTAATTAATTTTTTCTCAAAACAATAAGTTCAGATGTCCGAGTAATTATATATTTTTTCACATCAGATTTGAACTAAAAAAAAAAAAAAAACCTCCTGGCAAAAATAGTAAAATTTACTAGAATTTTTCCACCCCTTCGCAGCCATACTTGCCATTGTAATGGAATCACAACCTTGACAATCAACCAAGTTCGGGAGCATTTAAATGGAGTCTTTCCAGGCCAATCACAACCATTTTTGAACAAGGTGGAGCGTCACAACCCTAAACCGCAGCAGCTATAGCAGTTCTGTATAAATAAATGTATATGTGTTACATGTAAACTGTGAAAATTCACAGTTGCTTCTTATGGAAGAGCAATAGGAAGATATGTAAGAATGTGAGGTGCTGGTGGTGGTGTTGTGGGAAGACAATATAGTGTGTAAAATTATGAAGCAATGGTGAATATTCAGTTTACATGTAACTAATTTCTACAAAAAATAAATTTACTATATCAATAAAAATGTTCATTTTCTTTTTGTGTACTACAGTATTGACTTTCCCCAATACATTTTTACCTACTGTCCAAATATGTATCTAAAATGCTCGATGTGATGCATTTAAACAATTTGACCAATATGGCACATGACAATTTTTTTTTTTTTTGTAGCATTGGCCAAATCACTGACACAATAACTAGGTTTTGATGTATGAATTAAATGGTTTGGGTGAGTTACATTTTTCAGACATACAAAACAGTTCTGATGTTCCAGCAAACAGTTGTGACAGTTGATCTTACAGTTTAAAGAATGTTAAGACTGAATCAAAAAATGTACCAAAGCGATTGAGAAAAACTGTAATATGTTTTAATTAGACAGGGATTCAAAAATGATAATTATCATAGACATGTGGTCCTAGATAAACTCAAGTAATGTGATCCCACGCAATGAGATCAATGATGTCGCTGTAGTCTTCTTTTTTTGCCTCTTTTTCTGTATAATGTTTCGTTGACTTTTTTTATTCGTTATTTTTAAACACCAGTTCTTGTTTTTGTTTGTTTGTTTTGTTTGGATCCTTTTATAATAGGTTATGTTTGTGGTCGTATGGTTTTGACGGGCTTGATGCGGACATGAGTGCTTCTTTTCAAGTAGAATTAAAGTGTTTGTGTGTTTAAATATTTGTTCTGAACATACATATTAAATGAAAAAGAAATATACATTTATAATCGTCTCTAGCTAATATATTAGATTCAGAAAGCTTAAAGTTGTTTGATCTTATAAAGAAAGAAATCTGATGTATCTTTGTCTAATTGTTCTTGTATAGCTACTAGTTTTACTTTTTGTGACATCAGCATGTCTCTGTATATGGATTCTGGGGTTTGTATTCGAATGTGACGAATTTCTGGTATTTCTATGTAGATCAGTGATTTTCTCATCGACGTCTTCATGGTAAACTTTTTAAAAGCAATTTCGCATATTAGCATCTATTCAAACGCCTTTGTAGTCTGATTAGAAATGTCAACAGTGCAGGTTTTCCTGTTGCTGTCCATGGTGCTGCACTGTTAGTTACTTTTGGTATATGGGTTTAACTCTTAAATTATGTAGCTCCTATATCCCTATCTTACCCCATTTATTTATTTATTAGTTTATTTATTTATTTAGTAAGTAAATATTGTGGTTGTGCTTATCTTCTACTAACCAGGGAAAGTCGCTGCTGGCTTATGTTTGGTACATAATTTTAACTGTATTACCGAATTTTAATCCTATCTACGCAGTTTCATCTTTTGACTCGTAGTGTCGCTGTTCACCTGCAAAACAATGCGTGTGCAGAGCTCTACACCCTATTCGTGATGTCATACACAGGGCTACAAGCTCATCTCGTCGTACAAAATCGTCGACAGTGACTGATTCCTGATATACTATCTACCTTTCAAGGTTTTATGTTTGTATGTTGGGTCGTATGTTAATTACTGTATTGCTGGTTTCAATTTTTGCTTAATTTCTGAAGCATTTTAAAGGTTCTGTGTTATTGCTGAGATGTTTGGTCTTTTGTTCTTCGTGCTGATGGCGCACTCCGCTTATGGAGACGTGAGCTATTCTTTACTGGAGGAGATGAAACGCGGATCTGTGATTGGAAATATAGCAAAGGATCTCGGACTTGATGTGAACAGACTGTCATCTCGTAAGGCTCGCATTCATACGGAAGGTAACAGAAAACGATACTGTGTCATTAATCTGAATACTGGAGAACTGATCGTAGCAGAGAGAATCGACAGAGAAGGACTTTGTGGAAAGAAAGCTTCATGCGTTATAAAACAGGAGCTCGTGCTGGAAAATCCTTTAGAGCTGCATCGCTTTATTCTCACTGTTGAGGACATAAATGATAATTCACCACAGTTCAAACAAAGTGTAATAAAATTTGAAATACGGGAGTCAGCAGTAAAAGGATCTCGTTACTTATTAGATGAGGCTCACGATGCGGATATTGGTATGAATTCAGTGCAATCATATACACTTCAAAACAATGAGCATTTTATTCTGAGTATCCTTACGGGAGCAAATGGAGGAAAATATGAAGAGCTGGTTATTGATAGAGAGTTGGATCGTGAGCAGCAGAAAGAGGTATCATTAATTCTCACTGCGGTAGACGGCGGGACTCCACCGAGATCAGGTACTGTAGCCATACACGTCACTGTGCTGGATGCTAATGATAATGCTCCAGTCTTTAGTCAGGCCGTCTATAAAGTCAGTCTGCCTGAAAATTCTCCTCTAGATACTGTAGTGGTGACAGTGAGCGCTACTGATGCTGACGAGGGACAAAACGGAGAAGTGACGTATGAGTTCGGTCATGTATCTGAAAGTCATCTGGAAATGTTTTTGCTTGATGCAGTGTCTGGTGAAATTAAACTGAGACGGTTCTTTGATTATGAGGAAGAGAGTTCAATTGAGTTGCCCATTCAAGCTAAAGATGGTCAAGGGCTAGCAGGTCGATGCACTGTATTAATAGATGTTGTTGATATCAATGATAACGCCCCTATAATAGTGATGAATTCCCTTAACAGCCCCGTTCCCGAGAACGCGTTACCCGGTACAGAGGTTGGCATCATTAATGTGCAGGACAGAGACTCTGAGAATAACGGACAGGTGCGCTGCTCCATTCAGCAAAACGTCCCATTTAAACTCGTGCCTTCGATCAAAAATTACTATTCTCTGGTGACCACGGGTGAATTAGACCGCGAGCTGCTCTCTGATTATAATATTACAATTACTGCTACTGATGAGGGCTCTCCGCCTTTATCTTCCACTAAGAATATTCACTTGACTGTCTCGAGACGAGAGCAGCTCCAAACTGACGTTTTATTTGATCGTTGCGCTGGTGTCCGTTTCCACTTTCTTCCTGACCTTCATCATCATCATCCTGGCCGTGAGGTTTTGTCGCAGGAGAAAGCCCAGACTGTTGTTTGATGGAGCTGTAGCCATTCCCAGCACGTATCTCCCTCCAAATTACGCAGAGGTGGAGGGCGCGGGAACTCTCCGCAGCACTTACAATTATGACGCATATCTGACCACGGGCTCGCGCACTAGTGACTTCAAGTTCGTCAGATCTTATAATGAGGGAACGCTGACTGCTGACCTGACTCTGAAAAAGACTCAGTCCGCTGTGGATGATCTTGAAGGACTCGATGCGGAAATGAACGATCCGCTTCAGGTAGGACTGACAAAGTATTTTATCGTTTAGTTTATGATCTGGGCTTCCATAATAAATGTGTATTTGTGTTCAAAGTTTACCGCTTTGATTTGCAGCAGGCTCTTAAAAATGTCACGTATAGCAAGTCAAATTGATTCTAATCTGTCTTAAAAGAAGAATTTGCCCCTTTATTTATTTATTTTTTAAATGCATTTGAAAATAATTGTAGTTTTCTCGTTTGCATTGACATTTAACTATCTGATATGGAAAAAAATAGTAATTTTATTATTGTTTATTTTTATTTTTTTTACTGTTCTTGCTATTTTCTCATATATTGACTTTATTTTTTTTAGCTTACTTCCAAGTTTTTTTTTCTTTCAAAATGAACTGCGTTAATAGAGGTTAGGCTCATGTTTCTTTGGGGATATATGTAGAATGTTGCTAGATTTTTTGGTGAAACGTTTTTCCATTTGTGATTAAAATGCCTTGTTTTCAAACGGATTAGCGTCATTTGCAGATCATTTAGAGTGTTTCCAAAACTTTCCTATCGTGGAACTTATTTAAACTTTGCATGTTAATTTGAGTGTCCGTTTAATATTAATATAGGATAAAGCAAGTGTTTTCACATCTGATTCGTCGTTGTGTCCTTAATATGAAATTATTTCTTTAGTAGCTTCGTTTACGTATAGACTTCATTGTACAAGCTTTTGAAACTTGTGTGGTGTGCACTTGCGTGTGGAAATTGATTTTTTTTTATGTTGCTGTCCATGGTGCTGCTCAAGTAATGCGTGAATCACGTTTTCCCCTCTCATACCCTGTAACTCTGTATGAAGCAGTGGGTTTTAGGAATACCGTAAAAATTGTTTTTTTTTATCCTCCAAAATAGAATGTTAAGAATCAAAGACTCTTGATGTTGTAAAGTCATTACCGTGATCGTTGCTGTTAAGTCATACTACCGTATTCCTTCTATCTAGAGCACTAAATATGCAGTTTCTTGTTTAAACACTTAGAGTCGCTGTTCACCTGTAATATCATTGACAAAAACATTTGTCTTGTCTCCACCCTGTTGGTGATGTCATTAGCAGTGCTTCTAGATCGTTTTTATGAAAAATCGTCGACGCTTGCGTTTTTTCGAGTCTTTTGTGTATTATTGTAGATGTAGTGTTCAGATTTACGTTTTGTATTGCATCTTGTGTCTAAAGCATATTTCCAAATGGATTTTCGAAGCTTCTGGCTTAATCATCAGATGTTTGGTCTTTTGTTCTTCGTGCTGATGGCGCACACCGCTTATGGAGACATGAGCTATTCTTTACTGGAGGAGATGAAACGCGGATCTGTGATTGGAAATATAGCAAAGGATCTCGGGCTCGATGTGAACAGACTGTCATCTCGTAAGGCTCGCATTGATACTGAAGGTAACAGAAAACGATACTGTGACATTAATCTGAATACTGGAGAACTGACCGTAGCGGAGAGAATCGACAGAGAGGAGATATGTAGTGAGGGGCTTTCCTGTGCTCTTAATTTCGAATTGGTTCTAGAACACCCATTGGAGATACACCGTGTGACAATACAAATTCAGGATATCAATGATAACACACCGACCTTTCCCAAAGACACAATAAAGTTTGAGATAAGTGAGAATGCTGATAAAGGTGCTCGGTTCCGCGTGAATGAGGCTCATGATGCGGACATAGGACAGAATGGAGTGCAAAGCTATTCGATTGACAGGAATAATCATTTTCTTTTATCTGTAAGCACAAAGTCAGACGGCGGCAAAAATATTGAGTTAGTGTTAGAAAGAGAGTTGGATCGTGAGCAGCAGAAAGAGCTAACATTAATTGTCACTGCGGTAGACGGCGGGACTCCACCGAGATCAGGTACTGTAGCCATACACGTCACTGTGCTGGATGCTAATGATAATGCTCCAGTCTTTAGTCAGGCCATCTATAAAGTCAGTCTGCCTGAAAATTCTCCTCTAGATACTGTAGTGGTGACAGTGAGCGCTACTGATGCTGACGAGGGACAAAATGGAGAAGTCACATACGAGTTTAGTCGAATTTCGAAAAATGCCAACCTACTATTTTCTCTAGATCCAAACAATGGGGAGATTAAAGTTAAAGGCCCCATTGATTTTGAGATGGCATTAAGGTATGAAATGCTTATTGAGGGAAAGGATGGCTCTGGTCTTTCTTCGGACACTAAAGTAATCATAGAAATTACAGATGTCAATGACAATGCCCCCATTATAGTGATTAAGTCTTTAAATAGCCCTGTTCCTGAGAACGCGTTACTCGGTACAGAGGTTGGCATCATTAATGTGCAGGACAGAGACTCTGAGAATAACGGACAGGTGCGCTGTTCCATTCAGCAAAACGTCCCGTTTAAACTCGTACCTTCAATCAAAAATTACTATTCTCTGGTGACCACAGGTGAATTAGACCGCGAGCTGCTCTCTGATTATAATATTACAATTACTGCTACTGATGAGGGCTCTCCGCCTTTATCTTCCACTAAGAATATTCACCTGACTGTAGCTGACGTGAATGATAATCCACCTGTATTTCAGGAGCAGAGTTACAGAGCTCATGTGCAAGAAAATAACAAACCGGGCTCCTCTATTTGTTCAGTATCAGCTACAGACCCGGACTGGAGACAGAATGGCACTGTAGTTTATTCTCTGTTGTCCTCTGAACTCAATGGCGCACCGGTGTCCTCCTTTCTATCCATTAACGGAGACACCGGGGTCATTCATGCCGTGAGGTCGTTTGATTACGAACAGCTGAAAAGTTTCAAAGTGCTGGTGTTAGCCAGAGACAACGGGTCTCCTCCTCTGAGCAGTAACGTGACCGTGAGTGTCTTCATAACGGATGAGAATGACAACTCCCCTCAGATATTATACCCCTCTCCGGAAGGAAACTCCTTCATGACCGAGATGGTACCCAAAGCTGCGCAGGCGCGCTCCCTGGTCTCCAAGGTGATCGCCGTGGATGCGGATTCTGGCCAGAACGCGTGGCTCTCGTATCACATTATTAAAGCGACAGATCCGGGACTTTTCACTATCGGTGTCCACAGCGGAGAGATCAGGACGCAGCGGGACATTTCTGAATCTGACAGCATGAAACAGAACCTCATTGTGTCCGTGAGAGATAACGGACAGCCCTCTCTCTCAGCCACGTGCGCATTGTATTTACTTATATCAGATAACTTGGCTGAAGTTCCAGAACTGAAAGACATGTCTCGAGACGAGAGCAGCTCCAAACTGACGTTTTATTTGATCATCGCGCTGGTGTCCGTTTCCACTTTCTTCCTGACCTTCATCATCATCATCCTGGCCGTGAGGTTTTGTCGCAGGAGAAAGCCCAGACTGTTGTTTGATGGAGCTGTAGCCATTCCCAGCGCGTATCTGCCTCCAAATTACGCAGAGGTGGAGGGCGCGGGAACTCTCCGCAGCACTTACAATTATGACGCATACCTGACCACGGGCTCGCGCACTAGTGACTTCAAGTTCGTCAGATCTTATAATGAGGGCACGCTGACCGCTGACCTGACTCTGAAAAAGACTCAGTCTGCTGTGGATGATCTTGAAGGGCTTGATGGTGTGAGCATTCCTTTTTCCGAGGTAGGCGTTTTCACTTTGTCCTTAATGGTTTGATATGGTTCTTTGGGCGTCTTTGCTTAAATGTCCTTGTTTTTTGAGTCCTCCGTAGTGTGAATAGCATATTAGTGGTTTTTGTCAGAATTTTACTCTTGTGCTTTTAGTCTACCCAACATTTTTTCTTGTTTATTTTAACTTTTGTAAGGAAATAAGGAAAAAATACTTTGTACTTTTCCTGAAGAACTGTTTCTTGGAAAATATTATTTCCAATTAATATGGTATTCAGATTCGCAATTTGTAATTAACAATCGTTTCAGTAATTAATTATATAATTTTGGTTATTAGAGAAATTAGAAGTCACAGCAGTGCACTTTTATGCCAGGGCAGCAGAGTTGCATTTTCTTAAATGTTAGAAATGTTCAATTTTAAGATTTTAACATCATGATCAGAGTGAAGGGTTATTTATTTTAATTGATCATTATCATACTATATCCAGTTAAAGGTTGTTGTTTTTTGTTGGTTTTTTTTTTTTGCCCATAAAATCTTTTTTTTTCCTAGGGCATATGATAAATCTTTTTATAGATTGAAGCGTTACATTCCCAAGATTCCATGAGGTCAAATGAGTCAAACTAAGTAATCAACCAAAGGTTGATACATCTGTCTGTATAACATGATGAAAAACCTCCTTCTGATTAACAGTTTTATTGATTCTAGTAATTAGTGAAAACAAATCTTTGTTTCACCATAGAATGACATTACAGACTCTGGTGGGGAAGAACTTGACTGGCCTTCACAAAGTCCAAACCTGAAACCTTATTGAACACCTTTTGTAACAGTGTATCTGGACCCATCACCAAACATCAGTGCCTGACCTCAGTAATGCTTTTGTATCTTGCTGAAAGTTTATTTTTGAAAGCATTATTCCCTCTCTTTGCTGCTATAACATCTCTTCAGGGAAGACCTCTCATTAGATGTAATTGTCAAGTTATACTACAGTCAAATTCTTCTACACCAGACATATACAGGAATGATAAAGGGCCCTGACTGCCTCATGGACATCAAATATGATATGTAAACATTAAATCACCATTTGTTCTAAGTCTTTGGTGCATTACAGTAAAAACTGCACTAGGATATTGCTCTTCATTTAAGGTGTTTGCTGTCGTTTTTATTGTTTGGACCAGGAATGATTCAACCATCTACTCCAGTGTTATGACTTTTTTTTTTTTTTAAATATCACACTTGTTATTATACCGAGTTATTTATGTCATTACTGCCCTTTGTTTTTACAATGGGTTGCTGGAATCTCAGATGTTTGTCTATTAAGTTGTTTTATTTATACATTTAGATCATTTGACCCTAATGTTGCCTTGTTGCTGCTGAATTTAGTTCTTTTTTTTCATAATGTGATAGGTTCTCTTTTAACCAGTTTGTGTGCTTGTCAGACTCGTGTTTTCATATTCAGATATGTAGCCATAAAACTAAATTAGTGGTGTTTTGCACAGAAGTATAATGTAGCCTTTTGTTCCCTTTCATGATGCATTTTCTTTGTATGCGAGTTTACCATTAGGGATTTAAGTTTATCCATACAATGTGATGGGATTTCAAGCAATATTAAAATATGTATTTCTCCTCTAACTTTAATACCTCTCTCTGTAATAACTTATTTCAAATTCAGTATTGCTGTTAGTGGTTCTGAAGTACTGTACTTGCTTGCCACATTACTGCATATAGTAGCTCTCGATATATACACTCTAAAACATGCTGGGTTAAATACAACCCAGCGCTGGGTGAAATATGGACAAACCCAGCAACTGGGTTGATTTGACTAAGCGGTTGAGTTAAATGTTTAACCCAACCTTCTGGGTAACCCAACCACTGGGTCAAAACAACCCAATAGCTGGGTTTGTCAATATTTTCCCCAGCACTGGGTTGTATTTAACCCAGCATTTTTTTTTAGAGTGTACGATAAATATTGCTTCCTATATTTTCTGTAAACAGCAGACCATGTATTTATAGAGGAAGTGGTTTAACAAAGTATACAGCCAGTCTTCCCTACAGCCTCATGGTGTCGCTGTATACCTTTGTAGCAAAGACAAATATTATTCTCCCACCCACTTTTTCATTTATAAAAGGCTGTTTGTTGCAGAGAAGAGAGAACAGTCGACATTGTATATTTTATTTGTTTGCTAATTCGAGGTTTTCCCACTGATTTTGGCACCTTTTTTGTCTGCACTATTTCACTTTTTCACGTTGGATGTGACTGTTTGAGAATGAAGAGAAACGCAGGATTTGTTATAGAGCTTTCGCTCTGCTTTTGTGTCATGATGGCGCACACCGCTTATGGAGACGTGAGCTATTCTTTTCCGGAGGAGATGAAACGCGGATCTGTGATTGGAAATCTAGCAAAGGATCTCGGGCTCGATGTGAACAGACTGTCATCTCGTAAAGCTCGAATTGATACTGAAGGTAACAGAAAACGATACTGTGACATTAATCTGAATACTGGAGAACTGACCGTAGCGGAGAGAATCGACAGAGAGGGACTTTGCGGAAAGAAAGCCTCATGCGTTCTGAAACAAGAACTTATGCTTGAGAATCCTTTAGAATTGCATCGAATTAGTTTACACATTGATGACATAAATGATAACTCTCCGCATTTCGACGAGGATGTTATCAGAATGGAAATCGGGGAATCGGCGGACAAAGGAGAACGGTTTTTGCTAGGGGAAGCGCACGATCCGGATATAGGAAACAATGCAGTTCAGTCTTATACTTTGGAAAGCAATGAGAATTTCGTTTTATATGTTAAATCAAACGATTTAGCAGGTAAATACGGTGAACTGGTATTAAATAAAGAGCTGGATCGTGAGCAGCAGCAGGAGGTCAAATTAATTCTCACTGCGGTAGACGGCGGGACTCCACCGAGATCAGGTACTGTAGCCATACACGTCACTGTGCTGGATGCTAATGATAATGCTCCAGTCTTTAGTCAGGCCGTCTATAAAGTCAGTCTGCCTGAAAATTCTCCTCTAGATACTGTAGTGGTGACAGTGAGCGCTACTGATGCTGACGAGGGACAAAATGGAAAAGTCACATATGCATTTGGTCATGTTTCTAAAGAAGATAAGACCTTATTCTTACTGAATCGCAACACTGGAGACATAGCTGTTATTGGAACAATGGATTATGAGGAGAAATCGGTGTACGAGTTGCGTATTTTAGCAAAAGATTCTGCAGGTTTAACCTCGTACTCAATGGTAATAATAGAAATTACAGATGTCAATGACAATGCACCGGTTATCATTAGCAAATCTTTGAATATCCCCATTCCCGAGAACGCGTTACCCGGTACAGAGGTTGGCATCATTAATGTGCAGGACAAGGACTCTGAAAATAACGGACAGGTGCGCTGCTCCATTCAGCAAAACGTCCCATTTAAACTCGTACCTTCAATCAAAAATTACTATTCTCTGGTGACCACAGGTGAATTAGACCGCGAGCTGCTCTCTGATTATAATATTACAATTACTGCTACTGATGAGGGCTCTCCGCCTTTATCTTCCACTAAGAATATTCACCTGACTGTAGCTGACGTGAATGATAATCCACCTGTATTTCAGGAGCAGAGTTACAGAGCTCATGTGCAAGAAAATAACAAACCGGGCTCCTCTATTTGTTCAGTATCAGCTACAGACCCGGACTGGAGACAGAATGGCACTGTAGTTTATTCTCTGTTGTCCTCTGATCTCAATGGCGCACCGGTGTCCTCCTTTCTATCCATTAATGGAGACACCGGGGTCATTCATGCCGTGAGGTCGTTTGATTACGAACAGTTGAAAAGTTTCAAAGTGCTCGTGTTAGCCAGAGACAACGGTTCTCCTCCTCTGCGCAGTAACGTGACCGTGAGTGTCTTCATAACGGATGAGAATGACAACTCCCCTCAGATATTATACCCCTCTCCGGAAGGAAACTCCTTTATGACCGAGATGGTACCCAAAGCTGCGCAGGCGCGCTCCATGGTCTCCAAGGTGATCGCCGTGGACGCGGATTCTGGGCAGAACGCGTGGCTCTCGTATCACATTATTAAAGCGACCGATCCGGGACTTTTCACTATCGGTGTCCACAGCGGAGAGATCAGGACGCAGCGGGACATTTCTGAATCTGACAGCATGAAACAGAACCTCATTGTGTCCGTGAGAGATAACGGACAGCCCTCTCTCTCAGCCACGTGCGCATTGTATTTACTTATATCAGATAACTTGGCTGAAGTTCCAGAACTGAAAGACATGTCTCGTGATGAGAGCAGCTCCAAACTGACGTTTTATTTGATCATCGCGCTGGTGTCCGTTTCCACTTTCTTCTTGACCTTCATCATCATCATCCTGGCCTTGAGGTTTTGTCGCAGGAGAAAGCCCAGACTGTTGTTTGATGGAGCTGTAGCCATTCCCAGCGCGTATCTCCCTCCAAATTACGCAGAGGTGGAGGGCGCGGGAACTCTCCGCAGCACTTACAATTATGACGCATACCTGACCACGGGCTCGCGCACTAGTGACTTCAAGTTCGTCAGATCTTATAATGAGGGCACGCTGACTGCTGACCTGACCCTGAAAAAGACTCAGTCTGTTGAGAATATACTGGATGACCTCGGCAATGAAGCTGAAACTTCCCAGGTACACTTTAAGGTTGTGCATTATAATGCTGATTGCTTTGTTTTTATTTTTATTTTTATTATTATTATCATTATTATTTTCAAATATTCAGGTGTTTCCCATTTGCTTATTTTTTTCTGTTTTCATAGTTAAATTAAGTTGCTAAATATTGGTGAAGTGTTTTTGTTGTTCAATATCTTGTTCTTTCATTCAAATTATTTACAATAATTTAACCTTACCTTTTAAAGGAAATAATTGAAAGAATAAATATATTGTTATAATTATTTTTTTCCCGTATATGTTTGATGTCCAGTTTATTTAATTTATTTATTGTCCAAATTTATTCATTGGCTTTCATTTACTGACCTGATAGTAGAAATGGGCATTTCAACCTTTTTCTCAGTCATTTCCTGATTTGTCAGCCCGATCTCACGGCAATTCGTACATATTTTACGAGGTGGCTAATTCGTACGACCTCAGTCGTACAAAGTCATACGATTTTTTGCTAAATCGTACGTATTTTACGAGTTGCCAATTCGTATGAATTAGTACGAATGACCTACACCTAAACCCGCGCCTAAACCTACCCGTCAGTGGGGTTTAGACAAATCGTACGAATTAGCCACCTCGTAAAATACGTACGAATTGCCGTGAGATAGCGTTGGATTTGTGCACCTCATCATTAATCACTGCGGTCAGAAAAAATACAACTTGAATAGCAATTTACTTCCGTTACTGGTAAGAATTTCAAGGGGTGCCAATAATTGTGGCACATGGTTTATAAAAATTGTTATTTGTTGTTCAGTGAAATGCTATCTTTGTTTGGGGTTTTAAATAAAGGACTGCGGAGAATATACAGCCAATATATAGCCTATATTTTTTTCACACCTCATTTTGCTTGTATTGTATTAGCATTTTCTGACAGAGAAAAGAATAGATAAAACTTTTTATCGTGTTGAACTTAAAGTCTGGGCTCATGAGTTTGCTTGTAGATGGTTTTTATTGTCAATTATGTTGCAGACTAAATTAGGCTTTCGGTACAACTGTCAGTACATTAAGCCACGTTAAGTGTTTGTTTGTTTTACTTGTCTCTCTCTGTAGCTGTTTTCTATGATGTAATTGTACTGACTGTAGCTAGTGCTTATGACTAGGAAAATGTGAGAAAGAATTGCTTCTCCCATGTCGTTTAGTACATTGAAGCCGATTGTTCTCTCCTGAAATGTGACCCTTCGTTTCAGCACGTCTATCATCTTGAGGTGGTAGTGTATTTCTCGATAGAACATTGAGGGAAATATTTTAGATAGCTAGATTTACTCTCTGAAAAGGTAAAATATCAAAAATGTGCTGTGGGGAAAAAATCAGTTAGACTATTTCAAAGGCATATGTTACAAGTATTAAATAAAATTTCAGTATTGTGCATGTATTGTAGCATAAAATACAAAATGTCAGATTTTTATCCTCACGGTGTCGCTGTGCACCTGCAAAGTAAAGTGGTTGTTATTTCTCCACCCTGAAATATTGCCATTCCCCTTCGTACTGCCGCTTATTATTGATGCCATATACATGTTCGGGAGCATTCGCTATATGTGCTGAAACTTCGGAGTATTTTTATGGGACAGGATATATTTAACCAAATATATTCATCATTCTCAAGCGAAAATGAAGAACAAGTGGATGTTATTGGTTTATTTTATTCTGCGGGCTTTTCTCTTCGCCTCCATTGTGTTGCACTCCGCTTATGGAGACGTGAGCTATTCTGTTCCGGAGGAGATGAAACGCGGATCTGTGATTGGAAATATAGCAAAGGATCTCGGGCTCGATGTGAACAGACTGTCATCTCGTAAGGCTCGCGTTGATATTGAAGCTAACAGAAAACGATACTGTGACATTAATCTGAATACTGGAGAACTGACCGTAGCGGAGAGAATCGACAGAGAGGGGCTTTGTGGAAAGAAAGCTTTGTGTGTTATAAAACACGAGCTGGTTTTGGAAAATCCTCTTGAATCTCATCGCATTAACATAAACGTTCAAGATGTAAATGACAATACTCCTGTCTTTAAAAAAGATATAATAAAATTTGAGATCAGAGAGTCGGCTGTAAAAGGTGCTCGTTTTTTGCTCGAAGAGGCTCACGATGCAGACATAGGGACTAATTCGGTTGAAACGTATAATTTAGGGCAGAATAAATATTTTGAATTGGCTGTTGTTGCAAAAACAACAGGGAAGATGTATGGTGAGCTAGTACTTAATAAAGAATTAGATCGTGAACAACAGAAAGAGCTAACATTAATTCTCACTGCGGTAGACGGCGGGACTCCACCGAGATCAGGTACTGTAGCCATACACGTCACTGTGCTGGATGCTAATGATAATGCTCCAGTCTTTAGTCAGGCCGTCTATAAAGTCAGTCTGCCTGAAAATTCTCCTCTAGATACTGTAGTGGTGACAGTGAGCGCTACTGATGCTGACGAGGGACAAAATGGAGAAGTGACATATGAATTTGGCCATATTTCAGAAAGTGACATGATGTTTTTTTCACTCGACCCAAATAATGGTAGAATTACATTAATAGGGTCTCTTGACTATGAGGACGAGTCATCCTTTGAGCTTCCAATTCAAGCCACAGATGGACTGGGAATGGTATCTCATGCAACTGTTGTTATTGAGATATCTGACATCAATGATAATTCCCCAATTATAGTAATTAAGTCACTGAATAGCCCGATTCCCGAGAACGCGTTACCCGGTACAGAGGTTGGCATCATTAATGTGCAGGACAGAGACTCTGAGAATAACGGACAGGTGCGCTGCTCCATTCAGCAAAACGTCCCGTTTAAACTCGTGCCTTCAATCAAGAAATATTATTCTCTGGTGACCACAGGTGAATTAGACCGCGAGCTGCTCTCTGATTATAATATTACAATTACTGCTACTGATGAGGGCTCTCCGCCTTTATCTTCCACCAAGAATATTCACCTGACTGTAGCTGACGTGAATGATAATCCACCTGTATTTCAGGAGCAGAGTTACAGAGCTCATGTGCAAGAAAATAACAAACCGGGCTCCTCTATTTGTTCAGTATCAGCTACAGACCCGGACTGGAGACAGAATGGCACTGTAGTTTATTATCTGTTGTCCTCTGATGTCAATGGCGCACCGGTGTCCTCCTTTCTATCCATTAACGGAGACACCGGGGTCATTCATGCCGCGAGGTCGTTTGATTACGAACAATTGAAAAGTTTCAAAGTGCTGGTGTTAGCCAGAGACAACGGCTCTCCTCCTCTGAGCAGTAACGTGAGCGTGAGCGTCTTCATAACGGATGAGAATGACAACTCCCCTCAGATATTATACCCCTCTCCGGAAGGAAACTCCTTCATGACCGAGATGGTACCCAAAGCTGCGCAGGCGCGCTCCCTGGTCTCCAAGGTGATCGCCGTGGACGCGGATTCTGGGCAGAACGCGTGGCTCTCGTATCACATTATTAAGGCGACTGATCCGGGACTTTTCACTATCGGTGTCCACAGCGGAGAGATCAGGACGCAGCGGGACATTTCTGAATCTGACAGCATGAAACAGAACCTTATTGTGTCCGTGAGAGATAACGGACAGCCCTCTCTCTCAGCCACGTGCGCATTGTATTTACTTTTATCAGATAATTTGGCTGAAGTTCCAGAACTGAAAGACATGTCTCGAGACGAGAGCAGCTCCAAACTGACGTTTTATTTGATCATCGCGCTGGTGTCCGTTTCCACTTTCTTCCTGACCTTCATCATCATCATCCTGGCCGTGAGGTTTTGTCGCAGGAGAAAGCCCAGACTGTTGTTTGATGGAGCTGTAGCCATTCCCAGCGCGTATCTGCCTCCAAATTACGCAGAGGTGGAGGGCGCGGGAACTCTCTGCAGCACTTACAATTATGACGCATACCTGACCACGGGCTCGCGCACTAGTGACTTCAAGTTCGTCAGATCTTATAATGAGGGCACGCTGACCGCTGACCTGACTCTGAAAAAGACTCAATCCACTGATGATCTTAATGATTTTGCCGAGGGAATAGAGAATGTTTCTCAGGTATGTTTTTATCTTATCGGCAGTTCGACTTGTTTGTATTCTTGCTTTGGCTTAAAGGGATGAAACAGAAACTATTTATAAATGTTTATATTAAGTTCGTTCAATCGTTATATACAGTATATATAGCCTCTGGTGAAGTTGGGCCACCCCTTGATCCTATGCATCCTTAAACAATATTGGTGATGTGACTACAAATATACAGTGCTGCTTGAAAGTTTGTGAAGCCTTTAGAATTTTCTATATTTCTACATAAATATGACACAAAATATCATCAGATAAACAAAGGAGATAAAATATGTTCTTTGTCATTCTGGTTAGCATCCAGTTGGTTATTCTGTCAAATAAATTTGAAAGGTTGAAAACAACTCGTTCAAGTGTTTTCGCTATGAATGGAAGGAGAGAGACAGGTCTGTAGCTATCTGAAAGTGAAGTATTTAATGTAGGTTTTGTGAGCAGTGGGGTTACCCGAGCCTGCTTGAATGCGGTGGGGAAAATGCAGACAGGCAGCAATTTTCTTTTTGGAGAGCAGTGGCTTACTCCTTGCAACTCTACCATGCACACCATTGTTGTTCAGTGTTCTCCTGATGGTGGACTCATGAACATTAACATTAGCCAATGTGAGAAAGGCCTTTTGTTGCTTAGAGGTTACCCTGAGTTCCTTGCGGACTATTACATGGGGCGCCTGAGGTCCTCGGAGATCTGCTTTGTTTGTGCCATGATTTACTTCCACAAACATGATCAGACTTTGATAGATCCCTGTTCTTTAAAAAAGCAGGGAAGGCATTGACACCTTGATAATTATTCGACTGAATGAAAACACCTCTTAACAGATGGATTCTAATTTCACCTTCAAATTAACAACGCATCCTAGAGATTCACATACTTTTGCAATACACAGATATGTAACACTGAATCATTTTTCTCAATAAATAAGGTTTTGTTGTTCAAAGTGATTTTTTTATATTCAAGGACTCATGCTTCTTGTGTTTGAACAATTACAGACTCATCTGAAAAAAAATGTCATGTCTTTGTGCTTTAGGAAGTTATAATATGAGCATGATGTTATCTCTAAACTGATGGATGATACAAGTTTGTTAAAATGGTAGAGTGTGGGGTAATTTGAGCCAAATGTCCTGTGGTAAGTTGAGCCAGTGACTCACCCATTCTTATGATTATAAAGTGTTATTTTACTGTATTTACACCTGTCACGCTACACCAGGAGCGAGGGAATGAAGGAGCGAGGAGACGAGGATTTCTTCAACAAACAGACTTTTAATAGAACACAAGCAGGATCACAGGGACCGTAGGAGACCAGAATGACATTTAACAGCAGACGTGAAGACAGGGAAACACAGGGCTTATAAACAGGGAGAAAACTAGATAATTAATCAAACACACCTGGAACCAATGATTACAAAATAGGAACTGAACGAGGACAGGAAAAACCAAATATGGGCACGAGAGGAACGGAAACACAAGACACAGGGAGACAGGACTGACAACACCAAACATTTTTGATTTTGTTCTTTGTTTTTAAACTTGATTTTGTTCTGAAAATTTTAAATGGGCCTTGTTTATGAAAATTGGCCATTGAAGTTTTTATGAAATTGTACGTTGTATATCCCTGCCACATTTCTAAGTGGGATGTTGAGTACATTTACATTTATGCATTTAGCAGACGCTTTTATCCAAAGCGACTTACATTGCATTCAAGTTACAGTTTTACATTTGACCAGCTCTTGCTTTCCCTGGGAATCGAACCCATGATCTTGGCGTTGCTAGTGCCATGCTCTACCATTTGAGCTACAGGAAAGCACTATACAGGAGTACACAGGAGTACTGTTAGCCCAGTAATTTAAGGTCAATTGCAGTCTATCTATCTATCTATCTATCTATCTATCTATCTAGTTATTTATTTATTTTTCAATTTGAACTTTTTGCTCTGAAATTTTTACATAATTTAAAAAATGCCTTCGGAGCTGTGAACTATATCTTTAAATAAAACTTTTAAGCAGTCATCCATCCATCCATTCTATTATTCAAACTTTATTGTCCTTATTAGGTTCACAGAGTGCTGGAGCCTAACTCAGCATCTTGAGCCACAGGTGGGGAAACTCCCTGCATGGATGGTCAGTCCATCACAAGGCTCATACATAGATTTTAAGAAGTCATGTTTATTGATATAGCATGAGGTGAAAATGTTCAGTTTTACTTCTGCATAATCAGTGGCATAGTTGAACTCCATGTGGCTCAACTTACCCTCTCCCTAGGCTCAGTTTACCCCTCACTGGAGGCAAGTTGAGCCAAGAGACCACTTTTATTTATTTATTTACTTATGAAAACCATGTTTTGAAATCAGCTTATTTTAGATCCAAAGTGATTATACCAAAGGATGCACCACATCCTGAAATTTATGTACAAATTTAAGTTGGACCCATTACCGTCATGTGCTCACTTTAAATACACCGTAACTGGCTCAACTCAACTAACCTTGCTTTTCCATATACATACATACATACACTGTACATACACTAGGTATTTTTATCTACATTTTAAGTGTTAACATGAAGGTTTCTTTCATGTTTTTTTAATTATTATTTTTTATTGTACTTAACTTTTAGATGTTGGTGTTCACAGCATGACTTGGGGCATGAATCATTACTATGGTAGAAGTTAGTTTAGTTTTTGCTGGTTTTGTTTACAGTTATTGGTGATGCACTTGTTGGATTTAGTAACATTTAGAAAGGCTGGAATCTGTTATACTCTGATTCATTAACATTTAAAAAATTCCATGCTTCTGACAGTTCTCCTTTCTCACTGGGTGTTGCGATTTATGTGAAGCCATAGCATCCTCCACAAGTCATAAATACTCGTCATGATTTTGCTATCATTCTGCATTTGCTTTTTTGTGTGTGTTGTCCTGGTTTGTGAATGTCATTAGTGTTAGGAAATAACAAATCTAATCTGCTTATTTTGCTTAATGTATATATTTTTATTTATTTAATGGATATATGTGCTTATGTTTGTCATTTTCAAATTCATGATGAGATTAAAACAAAGCTATAATTTTACAAACAGACCACTATGTTCTGACCATTACAAGGCGTATTGACCTCCTGTGGCGCTGTCCGTGGTGCTGATGTGTTGGGGTATGAACTGTACTGTAGCATGTTGTTTTAGGTTGTCTTTGGATTGCTAATCGGATTTGTTCTTGTGTTTCAGTGTGTAAAAATATAACGCTCACTTTATCACAGTCCACAAATCGTGTATTAAGCGTACTTGGACAACACCTGAAGCTACTTATTTTCATCTCATTAAACTTAAAGGAACGATTTAGATTTTATGGTGTGTTTAAGAAATATGGAAACATGTTTTTATAAATCTATGAATTAACATCTCACTTAGTCCTCACGGTGTCGCTGTTGACCTTTGCTTCCCATTTCTTTTTGTTATCTCCACCCATTTGCGCTATTTGCTGAATGCACGTCCAGTGTCTGCACAGAGATGGCCTTTAGTCTTTGTTGAAAGAGCATAATATGGAATTCTGTTTAAACTGATATTTATTCGTTCGTATCTACTTATCGTGCCTTTTTTATCGAGTAGCCGACTTTTTGTGCACACCCAAGAATGATGCAGGAAGGGTTCATTCTTTTCGTCTCCATCTTGTTTGTGGCGCACACCGCTTATGGAGACGTGAGCTATTCTTTTCCGGAAGGAGATGAAACGCGGATCTGTGATTGGAAATATAGCAAAGGATCTCGGACTCGATGTGAACAGACTGTCATCTCGTAAAGCTCGAATTGATACTGAAGGTAACAGGAAACGATACTGTGACATTAATCTGAATACTGGAGAACTGACCGTAGCGGAGAGAATCGACAGAGAGGGACTTTGTGGAAAGAAAGCTTCATGTGTTTTAAATCAAGAGCTCGTGCTGGAGAATCCTTTAGAATTACGTCGTATCAGTCTTCTTGTTCAAGATATTAATGATAACAATCCTTTTTTTGGTAAAGGTGTAATTGATATGGAAATCAGTGAATCCGCAGCTAAGGGCAAACGATTCTTACTTGAAGAAGCAAATGACGCTGATATTGGGCAAAATTCTGTACAAAGCTATTCTATTCAAGATAATGAATATTTTGTTTTATCCGTGCAAAGTAACTCTCTTGGGGAGAAATACGCCGAAATAATTTTAAATAAAGAGCTGGATCGTGAGCAGCAAGAAAGAGGTAACATTAATTCTCACTGCGGTAGACGGCGGGACTCCACCGAGATCAGGTACTGTAGCCATACACGTCACTGTGCTGGATGCTAATGATAATGCTCCAGTCTTTAGTCAGGACGTCTATAAAGTCAGTCTGCCTGAAAATTCTCCTCTAGATACTGTAGTGGTGACAGTGAGCGCTACTGATGCTGACGAGGGACAAAACGGAGAAGTGATGTATGAATTTAGTCATGTTATGGAAGGTTTCAAACAATTGTTTTACCTTGATCGAAACACAGGTCTCATCAGCATAAAAGGTCCAATAGATTTTGAGGAAGAAACCACATTTAATCTGCGAATAATAGCTAAAGATGGTTCAGGTCTAACATCTTACTCGAATGTTATAATCAGTGTTAGTGACATTAATGATAACGCCCCTATAATAATAGTAAAATCTTTGAATAGCCCGATTCCTGAGAACGCGTTCCCCGGTACAGAGGTTGGCATCATTAATGTGCAGGACAGAGACTCTGAGAATAACGGACAGGTGCGCTGCTCCATTCAGCAAAACGTCCCGTTTAAACTCGTACCTTCAATCAGAAATTACTATTCTCTGGTGACCACAGGTGAATTAGACCGCGAGCTGCTCTCTGATTATAATATTACAATTACTGCTACTGATGAGGGCTCTCCGCCTTTATCTTCCACTAAGAATATTCACCTGACTGTAGCTGACGTGAATGATAATCCACCTGTATTTCAGGAGCAGAGTTACAGAGCTCATGTGCAAGAAAATAACAAACCGGGCTCCTCTATTTGTTCAGTATCAGCTACAGACCCGGATTGGAGACAGAATGGCACTGTAGTTTATTCTCTGTTGTCCTCTGATCTCAATGGCGCACCGGTGTCCTCCTTTCTATCCATTAACGGAGACACCGGGGTCATTCATGCCGTGAGGTCGTTTGATTACGAACAATTGAAAAGTTTCAAAGTGCTCGTATTAGCCAGAGACAACGGTTCTCCTCCTCTGAGCAGTAACGTGACCGTGAGTGTCTTCATAACGGATGAGAATGACAACTCCCCTCAGATATTATACCCCTCTCCTGAAGGAAACTCCTTCATGACCGAGATGGTACCCAAAGCTGCGCAGGCGCGCTCCCTGGTCTCCAAGGTGATCGCCGTGGACGCGGATTCTGGGCAGAACGCGTGGCTCTCGTATCACATTATTAAAGCGACAGATCCGGGACTTTTCACTATCGGTGTCCACAGCGGTGAGATCAGGACGCAGCGGGACATTTCTGAATCTGACAGCATGAAACAGAACCTCATTGTGTCCGTGAGTGACAACGGACAGCCCTCTCTCTCAGCCACGTGCGCATTGTATTTACTTATATCAGATAACTTGGCTGAAGTTCCAGAACTGAAAGACATGTCTCGAGACGAGAGCAACTCGAAACTGACGTTTTATTTGATCATCGCGCTGGTGTCCGTTTCCACTTTCTTCTTGACCTTCATCATCATCATCCTGGCCGTGAGGTTTTGTCGCAGGAGAAAGCCCAGACTGTTGTTTGATGGAGCTGTAGCCATTCCCAGCGCGTATCTCCCTCCAAATTACGCAGAGGTGGAGGGCGCGGGAACTCTCCGCAGCACTTACAATTATGACGCATACCTGACCACGGGCTCGCGCACTAGTGACTTCAAGTTCGTCAGATCTTATAATGAGGGCACGCTGACCGCTGACCTGACTCTGAAAAAGACTCAGTCCGCTGTGGATGATCTTGAAGGCCTTGATGGGGATATAAGCGATTCGTTTCAGGTAGGACTAAACAACTATGTTTTCCACAGATAGTTAATGGTCTGGGATTAGAAATTAACTGAATTTGTGTTCTCATTTGATCGTTTTGACAGGCTCTGTTCTAGAAAAATATCACGTGACCTATTCACGTTCAAACATTCACAAGTCTACAATTAAGGTCTGAAATGTAGTTACATTTAAAATGTTTTATACATACTTATATATTCATAAATCGTAATGTTTTACGAATCTATTTATTTCTTTAATTGTTTTAGCGTTTCTCTCTTTAATGTCTCGCTTTTATGAATTTAGCATATAAAGAGGATTAAATGCCGAAGCCAATAACATTCTGTTTAGTAACAGGCAAATATACTTTTAGTTGTATGGAAAATGACACAGGGTAACTTTTTACTGTTGCTGTCCATGGTGCTGCATCAGCTTTTACGTTGTTTAGGATGTTGCGTCTATACTTTGGAGCAAGATATGGAGGAGAGAGACAGAGGATGGTACTCATGCAGCACACGCTCAAATATCTTAATTGATCATTAAAAATTATAGAAGTATTAGTGATGATTATCGCATAGTCACGGGGGGGGGGGGGGGGGGGGGGGTTCTTTCTTTTTTTGTCAATTGTATTTCATGATTTAGAATTTAAAACTTCATATCTCGACTGCTGTTGGTTGTACTCATGAAGGTAGGCCTTGATTGAAAAAGCCACGAACAGACTATTTGGTATCATTGCAAATGTGAAGTTTTTTTTTTTTTCAATACTTTAAAGCAAACTTAAAGAGAATGGGAGATCCATCTGAACGTTTTGACATCGTTTATTTCGAATCATTTTGGTGAAATGAGAGATAACCCCCCCCCCCCCCCCCCCCCCCCAAAAAAAAAAAAAAAAAAAAACTTTCTTTGCACTGCACGTGTATTAGGAGTCGTCAGAGGTTCTCAGTAATTTACGAAAGTTTTACATACTGCTAGAATTATGCTTTCAAGAAAACGCGATGAGAAACGTTCCTTAAGCATTAGTCATGCACATGTTTAACCATGTTGTCTGAACTAGGTTCATGAAGTTTTTTTTTAAATCCTTATTTCAGTATTTCTTTTAAAATTCAGTTTACTGAATAGACGTTTTAGAATAGAATGGCATATTTCTATAAGCTTTCCACGCTGCTGTACGGGCCAGTGTTTGTTGCTGTTGAGGTTTTGCTTTAGTATGTCTGTCTACATACACGGGTGTTTATTTTACGCATAGATGCTCTAGAAAATTAGGCTTCTTCTGTGTTCACATCTAACGAGAATATTTCATCGTGCTGGAGTCTTGATGTTATGAAGTTATTTCATGTGCTTATATCCAAGTTTCGCCATTTAATATCAGACCTGTGAGAGTACTTGCAGTTTCATAATTGAACTCGTAGTGTCGCTGCTTACCAGTTTAGTCGTTGACTTTCACGTAGCTGTTTCTCTCCTCCCCTGTTCATGGTGTCAAGATGACGTCTGGTCTTGTAGAAATCTGTTGTCCTCCTGTATCTGCCATATTGAGTCATTTGCTTTTTTCTTTTACATGTGGATAACGTGGTTACATTTTTACTCATTTTCGCAAAGATATCTACAACACCTATATTGCTGGTGAGATGTTTGGCTTTTTGTTCTTCGTGCTGATGGCGCACACCGCTTATGGAGACTTGAGCTATTCTGTTCCGGAGGAGATGAAACGCGGATCTGTGATTGGAAATATCGCAAAGGATCTCGGGCTCGATATGAACAGACTGTCATTTCGTAAGGCTCGCGTTGATGCTGAAGGTAACAGAAAGCGATACTGCGACATTAATCTGAATACTGGAGAACTGATCGTAGCGGAGAGAATCGACAGAGAGGGACTTTGCGGAAAGAAAGCTTCATGTGTTTTAAATCAAGAGCTCGTGCTGGAAAATCCTTTAGAATTACATCGCATCAGTTTTCGTGTTCAAGATGTTAACGACAACAGTCCTTATTTTGGTAAAGATGAGATTAATTTGGAGATCAGAGAATCCGCCGATAAGGGCAAACGCTTCTTACTTGAAGCAAATGATGCGGATATTGGGCAAAATTCTGTACAAAGCTATGCTATTCAAAGTAATTGTTGTTTTCTTTTATCCGTGCAAAGCAACTCTCTTGGAGAGAAATACGCCGAACTCATTTTAAACAAAGAGTTCGATCGCGAACGCGAGCAGGAGCTAACATTAATTGTCACTGCGGTAGACGGCGGGACTCCACCGAGATCAGGTACTGTAGCCATACACGTCACTGTGCTGGATGCTAATGATAATGCTCCAGTCTTTAGTCAGGACATCTATAAAGTCAGTCTGCCTGAAAATTCTCCTCTAGATACTGTAGTGGTGACAGTGAGCGCTACTGATGCTGACGAGGGACAAAATGGAGAAGTGATGTATGAATTTAGTCATGTTATGGAAGGTTTCAAACAATTGTTTTACCTTGATCGAAACACAGGTCTCATCAGCATAAAAGGTCCAATAGATTTTGAGGAAGAAACCACATTTAATCTGCGAATAATAGCTAAAGATGGTTCAGGTCTAACATCTTACTCGAATGTTATAATCAGTGTTAGTGAGATTAATGATAACGCCCCTATAATAATAGTAAAATCTTTGAATAGCCCAATTCCTGAGAACGCGTTACCCGGTACAGAGGTTGGCATCATTAATGTGCAGGACAGAGACTCTGAGAATAACGGACAGGTGCGCTGCTCCATTCAGCAAAACGTCCCGTTTAAACTCGTACCTTCAATCAAAAATTACTATTCTCTGGTGACCACAGGTGAATTAGACCGCGAGCTGCTCTCTGATTATAATATTACAATTACTGCTACTGATGAGGGCTCTCCGCCTTTATCTTCCACTAAGAATATTCACCTGACTGTAGCTGACGTGAATGATAATCCACCTGTATTTCAGGAGCAGAGCTACAGAGCTCATGTGCAAGAAAATAACAAACCGGGCTCCTCTATTTGTTCAGTATCAGCTACAGACCCGGACTGGAGACAAAATGGCACTGTAGTTTATTCTCTGTTGTCCTCTGATCTCAATGGCGCACCGGTGTCCTCCTTTCTATCCATTAACGGAGACACCGGGGTCATTCATGCCGTGAGGTCGTTTGATTACGAACAATTGAAAAGTTTCAAAGTGCTGGTGTTAGCCAGAGACAACGGGTCTCCTCCTCTGAGCAGTAACGTGACCGTGAGTGTCTTCATAACGGATGAGAATGACAACTCCCCTCAGATATTATACCCCTCTCTGGAAGGAAACTCCTTCATGACCGAGATGGTACCCAAAGCTGCGCAGGCGCGCTACCTGGTCTCCAAAGTGATCGCCGAGGACGCGGATTCTGGCCAAAACGCGTGGCTCTCGTATCACATTATTAAAGCGACAGATCCGGGACTTTTCACTATCGGTGTCCACAGCGGAGAGATCAGGGAGCCCGGTCTCATGAAAATACGTATTATATTACGCGAAGAAAACCCCCGAAAACTCGTGGTATTGATACGCAAAAATGGACTTTGGCGTTTATATGCTACGCACATTTTTGGCATGCATATAATACGCAGTTTTCGCGTGCATATGATACGAAATTTGTTGGCGTGCATATGATATGCAGTTTTCGCGTACATATGATACGCATCTACACCACAACCCTAACCCTACCCATCGCGTAGCATAGACACGCCAAAGTCCATTTTTGCCTATCAATACCACGAGTTTTCGTTTTTATTTGGCGTACTATTTATACGCACTTTCATGAGACCGGGTTGGATCAGGACGCAGCGGGACATTTCTGAATCTGACAGCATGAAACAGAACCTCATTGTGTCCGTGAGAGATAACGGACAGCCCTCTCTCTCAGCCACGTGCGCATTGTATTTACTTATATCAGATAACTTGGCTGAAGTTCCAGAACTGAAAGACATGTCTCGAGACGAGAGCAGCTCCAAACTGACGTTTTATTTGATCATCGCGCTGGTGTCCGTTTCCACTTTCTTCCTGACCTTCATCATCATCATCCTGGCCGTGAGGTTTTGTCGCAGGAGAAAGCCCAGACTGTTGTTTGATGGAGCTGTAGCCATTCCCAGCGCGTATCTCCCTCCAAATTACGCAGAGGTGGAGGGCGCGGGAACTCTCCGCAGCACTTACAATTATGACGCATACCTGACCACGGGCTCACGCACTAGTGACTTCAAGTTCGTCAGATCTTATAATGAGGGCACACTGGCCGCTGACCTGACTCTGAAAAAGACTCAGTCCGCTGTGGATGATCTTGAAGGGCTTGATGCAGAGGCTATGAGGGACATTACCTCTGAAAATAAGGTATGAAATTAGCTCCGCATTTTTTATGAGTGCTATCATCACCATAGAATCTGATTTAGAGTGTTAAATATTTGTTTAATGGCATTGTAAATTTCAGAATACAACGCAGTCTCCTCAATTTTTTTTTCGAATTACAACTCATCAGTAACCATTTATAAGGATTGTTATTATTATTATTATTAGTAGTAGTAGTCAGGGGCGTCGCTAGTGGGAGGAAAAGGGTGACAGAGTGCATAGGGCCCAGAGGTCTGGGGGGCCCGCGATCGCCTGGCCATCGGGAGCACCGGGACATTCCATTCGAGTAGTGGGCAGATCGCCGAAACGAGGGAGACCTCCCCGATATTAGCCGCTGTTTTTAAATTATAGCGCATGCGAAACCGCATAAAGCAAATACTCCAAAAGTGTGAAGAAGTACTCCCCGATTCATCCGCCAGCCGCGCGTCAAAGCAGAGCGAGATCAGCGCTGATGAACGTGCGCCGCGCTTCTGCCACGATTTATAAGAGATAAACAGCGCAAGTCGCTTGATCCATTCAGATGTGACAGAATTGTTATACAGTCGTGTGATATGAGAACATTAAAGGTTCTGTAGTGATGCTGGCTGAAAACAGCCACGACAATGAGGTATATTGGAAAACGCATAGGCTTGTCAATTCAGCACCATAGTAATTTAACTTGAAGTTATTAACACTGTGCAAATAGCCTATGTGTTGGCAGAAATTTATTTATTATAAATGTTACTGTTAACATATTGGGGAATATTTTTAATTTTATAGTAGGTATTTAGTAGTTTTTTCATGTTTTTTTAACTACAAATTTTACAATTTATTATTACTAATTTTTTTATTTTAAAAACCATATAACCCATTTTTTTATGTTAATGGTAATGAGGACCATGGTTTGACTTCTTGTGATCACCATCCTACTAATAGGCTACTAGTCAGGTAAACTATGGATTCTAAGCAAGAACTGCTTTCTTTTTAGATGTTAATAAGTTTTAATTTAAATAAAATGTTAATTCAATAAGGGCATGATTAAAGAAATATCAGTGTCTTATATAAATTAGGTGTTTATTATTTACAAATAATAAAGTTCTTAAAGGGAGATTCACCCAAAAATGAAAATGTCATCATTTACTCAATATCATGTCATTCCAAACCTGTATGAATTTCTTTCTTCTGTGGAACATCATTTTTTACATTTTTGTCCATAAAGTAGAAATCAAGGGTAACCAAAATGGGTTGGTAGCATTCTACAAAATCTTCTTTTGTGTTCAACAGAAGAAAGTCGTTTGGAACGACATGGGGGTGAGGAAATGATGACAGAATTTATTAGCAGTACTTTCCAGCAGTCTAGCTCAAAATCAATGCTTTACTTTCTGTCAAGTGCTTTTCTATGCGACAAAAATGCATTATTAAGTTTGTTGCATTTGTTGTGAATTCAGTAATATCTATCAGTATTCGCTTCTGTCCTGATTTATGTATTAATTTTTTTTTTTCCAATCGAAGGCCCTATGACCCATCAAAACATTCAAGAGGGAATTTGTGGGCAGGATGGGCTCGATTTGTCTAGGGCCAAATTTTAACAAATTTTAACGATCGCAACTCATACATCCCCCCCCCCCCAAATGTGATTTTGAGGGGGCCCCATAGAAAATTTTGTGCACAGGGCCCAGAATTCCTAGCAACGGCCCTGGTAGTAGTAGTAGTAATACTATTATTATCATCATCATCATCAAACTGGCTTATACCTGTTCATCCAACATAGTCGTGAGGTAAATGTACTGAGCTATCCATTTAACCTAAAAGTGTATATGAAATTCTAAATAGTGGCTAGTTACATAAATTGTCAGAAGGGATCTAGCCCCTCAAAAAAGTTTTGTTCTTAATATTCAGTACTCCTCAGGCCCCTGAATTAAACCATAGCATATCAAATATTGAGATCTATTTTAACTGATATTAGTTTCTCAGTACTTGTCATACTCCTATGTTCTTTAATTAAAAATAATAATAATAATAATAATAATAAATAAATCCAGTGGAATTTTGTTTGTTCATGGTAACACAAGTTTGTGGATGGTGTGTCTGTAACTCTTTCTTTTGGTCTCTGGGTGACGCTCTTATGTTACACACAGCTTAGCAAGTGATCTCATCTGTGCTGTGTGCCCTGATTCAGTATAATCAGTGTTACACAGTGAGCAGAGGAGGGGAGGAATGAGGGATAGATGGGGAGGGGAATGCTGTAGGCGTGCAGAGGAAGGGAGAGATGAAAATAAAAATCTAGCAGTCATCAGAGTGCAGTGTCTGCCCCAGCTATTTGAGGATCTGTTCAGAATGTGCTTTGATCGTCATTATTTTTATTCTTTTTCATTTAAATATAGCCATTAATATTTCACAACATGATTTGTTTGACAAGATGCGTTTGGGACAATTTCTGGCTTCAGCTTTGTTTCTGCTTCATTTGTATGTGCGGCTCTCTCGGTGAAGTACTTTATTCAGTTCCAGAAGAGATGCAGCGAGGCTCTGTCATTGGAAATGTGGCGAGAGATTTGGGAATAGATGTGACTGAGCTCGTGAGGCGCAATGCTCGAGTTGTTGCTGAGGGTAGCCGACAGTTTTGCAAGCTGAGCGCAGAAACAGGCTCTCTGTTGGTGAGTGAGAGAATGGACCGTGAGGAGCTTTGTGTGCAGTCTGCGCCGTGCATCCTGCAATTCCAGCTGCTCCTGGAAAATCCGCTCAAAGTGTACAGTCTCCTCTTAGACATCCAGGACATCAACGATAACAGTCCAACGTTTGAAAATGGTCAGATTGAGCTGGAGCTACTGGAGTCAACTGTCCTGGGAAGGCGTTTTCCACTTGAAAGTGCTCACGATCCTGACATAGGAGCTAATTCAGTTCAGCATTATCAACTCAGTGAGAATGAATATTTTGCTTTGGAAATGAATACCCAGGTGGACAGAAATGCATATCCTGAATTGGTTCTTAAAAAGCCTTTGGATCGAGAAAACCAAGCTGATCACTTTCTGACTCTAAGTGGAGTGGATGGTGGCCGACCTTTTCGTTCTGGAACAGCATCAATTCACATTCACGTGTTGGATGCCAATGATAACGTTCCTGTGTTTGGTCAAACAGTGTACAAAGTCAGTGCGCAGGAAAATTCACCTCGAGGCACTGTGTTGGTTAAATTAAATGCAACAGATTTAGACAGTGGGATTTATGGGGAAATTAGTTACTCTTTCAGTCACGTGCCTGATAAGACGAGGGGGGTTGTGGAGGTCGACCACGTGACGGGTGAGGTAAAGGTCATGGGTACATTGGATTATGAGGAGGCAAGTTCTCACGAACTGGATGTACAAACCAAAGATGGGGGCGGACAGTCATCTCACTGTAAACTCATAATAGATGTGATAGATGTGAATGACAATTCACCTGTTATTGCTGTTAAATCAACCACTTCTACTGTGCCAGAAGATGCTTCACCTGGAACCATGGTGGCTTTGCTGCACGTTTATGACCTTGATACTGGTACCAGTGGACGGGTCACGTGTGATATATCTGATGACATGCCATTTAAACTTGTGTCAGAGGTAAAGAATTACTTCATGCTTGTGATTGATGGAGTTTTAGACCGGGAAAAGTGTCCTCACTATAACATAACCGTGACTGCTGTGGATGCTGGCACACCCCCTTTATTCAGCAGTAAAACTGTAGCCATAACAGTCACAGACGTTAATGATAATCCTCCTATTTTTAGACACAGTGACTACTGCATCAAATTTGTAGAGAATCAGCCCCAGGGAACCCTGGTTATTAAGGTCAATGCTGATGATGCAGATGAAGGCCAGAACTCTAGAATCTTGTATTCTCTTTCAGAAGATGCAGCCTCTCATCTTTCCATCAATGCAGAAACTGGTGAGATATTTACTCTGTGCCCCTTTGATTACGAATCATCCACTCACTTTCATGTTCAAGTTATGGCACGTGATGAAGGCAGGCCATCGTTCACTAGCACATGCACTGTCCAGATTTTTATTGCAGATCAGAACGACAATGCTCCAGTTGTTCTTCACCCAGTTCAGTTTGATGGGTACCTTGCACATGACATTGTGCCCCGAGCTGCTCCTGCAGATTATCTGGTCACCAAAGTGGTTGCAATTGATGCAGACGCAGGGCACAATGCATGGCTGTCCTATCGAATTGTAAAAGCCACACAGCCTAATTTGTTCTCCATTGGACTGCACTGTGGAGAAATTAGGACACTAAGGCCGTTTGCAGAAGATGAAGAAATCAAACAAACCTTGATAGTCTCTGTGAATGATAATGGGCTTGAATCTTTGTCTGCAACGGCAACTGTCAATATTGTAATAGAAGACGGCTTGCCTATCATCGATGAGCTCGTTGCACGTGGCACTGATAAATCACATGGACACAGTGACCTTATATTATATTTAATAATGGCTCTGGCAGGCATGTCCAGTCTTTTCCTTGTGCTCATCATTGCTGTGGTCTATATGAGATTATGTAGACACCGATACATGTACCGTTCAACTGCAAACTTACCCGTTTTTCCTCCTACCTACGGACGACCTGGCTACTCTGACGTGAGCCGCTTCAATACTCTGCAGAAAGATGATCGATATAATTCGTTCTTAACCACAGGCTCATGGAAAGGGGACTTCAGATTTGGCTCGGACTTTGTTGATTTGGACATGCTGAATAAGAGAGGCACGTCATTGCATGTGGGTGGCCACAGCGCCACACGTGCAAAGCTATTAGTGCCACATAAACTCTAACCCAGATGGTTTGACCCTGACAATTATACAGAAAATCCTTATCAACAAATTGGACTGAAGATCCTTTAATCAAACAAATGACAAATGTTCATTATTATAATGCATGTCTTCAGTGAGTCCCTCACTTTAATGTTGTATGTTCTTTTCTGCTTTAATTTTTCATGTGACGAGATTTTTTACACAACTTGTAAACACAAACTCTAAAAAGATATTTTTATTGTATGTTGATCTGCTCCAAGTGTGTGTGTGTGTGTGTGTGTGTGTACAGTTTGCAAGGAGATTTAGTCACTTTATTTAGAAATCAATAGTGTTTCAATTTGTTTGGATGTTTACTTTACATTCTTTCACATGAGGACTCTTGTAGCATCTCTTTTAATCACATTTATCATGATTTCATCTTCAATTCTCTTTCTCTAGATTCTCTTTTTTGGGGGTTTATACATAAGCCGTTGTATCATGCTGTCTCTTTTCTTATGTTATTGTACAATTCAGTCTTGTATGTGCAGTTTGTTACTGGTGACTTTAAACTTAAAATTCAAATAATAAATATTTCCTTTGAACCATGGTATAACATGAACCATGCATGTACTTATATAAACAGAGATCAATTTTTACCATTTATTTTAACATTTACTGTAGTGCTGTTTATGTGCATTATGTGCTTTGTAAAATGACTTTCAGTTCTAGAAAAGGAGTTATGTTATAAAATTAGTTTATCAAAAGGGGCACACTCTGAGTGTCTCACTTAAATGGAAAATAAGGAAGTACTCCATGCAACATTCAACAGTCTTCCTAGTGTTCCAGGATGTCTGACCTGTTTTTAATTGGAGATTTTTCTTTTGTCTTGGCTCAGATATGTTATCTGTTTAAATAAGCAGTGAATGTCAGGATGTGTTTAGGCATATGCTTATCTTTTAGTCCAGGTAGCATAAGATTGTAATGTGGTCTTTTACCTTCAAGTCGTTCAAATTTTAAGGATTACTTTAAAAGTCTAGACTAGAGTTACACTCATCATACCTGCCTTCAGTTAGTAATACATTGGAGTTACTGGTTGGTGTTAGCATCAGTTTCACTCTAAAGCAGGGATTCTTATTGCAAAGTTAAAAATTACTAGTGTGAAATCTTGCTAAACCCAAGGGTAAAAATTGTCTAGGTTAGAGTTAAGCATAGTGTGAAATGTTTTTTCTTTTAATTGTTTAAATTACATTTGGCACTAGAATACTTTGCCATAAAATAATCATGATATGTACCTAAAAATGACAAGTTTATTGCTATTTGAATCATTTTCAAATATCTAACCATAACTTTACGACTCTCCAGACTCATGACTTGAGCTTCTTATATAGGATAAAGGATGATTTAGTCTTGTCACGTGTAAACTGTATATTGGTTTTTGCTGGGTCTGCATGATTAAATATACAGTCCAAATGGATAGTAATGTTTTCTCTAAACAGCCAGATATTTGTGCATTTGTGCACTGAGTTCATCTGCAATGTGTAACACGTCATGCATTTAATTGGACACATAAGCATACATTACGCCACAATAAGGCTACAAAAGAGAGACTGGGAAGAATTTCCAAATTATTTCACCCAAGTGTCATTCTGAGCTTCATTTAAGGATTTTCAGGTGACATTAGTGTGGATTCAATTAGCATCAGATCTGGTGATTTTTAATATACTGCTTAAAATCCCCAGCAAAGGTGTTTTATTAATTGAATGTGGGTTTTGGCTGAACAGTAGTTGTCATGAGTGCCAGTTATGAATGAATAACCCTGAAAAGCAAATTATATGGAATATATGTATGTAGTTAAATGTTATGTATATGAGTCTGTATTGCAGATCTGTATCCTCAGAACACATTTCCCAGCCAGCAACTGTGTGCTGTTTAATGTTCACCCACGTGTGGTTCAATTGTTGCTTTAGGCAGGCCTACTTCTGCTGCACACGTGAGAAGGGTTCTCTGTGTATGAGGATGAGAGAAAATTGAGAGCAAAATATTAAAACATACACAGACCATAGTAAAATCCAGTTTTGCTTTGTAATCCAACCTGATTGTCATGCTATAGTGGATTTGCACACAAGGCAGATATGACTACATGAAAAGCTATTGAAGGGATTTAAGGACAGAGGCAGAAATGCCCCCTCAAATGTCTCCTCACATGCCCCACATACTCCTGTGTTGCTCAGTGCACACTGTTTTGTCAAAATGGAGATCATGATGACACCATTCTTACAGTTGATATGTCATACAGTTGTCAGAGAGTTCTGGTTTAAGCTGTATTTATACCTGTTTTATGTGCACTTTGGTGTGTGTGATTTAAAAAAAAAATGTTGTCTCTCTCATTTATCTTTTATCTTTATTATGTTTATTTATTTTTAATGAATGGTGTTTGCCAAGGAAAGCATCAGTATTATATTGTGTACAGTGTAAGTGCTTCGAACAAAACACATTTTCTTCAGGAAATGTACATTTAGTTTTTTAAATGATTTTCTCTTCTCTTTTCTTCCCTCCACGGTGTACTGTCCATCCTAATGAATGGAAACAAATCAATCTCCATTTAGGTAAGAAACATTTTATTTACTGCTATTGTTAAATAAAATACAGTTGGCAATTCACAGGAAGCTCTTTTTACTTCCTTGCACACTTTGTCTTTTTCTTTCTCTCTCTCTGTCATTAAAATTTTCATTTTTCCGATGAACTGTTTAGTTATGTTCAGTTTAGTAACTGAATGTTATCATACAGTATGTGCTGTGCTCCATCTTGTGGTGGTTCACTGAAACTTTGTCAGACACTGAATCATCTTACTGCATGAGTGTGTGTGTGTGTGTGTGTGTGTGTGTGTGTGTGGGGTGGGGTGCCCTATATAGGTCTCTGGCTCTCCTCTCCTGCTGCAGCAGTGTGTCACTATGCTTTAAGGCTGGGCTCTGGCCCACTTTTACAGCATTAAAATGCATCATGGGACACAGAGTCTGAATAATGCAATCTCATCACACTGAGTATGTATGACTATGCAGCCTCTTTAGTGCTGCTCATGTTTTATGCATCTACACAGCTGATGTGTTCAGATCAACTGCAATGTCCAAAACCACATACCGGCACAATAACACACATCCTGTTTCACATCCATCTTTTCACACTGAGGACAATTGAGGGACTCAAACACAACTATTAAAAAAGGTTCAAACATTCACTGATGCTCCTGAAGGAAACACGATGCATTAAGAGCCGGGGGTGAAAACTGTTTGAATTTGAAGATCAAGGTAAATTGTACTTTATTTGTCTTCCGGGAAACATTCAAGTATCTTCTGTTGCTTCCGAAGGGCAGTACTAAATAGGAAAAAAATATATTTCAACAAAATAAGAACAATTTTGCCTCTTAATGCATCGTGTTTCCTTCTGGAGCATCAGTGAATGTTTGAACCTTTTTTACTAGTTGTGTTTTAGTCCCTCAATTGTCCTCAGTGTGAAAAGATGGATCTCAAAATCATACAGTCACTGCTGGAAAGGGTTCAAATATGCAAAAGATGCTGGAAAACTGAATAATCTGCAGGACATGGAGGATTTTTCTGAAGAACAGTGCTCAGTTTAACTGTTCAGAACAAACAAGGGACTCACGAACAACCATCACAAAACAAAAACAAAAAAACAGTCATAGATCATCCAGGTAACCACACACAGTATTTAGAACCAAGTGTTCCTAAACTTTTGAAGGGGGTTATTTTAATAATTTCAGCTATTTTTTGTCTTGTGGACTATATGTAAACATATTTTATGTAAAATATCTTACTCAGGACAGTACTAAATAAAAAAATAACATGCATTTTGTATGATATCTCTTATTTTGTTAAAATTATGTGCGTGTGTGTGTGTGTGTGTATACAGTATGTGTGTGTATATATATGTGCGTGTGTGTGTGTGTGTGTGTGTGTGTGTATTGATGGCCAAAATTGTTAGAACACCTGACAGATCTGAAAACATTGACCTTTTTTGCCTCCAAATATTTATCCACTTTTAACTTTAATATTTGGTATGTCCACCTTTTGCAGCAATTACAGCAGCACATCTCTCTGACACAGTGTCAGTATATTTCCTGAGAACACTAATGTTATCCCATGCCTTCTGCAACTCAAGCCAAAGGCTTTCCTTTGAATGTAGAATAGATCTGTCCTGTTAATTTTCCAACTCGCCCCAAATTTGCTCGATGGGGTTGAGGTCCGGATTTTTAGGGGGCCAGTCCATCATTTTCAATGTTCCAGCAGATTACTTCTGTCACAGGTAGTTCTGGCAATAGTTCGTTTCATGGGAATTGTAATGGCCAATTCAACAAAAACAACTGAAACCTCTTAAATATGCCAAGTGTTCTAACAATTTTGGCCACCACTGTATATATAGTATATGAACTAATGTTGACAGATTCAAATTTATTGTATAGTGTTAATGAATTTATTTATTTTTGATTACTACAAGGCTTTGACAATCAGATCTGTCTGCACAATGTTGTGTCTGGGTCTGTTTTGGAGATCACACTCCACTTAATTTTATCCTTTCAAATGTAGGTCATCTGCTAGCTTAGACACTAGAATCACATCTGACTGGCTTGATACACATTCCATTATTTTGATTAAATAAGAGGTTTTAGTGTAATATACAGGAATAGATGCACCTAAAATTGTGTTAAACTCTTGTTGTTGGTGGTAAACTGTAATTGGTAAACTCTGGTTGGATTCACTTTCTGTAATTCTGCATTGTAATTTGATTTCATGTCTCCATTCCTGCACTGAGATAATCACAATGAAAGATTTTTTGATGCACCAACTACTCGCTATCGAGTTTCTGATCAGCAATGACAACCAACAGAACCAGAAATAAAGGTGCAAAAGCTGTCACTGGGGCGTCAGGTATTAATATCAACCATTTATGTACAAATGTGTCCTTTTTGATAAGCCACCACCCCAGGGGCAGCTTTGTACCTTTATTTCAGAGAGTGTAGCTCACTTTTTTCCTTCTTTTATGCTGGACAGTCCAGCTCTGCTGTTGTGCTGCTCATTGACTGTGAGAGGTGCTGTTGCCCAGGGAGACGACAGTGAGCAAAGCAAAACAACTGCGCATAGAAGGCATTGCGTCAAACAGCATAGAGAAAAGACATCGAGCTGTTGTTTGTACATTAGAAGGAATCTAAGATTTGGAATCCTCTTAACAATACAGAAGAGAATTGTTTAAATGTTCGAATATTTGAAAACTGGACGTGTATGACTGCATTTTGCTTGGATTATTACATTTGCAGGATGCAGGATAACAAAGGACTCCAATTGAGGCGGTGTGTAAAATGGCAAGCAGGATTCTCCATTTTCCTTTTATTCGTGCTGAACACCGTGACCGGGCAGATTCGTTATTCGATTCCAGAGGAAATGAGACCAGGGTTGTTTGTCGGAGATGTGGCGAAGGATCTCGGTTTGGATGTAAAAAGGTTGGTTTCTGGCCGTGCGCGTCTCGTTATTGATGATAGTAGACAATATGTCGAGCTGAACCGCAACAAAGGACATTTGGTGGTAAAAGAGAGAATAGACAGAGAGCAGCTCTGCGGTCAAAAATCTCCGTGTAGTTTCGGTCTTGAGATTTTGCTTGAAAATCCCCTCGAGTTTTTTTCGATCACAATCGAGATTCAAGACATCAATGATCATGCACCCTTTTTTTCTAAAAAAGAAATCATTTTAGAGATTAGCGAGTCCACACCTATAGGCACTATTTTCTTGTTAGACACAGCGACTGATCCGGATGTTGGTTTGAGTTCTCTCCAGAGCTACAGTCTGAAACCTACTGATAATTTTGCTTTAAAGCAGCACAGTCGCTCGGACGGCAGTAAATATGCAGAGATGGTGTTGCAGTCGCTGCTAGACAGAGAGAAACAGAGCGAGCATTCACTTGTATTAACGGCTATTGATGGTGGAGACCCGCCGCGCTCCGGAACCGTTAAAATAATCGTTAAACTCCTTGATGCCAATGATAATTCACCCATTTTCACTGAAACAGTATATAAAGCAAGTGTAGCTGAGAACGCAGTAAAAGGGATGTTGATAACTACAGTAAGTGCATCTGATGCAGACGAAGGTTACAATGGTAATGCCACGTATTCATTTACTCATATGGGAGAGGACGCGGCGCACCTATTCCAAATCAATGCAGCCACTGGTGAAGTAACACTCACTGGCAGTTTAGACTACGAGACAGTTCAGCAATATGAACTTAATTTGCAGGCTAAAGATCCATGGGGTCTAACCGGCGCAAGTAAATTACTCATAGATGTTGTAGATGTTAATGACAACAGCCCGATTATAACGATGACATCTTTTTCTGGTAAAATACAAGAGGATTCTCCGCCCGGCACAGTTGTAGCTTTAATAAGCGTCCAGGATTTAGATTCCGGTAAAAATGGACAGGTCCGCTTAACTTTAGAACAAAATTCTCCCTTTACAATTAAACCATCACCGCGTAAGTACTACACTTTGGTCACCGATGCACTACTAGACCGAGAAAAAGTTTCCAATTTTAACCTAACATTAGTTGCGTCAGACGAGGGCAGCCCCTCATTATTCAGTAAAATAACTATTTCTTTAGATATTACTGATATTAACGACAATGCACCAGCCTTTAGTCAACACGAATATAAAACGTATATATTTGAGAATAACTCTCCCGGCGTTTCTCTGCTGACTCTTCAAGCAAAAGACCCTGACGCAGGGCAAAACGCGCGTATCGCGTATTACCTGGTAGATACCGATGTAAATGGTTCTCCTGTGTCATCGTACTTCTCTGTTAACGCAGACAATGGAATTATCCACGCGGTGAGATCATTTGATTATGAACAGATGAAAGAATTTAAAATACATGTGAGAGCGCAAGATGGAGGGTCTCCACCTCTCGGTTCAAATGCTACAGTTCTCATTAACGTTCAGGACAAGAATGACAACGCGCCTCAGGTTCTGTATCCGGTCCAGTCAGGCGCTTCTGTGGTGGCTGAAATAGTGCCTCGTTCTGCAGATGTGGGTTATCTGGTGACTAAAGTGGTGGCTGTTGATGTGGACTCTGGACAGAATGCCTGGCTCTCATATAAACTGCAGAAAGCCACAGACAGGGCGCTGTTTGAAGTGGGCTTACAGAATGGAGAAATAAGAACTGTGCGCCAAGTGACAGATAAAGATGCTGTGAAACAAAGACTCACTGTTGTAGTGGAGGACAACGGGCAGCCCTCTCGATCAGCTACAGTCAATGTTAACGTGGCGGTGGCGGACAGCTTCCCTGAAGTGCTCTCGGAGTTCACTGACTTTCCGCACGACAAGGAATACAACGATAATCTGACTTTCTATCTAGTCTTGGCTTTGGCTGCAGTCTCATTTCTTTTCATAACGTGTTTAGTCGTCATAATATCTGTTAAAATCTACAGATGGAGGCAATCTCGTTTGTATTATCAGTCAAATCTCCCGGTTATTCCGTACTATCCGCCTCGTTACGCAGACACTGTTGGCACAGGAACTCTGCAGCACGTTCACAATTATGAAATTTACAGAACCACAGATTCCAGGAAAAGTGATGTTAAGTATTTCGGACCCATCAGTCAAAGTCTGATGAGTGTTGATGCAAGTGGAACCGAAACAATTCCAAAAGAGAAACACAGCGTCGATTGCACTGAAGCGGGCAGTACACTGGTAAGTCTGCACAATGTGATTTGTTCTTTCCCTAAACATAGCTTTCAAAGGATATTATACACTAGTAGTCTGCAATGTTGTGAAATGTGAATTATAGCTAAAAGTGACATTTAAACGGCCTCTGCTGTGTCGCTGTCCATGGTGCTGAAAATTATAGCCTCGCTTCAATCATTCTTATCCTCGATATGAATGATTTAGATGTATGAATTGTGTGTGTGTGTGTGTGTGTGTGTGTGTGTGTGTGTGTGTGTGTGTGTGTGTGTGTGTGTGTGTGTGTGTGTATATGTATGTATATATATATATAGTATGAAGGATGTCATAAAATCGGTAGCGTTGGTAATACTTAACATATTTCATAGTGCTTTGGCTCACTTTGAACAGCAAGGGCCGCTGTTGATCAGTAAAACATTTGATGGTGTGCTTCGTCATTCAGCAGTCTTCACTCCTCCCCATTTTCTCGCTTTGTGGCAGATAAGGGCAAGGCTGCCTCGACATTTTTATTCAGGGTTGCGTGCACGAGGCACCAAGGTTTGCAAAACATTTTTCATCGTATTTATTTTTTCTCACGGCATCTTGGACTACATCTCAACTTTTTAATTGATTGGATGTACAATTTGTTAACCTTGTGACTATGGTTCAGTGGGGTCAACGATCTTGGCGATGGAAAATGATGTGGCTGTTATCGATGATTTTTTCTTGTTATATTTACACTGCAAGTGGACAGATACGATATTCGATTCCGGAGGAGATGAAGAAAGGCTCGCTCATAGGTAATGTAGCACAAGATCTGGGGCTTGATATGAAAAGGCTTCGAACGGGTCGAGCGCGTATCGTGACCGGAGAAAGCACTCAGTACGCTGAGCTCAAAACAGACAAAGGGATTCTAGTCGTGAGTGAGAGAATAGACCGAGAACAGCTTTGCGGCGACATCACGCCATGCAGCTTTAGCTTCGAGATCATTCTGGAGAACCCAATGGAGCTACACCCAGTTACTGTCGAAATATTGGATGAAAATGATCACGCACCTTCCTTTCAGAACAAAGAATTAAAATTCGAAATTAGCGAGTCTGCAACACTGGGCTCACGCTTTTTATTGGAAAGCGCAGATGATCATGATGTAGGCCTGAACTCACTGCAGAATTACATTTTATCGCTTAATAATCATTTTGTTTTAAAGCAACACTCAAATCCAGACGGCAGTAAATACGCGGAAATGGTTTTACAGAAAGCGTTAGACCGGGAGGAGCATCCTCATCTATCTCTAAAGCTGATCGCTGTAGATGGCGGAAACCCGCAGAGATCTGGCTCTGTTAATATAGACGTTACTGTTTTAGATGCGAATGACAACGCACCTGTGTTTAACCAGACAGTTTATAGGGCATCTGTGATAGAAAATGCACCGAAGGGCACTTACATTACTACCGTTAACGCCACAGATGCAGACGCTGGTTTAAATGGGCGCATAATGTACAATTTCTACAAACAAAAGGGACCCGCTGCTCAGTTATTCAATATTGACAGTGACACTGGCATTGTTTCTGTTGCTGGAGAAATTGATCATGAAAAAGATACTAAATTTGAACTCACAGTCGAGGCTAGGGATCAGGGTGGATTGACTGATTCTAGTAAAATTGCATTAGAGGTCATTGATGTAAACGACAATGCGCCTGTCATTAATACAATGTCTTTCTCGAGCACAGTATCTGAAAATGCTCCACCCGATACCACAATTGCAATAATAAATGTTAAGGACTCAGACACTGATGATAACGGCAAAGTCAATTGTTTTATCGAAGGATCTGACGATTTTACAATAAAATCGACTTTAAGAAATTATTATTCTTTAGTCACAAATGCTATTTTAGATCGTGAGAAGTTGTCAGAATGTAACATCACTGTCATCGCCACTGATTCCGGAAAGCCGCCTCTAACAAGCAGAAAAACATTTAATTTGAAAGTAACTGATGTTAATGATAATCCCCCAGTTTTTCAGGAGAGTGTTTATAATTCATACTTGCTAGAAAATAATTCACCTGGTGTTTCTATTCTTACAATCAGAGCTCGTGACCCGGACGAAAATCAGAATGCTCGTATATCTTACATTCTAGAAGAAAGTGACTTGGGCGGGTCTCCTGTAGGAACGTATGTTTCTGTTAACGCTGAGAGCGGAGTTGTACACGCAGTGCGCTCTTTTGGATTATGAACAGATCAAAAACATTAAAATAACAATTAAAGCGCAGGATGGCGGCTCTCCTCTGCTTTGTAGCAACGTAACTGTGAACATTTTCATCCAAGATCAGAATGACAACGCGCCTCAGGTTCTGTATCCGGTCCAGTCAGGCGCTTCTGTGGTGGCTGAAATAGTGCCTCGTTCTGCAGATGTGGGTTATCTGGTGACTAAAGTGGTGGCTGTTGATGTGGACTCTGGACAGAATGCCTGGCTCTCATATAAACTGCAGAAAGCCACAGACAGGGCGCTGTTTGAAGTGGGTTTACAGAATGGAGAAATAAGAACTGTGCGCCAAGTGACAGATAAAGATGCTGTGAAACAAAGACTCACTGTTGTAGTGGAGGACAACGGGCAGCCCTCTCGATCAGCTACAGTCAATGTTAACGTGGCGGTGGCGGACAGCTTCCCTGAAGTGCTCTCGGAGTTCACTGACTTTACGCACGACAAGGACTACAACAACAACCTGACTTTCTATCTGGTCCTGGCCTTGGCCGCAGTCTCATTTCTTTTCATAACATGTTTGGTCGTCATAATATCTGTTAAAATCTACAGGTGGAGGCAATCTCGACTGTATTATAAATCCAATCTTCCAGTTATTCCGTATTATCCACCGCGTTACGCGGACACTGTTGGCACAGGAACTCTGCAGCACGCCTATAATTATGAGGTTTACAGAACGACCGATTCCAGAAGGAGTGACTGTAAGTTTGTCAGACCTGGAAGTCAGAACGTGTTGATAGTGGATCCTAATTCTACATTGACAGTGCAGCGCGCGCCCAGCGAGAAAAACATGCTGGATGAATTAGATTCGCCGGTAGAGGTGAGATATTATTATTAATTTTTGTTGTTATTGTTGTTGTTGTTGTTATTGTTTATTATTATTATTGTGTACTCAGTTAATGTAATATGGTAATGTGGTAAACTTTGAAACTTTGGACATGTGCATAATTTTACTCATTTGTCTTTACATGTTTGTGCGGAGTTTGTATATATTTCAGCACCTACTCAGTGGACAGCGCTGCTGTCGATTTACATTTTTTTTGTTTCTTAGTTTTTTTTTTTTTCTTATTTTAAATGTATGTGTTCTGTTAATGCTTATTTTGGACTCTAAGGGCCGCTGTTGGTCAGTGAAATACTTTATGTGCAGTAGGCTTAAGTTGCCTCACAGTAAACCATGGCACCACCCCATCAGTGCACGCTGTGACGCAGCAGACTCCTGTTTCATTCGTTACGGGTTGGTGAGACGGTGACTGTCTTTTTTCTTCCAAACGAATACAAAACATTTTTGTAATCCTGCCTTGGAATATTCTTCTATCATATTGGAATATTAATGGTGAACTTGCTTGCTAATCAGTATGGCTGTTAAGGATTTTTATCGAAGTGGATGCGCTCGATGGCGTGTTTTCTTCCAACCGCAGTGGCAAGTATTGTTTTTCATCTCGTGCTACATTCCTTTTGCCATCTCTCAAATCCGCTACTCCATACCTGAAGAAATGAGTAAAGGCTCGCTTATTGGTAATGTAGCACAGGATCTGGGGCTCGATTTGAAAAGGCTTCGAACGGGTCGAGCGCGTATCGTTACCGGAGAAAGCCCTCAGTACGCAGAGCTTAGAACAGACAAAGGGATTCTAGTCGTGAGTGAGAGAATAGACCGAGAGCAGCTTTGCGGCGACATCACGCCATGCAGCTTCAGCTTCGAGATTATTCTAGAGAACCCAATGGAGCTGCACCAGGTTACTGTCGAAATCACTGATGTTAATGATAATTCTCCGGTGTATTGAAAATAATAAAATGAGTTTTGAAATAAGTGAATCAGCAGCTCTTGGTTCGGGTTTTGCTTTAGAAAGGGCGTATGACCCTGACGTAGAACTGAATTCTTTGCAAAATTATATTCTCTCAAGAAATGATTATTTTGTTCTTAAACAAAACTCAAACCCAGACGGGAGTAAATACGTTGAGATGGTTCTTGATAAAGCGTTAGACCGGGAGGAACATCCTCATCTATCCCTGAAGCTGATCGCTGTAGATGGTGGAAACCCGCAGAGATCTGCTTCTGTTAATATAGATGTTACTGTTTTAGATGCGAATGACAACGCACCTGTTTTTAACCAGACAGTCTATAGGGCATCTGTGATGGAAAATGCTGAAAAAGGTACTCCTCTAATCACTGTAAATGCGACGGATGCAGATAGTGGTACAAACGGACAAATACTTTATTCGTTTTCTGATATAAAAGAACAATTTAAAGACATTTTTAACATTGACGAGAATACAGGTCAGATAACTGTCATAGGAGATGTTGATTTTGAGAAAGATAAGCGGTTTGAAATAAGAGTTAAGGCTAAAGACCAAGGCGGTCTGACAAGCACAAGTAAACTTATAATTGATGTAATCGACATTAATGATAATGCACCTGCAATAAACGTAATGTCTCTCTCGAGCCCTATATCAGAAGATTCGCCTCCAAGTACTACTATTGCAATAATTCACGTAAAAGACGCAGACTCAGGAAGAAATGGACAGGTTATGTGTTCTATTGATAAAAATCTCCCGTTCAGTATCAAATCGTCCCTCTCGAACTACTATAATTTGATCACAGATGCCTTTCTTGACCGTGAAACTCAGTCAGAATATAATATAACAGTGATTGCGACCGATTCAGGTTCACCTGCACTTTCGAGCTCAACGACACTACGCCTTAAGGTTTCTGACATCAATGATAACGCGCCAGTTTTCGATCGAAGTAGCTATTCAACACACCTCCTTGAAAATAACGAACCAGGTTTGTCCATATGTAGTGTAACTGCGAGAGATTTAGACTGGAATCAAAACTCCAGAGTGACGTATTTTTTAGAAAATACTCAAATTGTTGGATCGCCGATTTCCTCTTATGTGTCCATAAACTCAGAGAATGGTGTAATACACGCGGTTCGTTCATTCGATTATGAGCAAATTAAACAGCTTAGTTTCGTTGTAAAAGCGCAGGACGGAGGCTCCCCTCCTCTCAGCAGAAACGTGAGCGTGAAAATAAAGATTCAGGACCAGAATGACAACGCGCCTCAGGTTCTGTATCCGGTCCAGTCAGGCGCTTCTGTGGTGGCTGAAATAGTGCCTCGTTCTGCAGATGTAGGTTATCTGGTGACTAAAGTGGTGGCTGTTGATGTGGACTCTGGACAGAATGCCTGGCTCTCATATAAACTGCAGAAAGCCACAGACAGGGCGCTGTTTGAAGTGGGTTTACAGAATGGAGAAATAAGAACTGTGCGCCAAGTGACAGATAAAGATGCTGTGAAACAAAGACTCACTGTTGTAGTGGAGGACAACGGGCAGCCCTCTCGATCAGCTACAGTCAATGTTAACGTGGCGGTGGCGGACAGCTTCCCTGAAGTGCTCTCGGAGTTCACTGACTTTACGCACGACAAGGACTACAACGACAACCTGACTTTCTATCTGGTCTTGGCCTTGGCTGTAGTTTCGTTTCTCTTTATCGTGTCTATCATCGCTATACTGTCAGTCAAATGCTACAGATGGAGACGCGAGCAGATGTTTTACAAATCTGGAGCGAATCTTCCAGTTATTCCGTATTATCCGCCTCTTTACGCAGACGTAGGAGGCACAGGAACTTTACAGCACGTGTACAATTATGAGGTTTGCAGAACCACTGACTCCAGAAAGAGTGATCAGAAATACGGCAGACCTTGCAGTGAAAGCATCATTAGTCTGGACAGCAGCGGAACACAGACACTCACGCATGCTCAGAGAGAAAAGCCAACCAATCAAGATTTCGATGATCAGGTGAGATTTATATATTGGTATCTGGTAGATTTTTTTGTTTGTTTGTGTGCATGTGTGTACATATATGAAATCTATTTGTGGGACTATTGTTAAGTCCACAGCTGCTTGTGTGCTTTGCTGTAAACACGCTTTTTTGATACCAAGTAAGGTAATTCTCAAAGTGAAACTACACCCCATTTTGTCGTTTTAGATAGTTATCATACGATATACGAGTAATATATTCATTGTATAAAACCGCTGTGTAGAAAATGTCTTGATTCACTGACCATGGTGCTGAAATACTGTCAGTGGGATGTTCCTCTTTATGACAGTCCGTTTTTCTCCCTTAGAGAAGTATAGTTTTCTCATGTTGTTTACATTTTTACAAATTTTGTGATTTGTTATCGTAAATGTTTTTATTTTTCCTATTTAATAAAAAAATCCTATTTTTTAATTAGGCATACATGACAATTTAAAGAATAACCAACCACATATTTCTTTTCTAGACGTTTATTGCAGTCCAAAAGTATGTTAATTAATATATTTATATTGTATATATTTAATATATTATTATATAATGTATCTTTTTTACTTTTGAAATTTATATATTTTATTTTAATTTATCGCGATTGGAACGATAGACGTCTGAAATAATAACGAGGTATACGTGTATTAATTTTCTGTAGTTCATCAGACTGGACTCATAGTGCCGCTGTTGGTTAATATGTCAGTTTAGAGAGCAGATCTGCTGCAGTTCCTCCCCCATCATCACCATATTATATTATTAGAGAGAGACAGAAGCTGAGAGCACAGTCTGCAAAGAAGGCAAATCCCAGAGATAATGTATTATATTTTTTTAGGATTTACAGATTTTATTACCTCTTTTCACTTTGGATATTTTTATGATTTCTTCCAGCTTTTTGGATTAATTTGTTTTCTGCCTTAATCTTCTCTTCCGTGGTCTTCTGTAAAATGTCGGACAGAACAATGGCGCGGCAAGTACTGCTGTTTATTTGGTTTCTCTCTCTCAGTTCGGCTCTCGGTCAGGTCAGTTACTCCATTCCTGAGGAAATGGCGAAAGGCTCTTTAGTCGGGAACATAGCGCAGGATTTGGGCTTAGATTTAAAGAGACTGAAATCGGGTAAAGCGCGTATTTATACAGGAGACAGCGCTGAATATATCGAGCTGAATAAAGAAAGAGGAGTCCTCCTTATCAAAGAGAGAATAGACCGAGAGGCGCTATGCGGACAGACAACGCCTTGCGCGCTACATTTTCAGATTATTCTCGAAAATCCTATGCAGTTGTACCGCGTTACAGTTGAGGTAACAGATATTAATGACAATGCACCAATGTTTAGTAAAGCTGAGATGAGATTTGAAATTAATGAATTGTCTTCATCAGGAGCCAGATTTATATTGGAGCGTGCTATTGATCATGACGTCAGTCGAAATGGTCTGCAGAGTTATTCTTTACAACCGACAGATAATTTTGTTTTGAAATATCAGAATCTTCCCGATGGAAATAAAGCCGTCGAAATGGTTCTCCAAACGCCCTTAGATCGAGAGAAAAAAGATAATCTCTCTTTACTTTTAACAGCATTCGACGGAGGCGAGCCCCAGATGTCCGGTACAATGAAGATACATATTACAGTTTTAGATGCTAATGATAACGCACCCGTGTGTTCACAATCCGTATACAAAACTAGCATAGCTGAAAATTCTCCAAAAGGCACAGTTTTAACTACGGTCGACGCTTCTGATGCTGACCAAGGTTCAAATGGTAGAATATCATTCTCCATTTCAAGTACTGCGGACAAAGCGACAAATATTTTTGAAATAGATCCTGATGCTGGTGTTGTAAAGCTTATTGGGGGCATAGATTACGAAATAAGTAAGTATTATCAAATTGATGTGCAGGCACGAGATGAAGGAGGTCATACGGATTCGTGTAAAATAATTGTTGACGTTATTGACACAAACGATAATAATCCCACTATTAATATTATTTCAAAATCAAGCCAGATATCAGAGGATTCAAAATCTGGCACTGTTTTAGCAATATTAAATATTCAAGACGTAGACTCGAATGAGAGCGGAAAAGTTAATTGTCACTTAAATGAAAATATTCCGTTCGTCATTCAGTCTTCGCCAGATGGGTTCTTCAGTTTAGTCACAGACAGTGATTTAGACCGAGAGCGCGAGTCTGAGTATAACATCAGTGTGACGTGCGCTGATGAGGGCGTGCCCTCTCTCTCCAGCAGCGTCACTCTCTCCTTACAGATATCAGATGTGAATGATAACGCGCCTGTCTTTGACAAGAGCTCATATGAGGCCTCTGTTCAAGAAAACAACACACCGGGTCTTTCCATATTCACAGTCAGAGCCAGAGACGCAGATTTTAACCAGAATGCCCGTGTGTCTTACATACTGGAGGACTCGTTGGTTAACGGAGTGCCCGTCTCCTTGTTAGTGTCCGTTAGTGCTGATAGTGGAGTCATACACGCAGTGCGATCTTTCGATTACGAGCAGATCAAAGATTTCCAGTTCCGCGTAAAAGCGCAGGACGGAGGCTCCCCTCCTCTCAGCAGCAACGTGAGCGTGAAAATAACGATTCAGGACCAGAATGACAACGCGCCTCAGGTTCTGTATCCGGTCCAGTCAGGCGCTTCTGTGGTAGCTGAAATAGTGCCTCGTTCTGCAGATGTGGGTTATCTGGTGACTAAAGTGGTGGCTGTTGATGTGGACTCTGGACAGAATGCCTGGCTCTCATACAAACTGCAGAAAGCCACAGACAGGGCGCTGTTTGAAGTGGGCTTACAGAATGGAGAAATAAGAACTGTGCGCCAAGTGACAGATAAAGATGCTGTGAAACAAAGACTCACTGTTGTAGTGGAGGACAACGGGCAGCCCTCTCGATCAGCTACAGTCAATGTTAAGGTGGCGGTGGCGGACAGCTTCCCTGAAGTGCTCTCGGAGTTCACTGACTTTACGCACGACAAGGACTACAACGACAACCTGACTTTCTATCTGGTCTTGGCCTTGGCTGTAGTTTCGTTTCTCTTTATCGTGTCTATCATCGCCATACTGTCAGTCAAATGCTACAGATGGAGACGCGAGCGGATGTTTTACAAATCTGGAGCGAATCTTCCAGTTATTCCGTATTATCCGCCTCTTTACGCAGACGTAGGGGGCACAGGAACTTTACAGCACGTGTACAATTATGAGGTTTGCAGAACCACTGACTCCAGAAAGAGTGATCTGAAATACGGTAGACCTTGCAGTGAAAGCATCATTAGTCTGGACACCAGCGGAACACAGACACTCACGCAAGCCCAGAGAGGAAAACATATCAATGAAGACTTTGGTGATCAGGTGAGAATTTTTATTTACAGTTTGTGTAGCAGCTAACAACATTTTTTTTCTTTTTTTGACTGCAAAAGCATTCAAACCGTTTATACATATATTAAATGTTTCAAATCCAACAAGCAAATTGCTTCTCACATAATTAGGCTGTCATTTTCATGATGGCATCGTTGCTGTAGTTTGACTTGTTTCCCTGCTGTTTATTTTCTTTTGTTAATTTTTCGGATCCAATGTGGGATTCTTGCTGCTTTTGTATTTCTTTTGTTGCGTTGGTTTTAGCTTTAGTGCTTTAATGCAAGATTTGGCCCATTTCCAGTTTTACCTGGTCATGTATGCGTACTTCAACCTCCTTTATGTAACTTGCCCAAATTATTTGTTTTCTATCACTTTCTTTAATACAGTACATAATTTATCAAGTAATAGGTATTTTTTTTTTTTTTTTTTTTTTTTTTGTAATCTGTGTGGTTTATGTGTAGTTATGTGATTCTAAAAATATTTGGTCGGTTAAATAATCTGAAGAATCTCGTGTTGATACTTTGAGACATTTCCGGTCTTCAGAAACGCCTGCAATAACCATCTTTCTACTCTGTTAAGTGGTGTATCTGCCTTATCCATATTTTACAGTTTTTTAAATCCACAATGCGTTTTTGAAGACTATTTTGAGGATTTTTCATATATGCTTGTAAACACCAGCAGAACTCAAATTCAAATTCATGGTAACTGGCCGTGGTGCTGAAAGTTAAAGTCTTGGATTCTTCTGCCTCTTTTCCCCTACCTCCCTTCGTTAGAGCATGTCTTCTGGAAATTCTGCATACTTCCAGTTTCGCAATATGTTTAGAATTTAAAAGTATCGTATTCGTTCATATTTATATACTTCAAGTTTCTCTCTAGCGCACACTTAAGTTTGTGCTAGTTCAATTCCTAGTCCTTTTCACTTTATTTTATTTATTATTTTATTTTTTGTTACTTTTATAATTTGTTTAAAGGAAATCATGCAAGCATAACTCATTTTTAGATAATACTATTTTTACTGACAATCGCAACGGATGTATTTTATTTTTACAATGTGGAGTTAATTCTAAAACATGCCTCGTAGTGTAGGAAAAAAACTGCGTCTATTGGGTTATTTCTGTAGTTCATCAGACTGGACTCATAGTGCCGCTGTTGGTTAATATGTCAGTTTAGAGAGCAGATCTGCTGCAGTTCCACCCCCATCATCTCCATATTATTAGAGAGAGACAGAAGCTGAGAGCACAGTCTGAGGAGAGACAACACAAATCACGGAGATACTGTATTAATAATCCTTATTTTAAGAATTACAGACACTTTTTCTTACTACTTGTCACTTTGGATATATACATCATTTCCTCCAGCTTCTTGGATTGATTGATTGATTTATTTTCTGCTTGAATCTTCATTCCTTGGTCTTCTGCAAAATGTCGGACAGAACAATGGCGCGGCAAGTACTGCTGTTTATTTGGTTTCTCTCTCTCAGTTCGGCTCTCGGGCAGGTCAGTTACTCTATTCCTGAGGAAATGGCGAAAGGCTCTTTAGTCGGGAACATAGCGCAGGATTTGGGTTTAGATTTAAAGAGACTTAAATCGGGTAAAGCGCGTATTTATACAGGAGACAGCACGGAATACATCGAGCTGAATAAAGAAAGAGGAGTCCTCCTTATCAAAGAGGGAATAGACCGAGAGGCGCTCTGCGGACAGACAACGCCTTGCGCGCTACATTTTCAGATCATTCTTGAAAACCCGATGGAATTTTTTAGCATCACAGTTGAAATAATAGATATTAATGACAACACTCCCAGTTTTGAGCAGAGTAGAATTATTTTTAGAATTAGCGAATCAGCAGTTTTAGGATCTAAATTTATGTTAGAGCCTGCAATAGATCTCGATGTGGGAATCAACGGCCTTCAAAGCTATACGCTAAAACCTACTGATAATTTTAATCTTAAATTTAAAAATCAACCAGGAGATGGGAAAAATGTCGAAATGGTGCTTCAAAAGCCTTTAGACCGTGAAATACAGCATGATATGAAATTAGTGCTCACAGCCATTGATGGAGGAGATCCTCAGTTGTCTGGCAGTATAGAGATTCACATTACGGTTTTAGACGCAAACGACAATGCTCCTGTTTTCATGCAATCAATTTATAAAGCGACTGTCATAGAGAATGCGCCAAAAGATACTATAGTGTCAACAGTGAGCGCAAATGACCCCGACGAGGGAATCAATGGTAAAATAGAGTATTCTATTGCAAACAGGCAGGATGATGCCAGAGAGTTATTTGGCATAAATCAAGATAATGGCCAAGTTACAGTGGTTGGAATAATAGACTTTGAAAAAGCTCGTAGTTATGAGATAAGCATTCAGGCAAGTGATCATGGTGGTCTGACAGATTCATGTAAAATCATAGTTGATGTAATTGATATCAATGATAATAAGCCAGTGATCAATATTATGTCCAGAACAAACGTGATAGCTGAAAATTCCGCGTCTGAGACGGTGGTTACAATGATAAATGTTCAGGATCTTGATTCGGGAGAAAATGGGAAAGTTCAGTGTTCAATTAATGAGAACATCCCTTTCACCTTGAAGTCGACAAATGCCAATTTCTTCAGTTTAGTTACTGATGGTGATTTAGACCGAGAGAGAGAGTCTGAGTATAACATCAGTGTGACGTGCGCTGATGAGGGCGTGCCCTCTCTCTCCAGCAGCGTCACTCTCTCCTTACAGATATCAGATGTGAATGATAACGCGCCTGTCTTTGACAAGAACTCATATGAGGCCTCCGTTCAAGAAAATAACACACCGGGTCTTTCCATATTCACAGTCAGAGCCAGAGACACAGATTTTAACCAGAATGCCCGTGTGTCTTACATACTGGAGGACTCGTCGGTTAACGGAGTGCCCGTCTCCTCGTTAGTGTCCGTTAGTGCTGATAGTGGAGTCATACACGCAGTGCGATCTTTCGATTACGAACAGATCAAAGATTTCCAGTTCCGCGTAAAAGCGCAGGATGGAGGCTCCCCTCCTCTCAGCAGCAACGTGAGCGTGAAAATAAGGATTCAGGACCAGAATGACAACGCGCCTCAGGTTCTGTATCCGGTCCAGTCAGGCGCTTCTGTGGTGGCTGAAATAGTGCCTCGTTCTGCAGATGTGGGTTATCTGGTGACTAAAGTGGTGGCTGTTGATGTGGACTCTGGACAGAATGCCTGGCTCTCATATAAACTGCAGAAAGCCACAGACAGGGCGCTGTTTGAAGTGGGTTTACAGAATGGAGAAATAAGAACTGTTCGCCAAGTGACAGATAAAGATGCTGTGAAACAAAGACTCACTGTTGTAGTGGAGGACAACGGGCAGCCCTCTCGATCAGCTACAGTCAATGTTAACGTGGCGGTGGCGGACAGCTTCCCTGAAGTGCTCTCGGAGTTCACTGACTTTACGCATGACAAGGACTACAACGACAACCTGACTTTCTATCTGGTCTTGGCCTTGGCTGTAGTTTCGTTTCTCTTTATCGTGTCTATCATCGCCATACTGTCAGTCAAATGCTACAGATGGAGACGCGAGCGAATGTTTTACAAATCTGGAGCGAATCTTCCAGTTATTCCATATTATCCGCCTCTTTACGCAGACGTAGGAGGCACAGGAACTTTACAGCACGTGTACAATTATGAGGTTTGCAGAACCACTGACTCCAGAAAGAGTGATCTGAAATACGGCAGACCTTGCAGTGAAAGCATCATTAGTCTGGACAGCAGCGGAACACAAACACTCACGCATGCGCAAAGGGAGATAATGAACTTCGACGATTGTGTCAATCAGGTGAGAAATATTTTTACAGCCAATATCATGTTTTAAAACGATGTTTCTAATAATGAATCATTTTTACTTTAGCTGTTGACACCGTCGCTGATTATTTGTCTGAAATAAATCGTATCTGCAATTTTAAGACGTTGACTATTAAATAATGGTGTATTTTGATATTATATTATAGTTTGGTCAGTTTTTATTGTATATTTTCTGCATTTCTATTAGTCCAATTATTAGTCTATTTTTTTATTTGTATCTCTTTTTGTATAGGCAAGGAAAAAAGACTTTATTTTATTTTTATTTTTACACTTTTTTCATGTGTTAAGTAGAAGTTTATTTTTATTTTTTTGTACATTATGGTTATTTATTTTCATTTTAAGTTCGAGGTAATATGTCACACTGTCACTGATATATAGGCTAGCGATTTAACGTGAGGTTGCATTTTCAATTCTTATTTGACCTTAAAAAAAATAATAATTCTGCATGACTGTTATACTTGTCTTTGTCATTAAGTTAGAAACTTCAGCTTCCCTGACCATGGTCCTGAAATGCAGCGAGGCGGTCGTTTTCGTCATGGATTCTGATATGTCTTTTTACAGCAGTCTGTTTTATTTATTTTTTTATTTTTTTTAACTGCAGTTTGTCTGTCTATCCTCTTGTTCACAGTTAAATGATTCAAGCTTTCGTTAGTTTTCAGATCTTTGGTATCTGAATAATTTTAATTTATAGGCCTATTTCTCCCTGTCTCTCTGATCAATGGGCACGCGGATGGGGCCTGTTCAAAACACCGAGGGAACGAGAAATTTGTTTACATTTTTTTCTTTAAACCTTATTTACACAAACTCATGAAATCATTTTATCTCTTAGATGTTTGTATAATAATAGACATTTGCTAGTTCTATATTTCAGTACTTTGTTCGGTAAATTGCTTGTCTTAGAAATTTCTGACAGAGAAAAAGGGTTATTAATTTTACATTTTCTGTAGTTCATCAGACTGGACTCATAGTGCCGCTGTTGGTCAATATGTCAGTTTAGAGAGCAGATCTGCTGCAGTTCAACCCCCATCATCTCCATATTATTAGAGAGACAGAAGCTGAGAGCACAGTCTGAGGAGAAAGAAGACAAATCGCGGAGATACTGTATTTAGTATCCTTTTCTTTGACTTACAGACTTTTTGTTAGTTCTCGTCACTTTGGAGTTATACATGATTTCCTCCAGCTTTTTGGATTGTTTTATTTGCTTTCTGTCTTAATCTTCTCTTCTATGGTCCTCTGCAAAATGTCGGACAGAACAATGGCGCGGCAAGTACTGCTGTTTATTTGGTTTCTCTCTCTCAGTTCGGCTCTCGGTCAGGTCAGTTACTCTATTCCTGAGGAAATGGCGAAAGGCTCTTTAGTCGGGAACATAGCGCAGGATTTGGGTTTAGATTTAAAGAGACTGAAATCGGGTAAAGCGCGTATTTATACAGGAGACAGCGCGGAATACATCGAGCTGAATAAAGAAAGAGGAGTCCTCCTTATCAAAGAGAGAATAGACCGAGAGGCGCTATGCGGACAGACAACGCCTTGCGCGCTACATTTTCAGATTATTTTAGAAAATCCAATGGAATTTTACTCAGTTACAGTCGAAGTTACAGATGTTAATGACCATTCGCCTTCATTTAAAATGACTGAAATGAAATTCAGAATTAGTGAGTCAGCTGCGACTGGGGCAGTTTTTGTTTTAGAGAGAGCGATGGATTTAGACGTCGGAATAAACGGCCTTCAGACTTATATATTAAAGCCTACTGATAATTTTTCTTTAAAATTACAGAGTCAGGCAGACGGTAGTAAGCTAGTAAAAATGGTTCTTCAAAAACCTCTCGATCGTGAAAAGCAAGAGCATTTGTCTCTGGTTCTGACAGCGATAGATGGAGGTGATCCACAATTGTCTGGTACTGCGCAGATACATATTACTGTTTTAGATGTGAACGATAATGCGCCTGTTTTTACTCATAAAACATATAAAGCGAGTATCACCGAGAATGCTTTGAAAGGCACAGCTGTGACGACTGTAAGCGCTTCTGATTTGGATGAGGGATCTAACGGCAAAATTACATATGCTATTACAAATGCCCTCGACAATGTTCCGGAATTGTTTGAAATTAACGAAACAAACGGTGAGGTGAGAGTAACAGGGAATATAGATTACGAGAAAGCTCGCCACTATCAAATTCACGTGCAGGCCAGCGATGACGGGGGTCTGACTGATTCTTGTAAAATCGATGTGGATGTGATTGATATAAATGACAATAAACCACAGATCAATATCATGTCTAAATTAACCACAATATCAGAAAACTCTAATCCTGGAACTGTTGTAACAATGATAAACGCGCAAGACCCAGATGCAGGAGAAAACGGTAACATTTTTTGTTCAGTTAATGAGAACATTCCCTTTACTCTGAAGTCGACAAATGCCAATTTCTTCAGTTTAGTCACAGATGGTGATTTAGACCGAGAGCGCGAGTCTGAGTATAACATCAGTGTGACGTGCGCTGATGAGGGCGTGCCCTCTCTCTCCAGCAGCGTCACTCTCTCCTTACAGATATCAGATGTGAATGATAACGCGCCTGTCTTTGACAAGAGCTCATATGAGGCCTCTGTTCAAGAAAACAACACACCGGGTCTTTCCATATTCACAGTCAGAGCCAGAGACGCAGATTTTAACCAGAATGCCCGTGTGTCTTACATACTGGAGGACTCGTCGGTTAACGGAGTGCCCGTCTCCTCGTTAGTGTCCGTTAGTGCTGATAGTGGAGTCATACACGCAGTGCGATCTTTCGATTACGAGCAGATCAAAGATTTCCAGTTCCGCGTAAAAGCGCAGGATGGAGGCTCCCCTCCTCTCAGCAGCAACGTGAGCGTGAAAATAAGGATTCAGGACCAGAATGACAACGCGCCTCAGGTTCTGTATCCGGTCCAGTCAGGCGCTTCTGTGGTGGCTGAAATAGTGCCTCGTTCTGCAGATGTGGGTTATCTGGTGACTAAAGTGGTGGCTGTTGATGTGGACTCTGGACAGAATGCCTGGCTCTCATATAAACTGCAGAAAGCCACAGACAGGGCGCTGTTTGAAGTGGGCTTACAGAATGGAGAAATAAGAACTGTGCGCCAAGTGACAGATAAAGATGCTGTGAAACAAAGACTCACTGTTGTAGTGGAGGACAACGGGCAGCCCTCTCGATCAGCTACAGTCAATGTTAACGTGGCGGTGGCGGACAGCTTCCCTGAAGTGCTCTCGGAGTTCACTGACTTTACGCACGACAAGGACTACAACGACAACCTGACTTTCTATCTGGTCTTGGCCTTGGCTGTAGTTTCGTTTCTCTTTATCGTGTCTATCATCGCCATACTGTCAGTCAAATGCTACAGATGGAGACGCGAGCGGATGTTTTACAAATCTGGAGCGAATCTTCCAGTTATTCCGTATTATCCGCCTCTTTACGCAGACGTAGGGGGCACAGGAACTTTACAGCACGTGTACAATTATGAGGTTTGCAGAACCACTGACTCCAGAAAGAGTGATCTGAAATACGGCAGACCTTGCAGTGAAAGCATCATTAGTCTGGACAGCAGCGGAACACAGACACTCACGCATGCGCAAAGGGAGACACTAAACTTTGATGATTGTGATAAGGTGAGAAATATTATTACAGTTAATTTATGTTGATATTTTAAAACGTTGTTCCTCATAATTAATCATTTTGCTTTAGCTTTTGACAGTATCGCTGATTAGTTGTCTTTTTTTTTTTTTTGAGTAGTTGACAATTAAATAATGGTGTATTTTGATGATCTTATAGTTTGGTCAGTTTTTATAGTTGTGTATTTTCTGCATTTCTATTACTCAAATAATTATTCTCAGTTTTTATTCCTATCATATTTTGTACAGCCAAGAAAAAATAGAAAGAAAAATGTTATGCATTAAGTAGAAGTTGATTTTTATTAGTAGTATTTTATATACAGTATATAATAGATTTTTTTTTTATTTCTATTTGTTTATTTAGTTTAATTGTAGGTTAAATCGTAATTTTACGATTTAACATGTGGTGGCATTTTTAATTCCCATTTGACCAACTTTTTTTTTTTTTCTGCACTACTGTTTTACTTTGTCATGAAATAAGAAACTTCAGCTTCCCTGACCATGGTCCTGAAATGCAGCGAGGCAGTCATTTTCCTCATGTATTCTGATGCATCACTTTACAACAGACCGTGTTTTTTGAGAATTTTTTTCTTCTTCTGCAGTTTCTCTGTCTATCCTGTCCTCCTGTTCACAGTTAATCTATACAGCCTTTCATTAGTTTTCAGATACTCGGTATGTGTTCAATTATATTTTAGATTTTTCTCCCTGTCTCTCTGATGAATGGACACGCGGATAGGACCTGATCAAAACACTAAGGGAACGAGAAATGTATTTGTTTCAGTTTGTACCTTAAATCTTCTTTACACAAACTCACACAATAATTTTATCTCTTAGATGTTTTTAGTGTAATGCACATTTGCTATTTTATTTTCTTTTTTTTACTTGTGTACTTTGTTCAGTAAATTGCTTTTCTTAGACATGTCTAACACAGAGATGCAGGTTCATTCATTTTTAATTTTCTGTAGTTCATCCATATGGACTCATAGTGCCGCTGTTGGTTAATATGTCAGTTTAGAGAGCAGATCTGCTGCAGTTCCACCCCCATCATCTCCATATTATTAGAGAGAGACAGAAGCTGAGAGCACAGTCTGAGGAGGAAGAGAGAAGACAAATCACGGAGATACTGAGTTTAGTATCCTTTTCTTTGAATTAAAGACTTTTTTGTTAGTTCTTGTCACTTTGGATTTATACATCATTTCCTCCAGCTTCTTGGATTGATTTATTTGTTTTCTGCCTTAATCATCGTTCCGTGGTCTTCTGCAAAATGTCGGACAGAACAATGGCGCGGCAAGTACTGCTGTTTATTTGGTTTCTCTCTCTCAGTTCGGCTCTCGGTCAGGTCAGTTACTCTATTCCTGAGGAAATGGCAAAAGGCTCTTTAGTTGGGAACATAGCGCAGGATTTGGGTTTAGATTTAAAGAGACTGAAATCGGGTAAAGCGCGTATTTATACTGGAGACAGCGCTGAATACATCGAGCTGAATAAAGAAAGAGGAGTCCTCCTTATCAAAGAGAGAATAGACCGAGAGGCGCTATGCGGACAGACAACGCCTTGCGCGCTACATTTTCAGATCATTTTAGAAAACCCAATGGAATTTTTTAGTGTTACAGTTGAAATAACAGATATTAATGACAACGTTCCCAGTTTTAAAAAGAGTACGATTATTTTTAGAATCAGCGAATCAGTTATTTTAGGGTCTAAGTTTATGTTAGAGCCTGCTGTAGATCTCGATGTGGGACTCAACGGTCTACAAAGCTATACGCTAAAACCTACTGATAATTTTAATCTTAAATTTAAAAATCAACAGGAGAGTCAGTGGGAGGACAAAATGTCGAAATGGTTCTACAAAAGCCTTTAGATCGTGAAAAACAGGAGCATGATATGATATTAGTGCTCACAGCCATTGATGGAGGAGATCCTCAGTTGTCTGGCAGTATAGAGATTCACATTACGGTTTTAGACGCAAACGACAATGCTCCTGTTTTCTTGCAATCAATTTATAAAGCGACTGTAACAGAGAATGCGCCAAAAGACACCATAGTGTCACAGTTAGTGAGCGCAACTGATGACCCCAGATCAAGGAGGGTGTAAATAATAAAATAGAATATTCTATTGCAAACATGCAAGACGATGCTCAGCAGTTATTTGAAATAGATAAAGACAATGGTCAAGTTACGGTGGTCGGAATAATAGACTTTGAAAAAGCTCGCAATTATGAGATTACGCGTTCAAGCGAGTGATCATGGAGGCTTTACTGATTCGTGTAAGATCATAGTTGATGTAATTGATATCAATGATAATAAACCAGTGATCAATATTATGTCCAAAACAAACGTGATAGCTGAAAATTCCGTGTCTGAAACGGTGGTTACGATGATAAATGTTCAGGATCTTGATTCAAGAGAAAACGGGAAAGTTCATTGTTCAATTAATGAGAACATCCCTTTCACCTTGAAGTCGACAAATGCCAATTTCTTTCAGTTTAGTCACAGATGGTGATTTAGACCGAGAGCGCGAGTCTGAGTATAACATCAGTGTGACGTGCGCTGATGAGGGCGTGCCCTCTCTCTCCAGCAGCGTCACTCTCTCCTTACAGATATCAGATGTGAATGATAACGCGCCTGTCTTTGACAAGATCTCATATGAGGCCTCTGTTCAAGAAAACAACACACCGGGTCTTTCCATATTCACAGTCAGAGCCAGAGACGCAGATTTTAACCAGAATGCCCGTGTGTCTTACATACTGGAGGACTCGTCGGTTAACGGAGTGCCCGTCTCCTCGTTAGTGTCCGTTAGTGCTGATAGTGGAGTCATACACGCAGTGCGATCTTTCGATTACGAGCAGATCAAAGATTTCCAGTTCCGCGTAAAAGCGCAGGACGGAGGCTCCCCTCCTCTCAGCAGCAACGTGAGCGTGAAAATAACGATTCAGGACCAGAATGACAACGCGCCTCAGGTTCTGTATCCGGTCCAGTCAGGCGCTTCTGTGGTGGCTGAAATAGTGCCTCGTTCTGCAGATGTGGGTTATCTGGTGACTAAAGTGGTGGCTGTTGATGTGGACTCTGGACAGAATGCCTGGCTCTCATATAAACTGCAGAAAGCCACAGACAGGGCGCTGTTTGAAGTGGGCTTACAGAATGGAGAAATAAGAACTGTGCGCCAAGTGACAGATAAAGATGCTGTGAAACAAAGACTCACTGTTGTAGTGGAGGACAACGGGCAGCCCTCTCGATCAGCTACAGTCAATGTTAACGTGGCGGTGGCGGACAGCTTCCCTGAAGTGCTCTCGGAGTTCACTGACTTTACGCACGACAAGGACTACAACGACAACCTGACTTTCTATCTGGTCTTGGCCTTGGCTGTAGTTTCGTTTCTCTTTATCGTGTCTATCATCGCCATACTGTCAGTCAAATGCTACAGATGGAGACGCGAGCGGATGTTTTACAAATCTGGAGCGAATCTTCCAGTTATTCCGTATTATCCGCCTCTTTACGCAGACGTAGGGGGCACAGGAACTTTACAGCACGTGTACAATTATGAGGTTTGCAGAACCACTGACTCCAGAAAGAGTGATCTGAAATACGGCAGACCTTGCAGTGAAAGCATCATTAGTCTGGACACCAGCGGAACACAGACACTCACGCATGCGCAAAGAGAAAAACTGAAATTTGATTGTGATGATCAGGTGAGAAATATTTTTATAGCTAATTTATAAAGTTGCTTTACATTGTTTCTCATAATTTTTAATTTTTGTAATATTCTGAAATACTGTGGCACAGTCACTTACATATAATCTTTGTCCACTTGTCCTCATTATCTCGATATCTTATGTACAAATCTTAATTTGTAGTGATAACTTTTTTCCCTGCACGATTTTCGCTTTTTTGTTTTTATTTAATTAATTTTTGGTCATGAAGTGAGAAAATCTATTTAGGGCTCGCGGCTCTGACCATGGTCCTGAAATGCTCACGGTGATTTGCCTCATCTGCTGTGATGCATCTCTTTAAAATAGAAGAGATTTTTTTTCAGAATCTTATTAGTTTGTCCTCCTGTTCATAATTGTATTTTAGGTATTTATTCCTTTATCGCTTATTGATGATCATAATGAAGAGGCCTAAACAAAATTGAGGAGACACGAAATTATTTGTTTTTCCTTAAAATTGTATTTACATAAGCTCATTAAAAAAATCATTTTATACAGATTTGTGATGAGATATTTGTTGTTTTTATACTTCAGGACTTTTATTAATTTGCTTTTCTCGGACATGTCTGACACTGAGATACAGTCTTATTAATTTTACATGTTCTGTAGTTCATCAGACTGGACTCATAGTGCCGCTGTTGGTCAATATGTGAGTTTAAAGAGCAAATCTGCTGCAGTTCAACCTCCCCCATCATCTCCATATTATTATTAGAGAGAGACAGAAGCTGAGAGCACAGTCTGAGGAGGAGAGAGAAGACAAATCACGGAGATACTCTATTCAATATACTTCTGGAATTACAGACTTTCTTAGTTTTTGTCAGTTTGGATTTATACATTATTTCATCTGTTTAAGACTGATTTATTTGCTTTCTGCCTTAATCTTCGTTCCGTGGTCTTCTGCAAAATGTCGGACAGAACAATGGCGCGGCAAGTACTGCTGTTTATTTGGTTTCTCTCTCTCAGTTCGGCTCTCGGTCAGGTCAGTTACTCTATTCCTGAGGAAATGGCGAAAGGCTCTTTAGTCGGGAACATAGCGCAGGATTTGGGTTTAGATTTAAAGAGACTGAAATCGGGTAAAGCGCGTATTTATACTGGAGACAGCGCTGAATACATCGAGCTGAATAAAGAAAGAGGAGTCCTCCTTATCAAAGAGAGAATAGACCGAGAGGCGCTATGCGGACAGACAACGCCTTGCGCGCTACATTTTCAGATTATTTTAGAAAATCCAATAGAGTTTTACTCCATTACAGTCGAAGTTACAGATATAAATGACCATTCGCCATCATTTAAACGAGCTGAGATGAAATTCAGAATTAGTGAGTCAGCTGCGACTGGGGCAGTTTTTGTTTTAGAGAGAGCGATGGATTTAGACGTCGGAATAAACGGACTTCAGACTTATATATTAAAGCCTACTGATAATTTTTCTTTAAAATTACAGAGTCAGGCAGACGGTAGTAAGATAGTAAAAATGGTTCTTCAAAAACCTCTTGATCGTGAAAAGCAAGAGCATTTGTCTCTGGTTCTGACAGCGATAGATGGAGGTGATCCACAATTGTCTGGTACTGCGCAGATACATATTACTGTTTTAGATGCTAACGACAATGCGCCTGTTTTTACGCAGGAAATATATAAAGCGAGTATCACCGAGAATGCTCTAAAAGGCACAGCTGTGACGACTGTAAGCGCTTCTGATTTGGATGAAGGATCTAACGGCAAAATTACATATTCTATTACAAATACCCTCGACAATGTTCCGGAATTGTTTGAAATTAACGAAACAAACGGTGAGGTGAGAGTAACAGGGAATATAGATTACGAGAAAGCTCGCCACTATCAAATTCACGTGCAGGCCAGCGATGACGGGGGTCTGACTGATTCTTGTAAAATCGATGTGGATGTGATTGATATAAATGACAATAAACCACAGATCAATATAATGTCTAAATTAACCACAATATCGGAAAACTCTAATCCTGGAACTGTTGTAACCGTGATAAACGCGCAAGACCCAGATGCAGGAGAAAATGGTAAAATTGATTGTTCAATTATTGAGAACATTCCTTTTACCTTGAAGTCGACAAATGCCAATTTCTTCAGTTTAGTCACAGATGGTGATTTAGACCGAGAGCGCGAGTCTGAGTATAACATCAGTGTGACGTGCGCTGATGAGGGCGTGCCCTCTCTCTCCAGCAGCGTCACTCTCTCCTTACAGATATCAGATGTGAATGATAACGCGCCTGTCTTTGACAAGAGCTCATATGAGGCCTCCGTTCAAGAAAATAACACACCGGGTCTTTCCATATTCACAGTCAGAGCCAGAGACGCAGATTTTAACCAGAATGCCCGTGTGTCTTACATACTGGAGGACTCGTCGGTTAACGGAGTGCCCGTCTCCTCGTTAGTGTCCGTTAGTGCTGATAGTGGAGTCATACACGCAGTGCGATCTTTCGATTACGAGCAGATCAAAGATTTCCAGTTCCGCGTAAAAGCGCAGGACGGAGGCTCCCCTCCTCTCAGCAGCAACGTGAGCGTGAAAATAACGATTCAGGACCAGAATGACAACGCGCCTCAGGTTCTGTATCCGGTCCAGTCAGGCGCTTCTGTGGTGGCTGAAATAGTGCCTCGTTCTGCAGATGTGGGTTATCTGGTGACTAAAGTGGTGGCTGTTGATGTGGACTCTGGACAGAATGCCTGGCTCTCATATAAACTGCAGAAAGCCACAGACAGGGCGCTGTTTGAAGTGGGCTTACAGAATGGAGAAATAAGAACTGTGCGCCAAGTGACAGATAAAGATGCTGTGAAACAAAGACTCACTGTTGTAGTGGAGGACAACGGGCAGCCCTCTCGATCAGCTACAGTCAATGTTAACGTGGCGGTGGCGGACAGCTTCCCTGAAGTGCTCTCGGAGTTCACTGACTTTACGCACGACAAGGACTACAACGACAACCTGACTTTCTATCTGGTCTTGGCCTTGGCTGTAGTTTCGTTTCTCTTTATCGTGTCTATCATCGCCATACTGTCAGTCAAATGCTACAGATGGAGACGCGAGCGGATGTTTTACAAATCTGGAGCGAATCTTCCAGTTATTCCGTATTATCCGCCTCTTTACGCAGACGTAGGGGGCACAGGAACTTTACAGCACGTGTACAATTATGAGGTTTGCAGAACCACTGACTCCAGAAAGAGTGATCTGAAATACGGCAGACCTTGCAGTGAAAGCATCATTAGTTTGGACACCAGCGGAACGCAGACACTCACGCATGCGCAAAGGGAGACACTGAACTTTGATGATTGTGATAAGGTGAGAAATGTTTTTACAGTTAATTTATTTTGATATATATTAGATATATAGCGTTGTTTCTCATAATTAATAATTTTTGCTTTAGCTGTTGACAGTATGGCTGATTAGTTTTCTGAAAAGAAATCGTTTCTGTAATTAAGTAGTATTTGTATATGTATAAATATATTAAATATTTTTTAGTTCTTGGCAATGTATTTTGATCTTTTATAGTTCGGTCAGTTTATTTTTTTATTTTTTCTCAGTTGTACTGTATTTTTTTTGTATTTCTATTACTCAAATTATTATTCTCTCTTTTTATTCGTATCTCCTTTTGTACAGCCAAGGGGGAAAAAAGAAAAAAGAAAACGTTTATGCGTTAAGTAGTTGTTTTTTTAGTTTAATTTTAAGTCCGAGGTAATGGCACACTCACTTATATATAGGCTAACGATTTAACGTGCGGTAGCATTTTCTTATTTGACCTTAACTCTTTTTTTCTTTCTTTCTTTCTGCACAACTGTTATACTTGTCTTTGTCATTAAGTGAGAATCTTCAGCTTCCCTGACCATGGTCCTGAAATGCAACGAGGCTGACATTTTCCTCATGTATTCTGATGCATCTTTTTACAGCAGTCTGTGTTTTTGAGAATTTTTTTACTGCAGTTTTTCTGTCTGTCATACAGTTAAGTGATACAACGTGCCATTGGTTTTCAGATACTAGGTATGTGTTCAGTTGTATTTTAGATATTTCTCCCTCTCTCTCTAAACGATGGACACGCGGATAGTCAAGTCAAGTCAAGTCTGCTTTATTGTCAATTCTTCCACATGTACAGCACATTGTCAGGGTTCTGTTGTGTGTTCATGTGTTCCCGTCTTGTGTCATATTTGGTTTGTTTCCTGTCCTCGTCTGATGTGATTAATAGTTAATTCTTGTCCAGCTGTGTTTATGTGATTGTGTTAATTACCCTGTGTATTTAGTTCCTGTCTTTTGAGTTTCATTTGGTCTGGTCTACTCGTTACTCCCGGTGTTTCCTGTCTGCCTTGTCTTGCCTTGTCTGCATTAAAGACTATTATTTGAGTTTACGTCCTCGTCTGCGTGTCCTTGTTCCTCCTGCTGTGTGCACCGTGACACACATACATACAGATAATTGAAATTGCGTTACTCTCAGACCATTGGTGCATACAGTTAACATTAAACACTGACAGTAGACGTTCAAATACAGATAAATACAGTTTAAACATATGTACATACAAACTATACAGATATACAAATGAGGACTGGCATAAGGCACATGGCAGATAGAGTGCAAACCAGTTAAATTAAACAAAACTGTGCAGATATATGTGTAGTGCAAAAAAAGAACAGTCTTTTATCAGACTATAGGGTCTTATCAAAACACTGAGGGAACGAGAAATTCCTTTATTTCATTTTTTTCCCTTAAATCTTATTTACACAAACTCATACAATCATTTTATCTTTTATATGTTTGCTTGATAATGGACATTTGCTAGTTTTATACTTAAGTACTTTGTTTAGGAAATTGCTTTTCTTAACGTGTCTAAACACAGAGATAAATGTTTATTCTTTTTAAGTTTTCTGTAGTTCATGTGACTGGACTCATAGTGCCGCTGTTGGTTAATATGTCAGTTTAGAGAGCAGATCTGCTGCAGTTCAACCCCCATCATCTCCATATTATTAGAGAGAGAGAGAAGCTGAGAGCATAGTCTGAGGAGGAGAGAGAAGACAAATCACGAAGATACTCTATTCAGTATACTTCTGGAATTACAGACGTTCTTAGTTTTTGTCACTTCGGATTTATACATCATTTCCTCCAGCTTCTTGGATTGAATTATTTGTTTTCTGCTTGCATCTTCATTCCTTGGTCTTCTGCAAAATGTCGGACAGAACAATGGCGCGGCAAGTACTGCTGTTTATTTGGTTTCTCTCTCTCAGTTCGGCTCTCGGTCAGGTCAGTTACTCTATTCCTGAGGAAATGGCGAAAGGCTCTTTAGTCGGGAGCATAGCGCAGGATTTAGGTTTAGATTTAAAGAGACTGAAATCGGGTAAAGCGCGTATTTATACTGGAGACAGCGCTGAATACATCGAGCTGAATAAAGAAAGAGGAGTCCTCCTTATCAAAGAGAGAATAGACCGAGAGGCGCTATGCGGACAGACAACGCCTTGCGCGCTACATTTTCAGATTACCTTGGAAAACCCAATGGAGTTTTATAGCATAACAGTTGAGATTTTAGATGTAAATGACAACGCTCCTGTTTTTGCAGCTAAAGAGATCAAATTTGATATAAGTGAATCATCTCCGACAGGAGCTAAATTTGTTTTAGAGACAGCAGTGGATGATGACGTTGGCTTCAACAGCGTACAGAGTTATTCTTTACATCCCGCTGATCATTTTATTTTAAAAACTCAAGATATGCCGGATGGTAGCAAAAATGTTGAAATGATTCTACAAAAACCTTTAGATCGAGAAAAACATGAGCACATTTCACTTTTACTTACTGCTGTGGACGGGGGAGACCCACAGATGTCTGGAACAATTCCGATTATAATCACAATCGAGGACGCAAATGATAACGCGCCAGTTTGCTTTCTGTCTGTTTATAAGACCAGCGTTGCGGAAAACTCTCCAAAGGGTACAATTTTAACAACAGTTCAAGCATCAGATGCTGACCAAGGACAGAATGGTAAAATAGATTATCATATTTGGAAATCTTCTGGTGGCACCACTAACCTCTTTGAAATAGATAGAAACGAGGGAGTGTTAAGGTTATCTGGCGATATAGACTATGAAAGAGTTAAACATTATCAAATTGACGTTCAGGCAAGAGACCCCGGACGTCACTCTGACACATGCAAAGTGATTGTTGATGTAATTGATGTGAATGACAACAAACCAGTAATTAATATAATGTCAAAATCAAACACTCTTTCTGAAGATTCAAAACCAGGCACCGTTGTGACTATGCTGAATGTCCAAGACTCGGATTCTGGTGAGAACGGAAAGGTTCAGTGCTCCATTAATGATAATATCCCTTTTAATCTGAAGTCAACAAATGCCAATTTCTTCAGTTTAGTCACGGATGGTGATTTAGACCGAGAGCGCGAGTCTGAGTATAACATCAGTGTGACGTGCGCTGATGAGGGGGTGCCTTCTCTCTCCAGCAGCGTCACTCTCTCCTTACAGATATCAGATGTGAATGATAACGCGCCTGTCTTTGACAAGAGCTCATATGAGGCATGTGTTCAAGAAAACAACACACCGGGTCTTTCCATATTCACAGTCAGAGCCAGAGACGCAGATTTTAACCAGAATGCCCGTGTGTCTTACATACTGGAGGACTCGTCGGTTAACGGAGTGCCCGTCTCCTCGTTAGTGTCCGTTAGTGCTGATAGTGGAGTCATACACGCAGTGCGATCTTTTGATTACGAGCAGATCAAAGATTTCCAGTTCCGCGTAAAAGCGCAGGACGGAGGCTCCCCTCCTCTCAGCAGCAACGTGAGCGTGAAAATAACTATTCAGGACCAGAATGACAACGCGCCTCAGGTTCTGTATCCGGTCCAGTCAGGCGCTTCTGTGGTGGCTGAAATAGTGCCTCGTTCTGCAGATGTGGGTTATCTGGTGACTAAAGTGGTGGCTGTTGATGTGGACTCTGGACAGAATGCCTGGCTCTCATATAAACTGCTGAAAGCCACAGACAGGGCGCTGTTTGAAGTGGGTTTACAGAATGGAGAAATAAGAACTGTTCGTCAAGTGACAGATAAAGATGCTGTGAAACAAAGACTCACTGTTGTAGTGGAGGACAACGGGCAGCCCTCTCGATCAGCTACAGTCAATGTTAACGTGGCGGTGGCGGACAGCTTCCCTGAAGTGCTCTCGGAGTTCACTGACTTTACGCACGACAAGGACTACAACGACAACCTGACTTTCTATCTGGTCTTGGCCTTGGCTGTAGTTTCGTTTCTCTTTATCGTGTCTATCATCGCCATACTGTCAGTCAAATGCTACAGATGGAGACGCGAGCGGATGTTTTACAAATCTGGAGCTAATCTTCCAGTTATTCCGTATTATCCGCCTCTTTACGCAGACGTAGGGGGCACAGGAACTTTACAGCACGTGTACAATTATGAGGTTTGCAGAACCACTGACTCCAGAAAGAGTGATCTGAAATACGGCAGACCTTGCAGTGAAAGCATCATTAGTCTGGACACCAGCGGAACACAGACACTCACGCATGCGCAAAGAGAAAAACTGATCAATGAAGAATTAGAAGATCAGGTGAGATTATTTTTTTTTATTTTTTACTGATTTAAGCCGTATTTAAAACCTTGGTTCTCTTGATTTGTCATTTTTTCTTCAACTGTTGAACCAATTACTTTTCTGAACCGAATCGTTTCTACAATTCTAACAAGTTGACGTTTTTATTTTATTTTTTACTTTTAGTGTAGTTTGGTCATTTTGTGTAGGTTTTTTTACTGCAGTTCTGTTACCCGGGTCATTATTCTGTATTTTTATTCATGCATTTTTTCCCTTAGATACGTCAAGTAGAATTAGATTTTTCTATATATATATTTTTTTTCGAACTATTATTATTATTACCTATTTATTTAATAATTATTGTCATTCATTTTTTTCCCCCTCAATTGTCATTGTCATGAAAAAAGGAACTTCAGTTTCCCTGACCATGGTCCTGAAATACAGCAAAGCGTTCATTTTCCCTCATGTATTCTGATGAATCTCTTTACCGCAGTCTTTTTGAGGGTTTTTTCAGCAGCTGATCGGTCTGTCTTCCTGTTCATCGTTAAACTATGCACTCTTTCATTAGTTTTCGGATACTTTGTCTGTGGTTAATTGTATTTTAGATATTTCTCCCTGTCTCTCTGATCAGCAACACACACATAAAACCTGATAAAAACACAGAGGGAACAATAACATTTATTTGTTTCAATATTTTTCTAAAATCTTATTTACACAAACTCGTACAATCATTTTATATAATAGAAATTTGTATTACGATTGACATTTGCTAGTTTTATATTTCACGACCTTTAGTAAATTGCTTTTCTCAGATATGTCATGTCACTAAGTTAAAAGTTTATCATTTTTATGTTTTCTGTAGTTCATGTGACTGGACTCATAGTGCCGCTGTTGGTTAATATGTCAGTTTAGAGAGCAGATCTGCTGCAGTTCAACCCCCATCATCTCCATATTATTAGAGAGAGACAGAAGCTGAGAGCACAGTCTGAGGAGGAGAGAGAACACAAATCACGAAGATACTCTATTCAATAATATACTTCTGGAATTACAGACTTTCTTAGTTTTTGTCAGTTTGGATTTATTCATGATTTCCTCCAGCATCTTGGATTGATTTATTTGTTTTCTGCCTTAATCTTCTCTTCCGTGGTCTTGTGCAAAATGTCGGACAGAACAATGGCGCGGCAAGTACTGCTGTTTATTTGGTTTCTCTCTCTCAGCTCGGCTCTCGGGCAGGTCAGTTACTCTATTCCTGAGGAAATGGCGAAAGGCTCTTTAGTCGGGAACATAGCGCAGGATTTGGGTTTAGATTTAAAGAGACTGAAGTCAGGTAAAGCGCGTATTTATACAGTAGACAGCGCGGAATACATCGAGCTAAATAAAGAAAGAGGAGTCCTCCTTATCAAAGAGAGAATAGACCGAGAGGCGCTGTGCGGACAGGCAACGCCTTGCGCGCTACATTTTCAGATTATTCTTGAAAACCCAATGCAACTATACAGAGTAACAGTTGAGATACAAGACATTAATGATAACGCCCCTATTTTCAGCCTTAATGAAATGAAATTTGAAATCAGCGAACTGGCTCAGACTGGAGCTAAATTCAATCTGGAGACTGCGGTTGACACCGATGTGGGTTTGAATGGTCTTCAAATATATACTTTGAAACCAAGTGACAATTTTGTTGTGAAAACTCAAAGTTTGGCCGATGGTAGTAAAGCGGTAGAAATGGTTTTACAGAAACCACTAGATCGTGAAAAACAAGACCATATTTCTTTACTGTTAACAGCAGTCGATGGCGGCGAGGTGCAAATGTCAGGCACAATGCTGATACACATTACAGTTTTAGATGCGAATGATAATGCGCCTGTTTGCAGCCAGTCAGTATACAAAGCCAGTATAGCCGAGAACTCCGCAAAAGGCACCGTGTTGACCACAGTCAGCGCGTCAGACGCAGATCAGGGTTCTAATGGCGTCGTCACTTATTCGTTATCTTCAGCAGCGTCCGCAACTCTATTTGACATTGGCCAATATGACGGCGTTCTCCGAATAACTGCTAATGTTGACTACGAAAAAAACAAACATTATCAGATAGCGATTCAAGCCAGTGATCAAGGAGGACATACTGATTCTTGTAAAGTAATTATTGACGTCACAGATACCAACGACAATAAGCCAGTTATCAGTATAATGTCAAAATCAAATGACATTTCTGAAAATTCCCCACCAGGGACAGTTGTAGCGATGATTAACATACAAGACGCTGATACACATGAAAATGGAATCGTAAAATGTGAATTAAATGAAAACATTCCTTTTATCATCCAGTCTTCATCAGACGGGTTTTACAGCCTCGTTACAGATGGTGATTTAGACCGAGAGCGCGAAGTCTGAGTATAACATCAGTGTGACGTGCGCTGATGAGGGCGTGCCCTCTCTCTCCAGCAGCGTCACTCTCTCCTTACAGATATCAGATGTGAATGATAACGCGCCTGTCTTTGACAAGAGCTCATATGAGGCCTCCGTTCAAGAAAACAACACACCGGGTCTTTCCATATTCACAGTCAGAGCCAGAGACGCAGATTTTAACCAGAATGCCCGTGTGTCTTACATACTGGAGGACTCGTCGGTTAACGGAGTGCCCGTCTCCTTGTTAGTGTCCGTTAGTGCTGATAGTGGAGTCATACACGCAGTGCGATCTTTCGATTACGAGCAGATCAAAGATTTCCAGTTCCGCGTAAAAGCGCAGGACGGAGGCTCCCCTCCTCTCAGCAGCAACGTGAGCGTGAAGATAAAGATTCAGGACCAGAATGACAACGCGCCTCAGGTTCTATATCCGGTCCAGTCAGGCGCTTCTGTGGTGGCTGAAATAGTGCCTCGTTCTGCAGATGTGGGTTATCTGGTGACTAAAGTGGTGGCTGTTGATGTGGACTCTGGACAGAATGCCTGGCTCTCATATAAACTGCAGAAAGCCACAGACAGGGCGCTGTTTGAAGTGGGCTTACAGAATGGAGAAATAAGAACTGTGCGCCAAGTGACAGATAAAGATGCTGTGAAACAAAGACTTACTGTTGTAGTGGAGGACAACGGGCAGCCCTCTCGATCAGCTACAGTCAATGTTAACGTGGCGGTGGCGGACAGCTTCCCTGAAGTGCTCTCGGAGTTCACTGACTTTACGCAAGACAAGGACTACAACGACAACCTGACTTTCTACCTGGTCTTGGCGTTGGCTGTAGTTTCGTTTCTCTTTATCGTGTCTATCATCGCCATACTGTCAGTCAAATGCTACAGATGGAGACGCGAGCGTATGTTTTACAAATCTGGAGCGAATCTTCCAGTTATTCCGTATTATCCGCCTCTTTACGCAGACGTAGGGGGCACAGGAACTTTACAGCACGTGTACAATTATGAGGTTTGTAGAACCACTGACTCCAGAAAGAGTGATCTGAAATACGGCAGACCTTGCAGTGAGAGCATCATTAGTCTGGATACCAACGGCACACAAACACTCACGCATGCGCAAAGGGAGAGATTGAACTTTGGTGATTGTGACGATCAGGTGAGAAATATTTTCTATAGCTAATTTATATGGGTTTAAACGTTGTTTCTCACAATTGATCATTTTATGCTTGAGCTGTTGACACTATAGCAGATTAGAAATAGTCTCTGCAATTCTATATATAGGCCTATGATTTTTTTTTTAAAGCAGAAAATGCCATGAATCCTTTGCTGTTCTATTTTCATCCGTTTTCTGTATGGTCAATAATAGTAAGTGCGTAGCGGTGTAAATCTTTGCCCACTTTAACCTCATTATCCTAAAATTGTATGTTAAATTCTTTATTTGTGATTATAACCTTTTTCCTTGTCTTGACTTTTTCACGTCTTTGTCATGAAGTAAGAAACACTGTTTAGCGTTTCGAGTCCCTGACCAAGGTCCTGAATTTTTTACGCGCGCTATTTGCGTCTTATGTTGTGATGCATCTCTTTACAGCAGACCATCTCTTTGACATTTTCAACATCTTATTGTTCTGTCCTCAGGTTAAAAAGTTAAACTATACACTATTTAATTCTTGATCTGATAGGCCTATTTGTTATGTGGATAATTGCATTTTATAGGTATTTTTCTCTGTATCGCTGATTAATGTTCATACTGATAAGGCCTGATCAAAACTTTGAGCAAACACAAAATCGTTTGTTTTTTTAATCTATTTTGCCTTGTAAGCCCTTATTTACACAAACGTTTTGAATAATTTTATTTTAATGTGAACGGTATTTGATGGTCCTACACTTCTGGACTTTTAGTAAATTGTTTTTCACAGACACGTCTTCTACTAAGTTTAAGTTCATCAATTTTACATTTTTGTAGTTCATCAGACTGGACTCATAGTGCCGCTGTTGGTCAATATGTCAGTTTAGAGAGCAGATCTGCTGCAGTTCCACCCCCATCATCTCCATATTATTAGAGAGAGACAGAAGCTGAGAGCACAGTCTGAGGAGAGAGAACACAAATCACGAAGATACTCTATTCAATATACTTCTGGAATTACAGACTTTTTTGGCAATTTGGATTTATATATAATTTCCTCCAGCATTTTGGATAGATTTATTTGTTTTCTGCCTTAATTTTCGCTCATGGTCTTGTGCAAAATGTCGGACAGAACAATGGCGCGGCAAGTACTGCTGTTTATTTGGTTTCTCTCTCTCAGTTCGGCTCTCGGTCAGGTCAGTTACTCTATTCCTGAGGAAATGGCAAAAGGCTCTTTAGTCGGGAACATAGCGCAGGATTTGGGTTTAGATTTAAAGAGACTGAAATCGGGTAAAGCGCGTATTTATACAGGAGACAGCGCGGAATATATCGAGCTGAATAAAGAAAGAGGAGTCCTCCTTATCAAAGAGAGAATAGACCGAGAGGCGCTATGCGGACAGACAACGCCTTGCGCGCTACATTTTCAGATAATTTTAGAAAATCCAATTGAATTTTACCACGTTGCAGTTGAGGTAACTGATATAAATGACAACGCCCCTTATTTTAAAAAAACGGAAACCTATTTTGAAATAAGCGAATCTGCTGTAAACGGGGCGAAATTTGATATTGAGCAAGCCCTGGATCCTGATGTTGGGTCGAATGACATCCAAAGCTACACGCTTTCATCGAACGAACATTTTACTTTAAAACTGCAAAGTCAGACAGATGGTAGGAAAATAGTTGAAATGGTCTTAAAACATCCTCTAGATCGAGAGAAACAGGAAGATATTGCTTTAGTTTTGACAGCCGTCGATGGAGGTGATCCACAGCTTTCTGGAACGTCACAAATTCATATTAAAATACTTGATGCTAATGACAATGCGCCAGTTTTCACTCACTCTGTATACAAAGCCACTGTCGTCGAGAATTCGCCGAAAGGGACCGTTGTTATTAGAGTTGAAGCCTCTGATGCGGATCAGAGCTCGAATGCTGAAATTGTTTATTCAATCACTAATGTTCACGACGATGAAATGTTTGAAATAAATGGACAAAATGGTGAGCTAAAAATAATTGGTAATATCGATTACGAAAAATGCAAGCATTATCAGATTAATGTTAGAGCAAGTGATTGTGGTGGTCTAAAAGATTCAAGTAAAATAGCAATCGACGTTTTAGATGTCAATGATAATAAGCCAGTCATCAATATAATGTCAAAGTCAGCTATGTTATCAGAAGATTCTAAACCTGATACTGTTGTTACAGTTATAAATACACAAGACTTAGATTCCAATGAAAATGGCAAAGTGCAATGCTTTATTAATGAGGATTATCCGTTCGCCTTAAAGACGACCACGACGAATTTCTTCAGTTTAGTCACAGATGGTGATTTAGACCGAGAGCGCGAGTCTGATTATAACATCAGTGTGACGTGCGCTGATGAGGGCGTGCCCTCTCTCTCCAGCAGCGTCACTCTCTCCTTACAGATATCAGATGTGAATGATAACGCGCCTGTCTTTGACAAGAGCTCATATGAGGCCTCCGTTCAAGAAAATAACACACCGGGTCTTTCCATATTCACAGTCAGTGCCAGAGACGCAGATTTTAACCAGAATGCCCGTGTGTCTTACATACTGGAGGACTCGTCGGTTAACGGAGTGCCCGTCTCCTCGTTAGTGTCCGTTAGTGCTGATAGTGGAGTCATACACGCAGTGCGATCTTTCGATTACGAGCAGATCAAAGATTTCCAGTTCCGCGTAAAAGCGCAGGACGGAGGCTCCCCTCCTCTCAGCAGCAACGTGAGTGTGAAAATAACGATTCAGGACCAGAATGACAACGCGCCTCAGGTTCTGTATCCGGTCCAGTCAGGCGCTTCTGTGGTGGCTGAAATAGTGCCTCGTTCTGCAGATGTGGGTTATCTGGTGACTAAAGTGGTGGCTGTTGATGTGGACTCTGGACAGAATGCCTGGCTCTCATATAAACTGCAGAAAGCCACAGACAGGGCGCTGTTTGAAGTGGGCTATCAGAATGGAGAAATAAGGACTGTGCGCCAAGTGACAGATAAAGATGCTGTGAAACAAAGACTCACTGTTGTAGTGGAGGACAACGGGCAGCCCTCTCGATCAGCTACAGTCAATGTTAACGTGGCGGTGGCGGACAGCTTCCCTGAAGTGCTCTCGGAGTTCACTGACTTTACGCACGACAAGGACTACAACGACAACCTGACTTTCTATCTGGTCTTGGCCTTGGCTGTAGTTTCTTTTCTCTTTATCGTGTCTATCATTGCTATACTGTCAGTCAAATGCTACAGATGGAGACGCGAGCGGATGTTTTACAAATCTGGAGCGAATCTTCCAGTTATTCCGTATTATCCGCCTCTTTACGCAGACGTAGGAGGCACAGGAACTTTACAGCACGTGTACAATTATGAGGTTTGCAGAACCACTGACTCCAGAAAGAGTGATCTGAAATACGGCAGACCTTGCAGTGAAAGCATCATTAGTCTGGACACCAGCGGAACACAGACACTCACGCATGCGCACAGAGAGAGACATGAACTTTGATGATTCTGATAAGGTGAGGTTTACTGTTTTTGTATAGTAGGTGTTACTTTTTTCTTCTTTTCTTTATTTTCCCCTCTTTTCCTTTAGAGAAATCGCTTAGACTTACTGTAGACACTTTTCTTTTTCAGGAAATTCATACCCATATTTATGAAAACAGTAACTGTTTTATGTTTTTGTTTGCTATTATTGTTATTATTATTATTATTCAACATCTCTATCAGCGAGTAGTGAATAAGCAATCAGCGTTCTGAAATGAATATGCTGCATTCGTTTCGCTGTCCAAGGTGCTGAATCAAGCATACGTTGCCTTCGTTTCATCTTTCCTCTCCGCAAACATGTGCTCTGTCATACCAAATACTATTTATTAATTATATGCTGACGTCCTGTAGTGTAAAAATTGCATTGTTGAATTCGTATTACTTTTGCCTGGCAATAGATAATGTTGCCCGTTTGATTAAATACAGGACTTTTTAATCATTCTCAAACCAACACTTTGTGATTGTTGAACAGATTTCGTTACAGTTACATATATTGTCAAATTTAGATTTTGTTCATTATTATTACACAAATAGAAATTCAGGTTTTAATTTTGTGTTTTTGATTATTCTATCTCGCTGCGTAGATATCTTTTGAGTATGTGCATTTTATATATAATTTAGATGTATTTTTGTAGTAACTCAGAATGGTCTCAGAGTGCCGCTGTTTGTTAGGGGGATGAGACTGAGAGCGCATAATTCCAGTCATACCGCCCTCTCCAACTGCACTTAAGGAGGAGGAGACTGCGGCGTCTGCATAATGCACATACGGGGGTATAACACAGAGGACATCGACGCTGTAATAAATAGTCATCTATGGATCCATGTTTAGACGTTGTCTTAGAAATTCTCCACTATTTTGGATGTATTCTATTTGGAACCTGGACACATTGAGACTCTGAACTGGATACACCGTGACTTCGTTTATTTGCTCTTAAGCAAAATGTCGGACAGAACAATGGCGCGGCAAGTACTGCTGTTTATTTCGTTTCTCTCTCTCAGTTCGGCTCTCGGACAGGTCAGTTACTCTATTCCCGAGGAAATGGCGAAAGGCTCTTTAGTCGGGAACATAGCACAGGATTTGGGTTTAGATTTAAAGAGACTGAAATCGGGTAAAGCTCGTATCTATACAGGAGACAGTGCTGAATACATCGAGCTGAATAAAGAAAGAGGAGTCCTCCTTATCAAAGAGAGAATAGACCGAGAGGCGCTATGCGGACAGACAACGCCTTGCGCGCTACATTTACAGATTATTCTCGATAATCCTATGGAACTGTTTAGGGTAACTGTCGAAATTACAGACATAAATGACAATTCTCCTATTTTTAAAAGAGATGAGAGACGATTTGAGATAAGCGAATCAGCAGTTGTAGGATCAAAATTCATGCTGGAGAAAGCGATAGATGCAGACATTGGCGCAAATGACCTACAAAGCTATTTTCTACAACCTACTGATCATTTTAATTTAAAACTTCATGGTCAGAGTGATGGGAGTAAAAAGGTTGAAATGATCCTACAAAAGCCTTTAGACCGAGAAAAACAAGAAAACATGTCTCTGATATTAACCGCAATAGATGGAGGAGAACCACCGAAATCAGGAACAGTTCAGATTCATGTTACAGTGCTTGATATAAACGATAATGCTCCAGTGTTTACTAAGCCTATATATAGGGCGATAATTACAGAAAACTCCCAGAGTGGCACGCCACTCATCACTGTTAGTGCTTCTGATTCAGATAAAGGGACAAATGGAGATGTCAGTTATTTAATTGCAAACAGTGACAGTGTATCTGACATTTTTCATATTGATGAAAATGGATTGGTGACGTTAGTCGGAAAAATTGACTTTGAAACATCTAAACATTACCAAATTGATATAGAAGCAGTAGATAATGGTGGACTGTCTGATTCTAGCAAAATAATAGTCGACGTGATTGATATAAATGATAACGCGCCCGTCATCACAGTTATGTCAAAATCGAATTCAATACCTGAGGATTCTCCGCAGAGTACTGTGACTGCCATTATCAGTGTTAACGATCCGGATTCTGACAGTAACGGACAGGTTCATTGCAGTGTAAATGAAAACATTCCTTTTACAATCAAATTCAACTTCTAATGGATTTTATAGTATTGTGACAGACAGTGACTTAGACCGAGAGCGCGAGTCTGAGTATAACATCAGTGTGACGTGCGCTGATGAGGGGGTGCCCTCTCTCTCCAGCAGCGTCACTCTCTCCTTACAGATATCAGATGTGAATGATAACGCGCCTGTCTTTGACAAGAGCTCATATGAGGCCTCTGTTCAAGAAAACAACACACCGGGTCTTTCCATATTCACAGTCAGAGCCAGAGACGCAGATTTTAACCAGAATGCCCGTGTGTCTTACATACTGGAGGACTCGTCGGTTAACGGAGTGCCCGTCTCCTCGTTAGTGTCCGTTAGTGCTGATAGTGGAGTCATACACGCAGTGCGATCTTTCGATTACGAGCAGATCAAAGATTTCCAGTTCCGCGTAAAAGCGCAGGACGGAGGAAATCCTCCTCTCAGCAGCAACGTGAGCGTGAAAATAATGATTCAGGACCAGAATGACAACGCGCCTCAGGTTTTGTATCCGGTCCAGTCAGGCGCTTCTGTGGTGGCTGAAATAGTGCCTCGTTCTGCAGATGTGGGTTATCTGGTGACTAAAGTGGTGGCTGTTGATGTGGACTCTGGACAGAATGCCTGGCTCTCATATAAACTGCAGAAAGCCACAGACAGGGCGCTGTTTGAAGTGGGTTTACAGAATGGAGAAATAAGAACTGTGCGCCAAGTGACAGATAAAGATGCTGTGAAACAAAGACTCACTGTTGTAGTGGAGGACAACGGGCAGCCCTCTCGATCAGCTACAGTCAATGTTAACGTGGCGGTGGCGGACAGCTTCCCTGAAGTGCTCTCGGAGTTCACTGACTTTACGCACGACAAGGACTACAACGACAACCTGACTTTCTATCTGGTCTTGGCCTTGGCTGTAGTTTCGTTTCTCTTTATCGTGTCTATCATCGCCATACTGTCAGTCAAATGCTACAGATGGAGACGCGAGCGGATGTTTTACAAATCTGGAGCGAATCTTCCAGTTATTCCGTATTATCCGCCTCTTTACGCAGACGTAGGGGGCACAGGAACTTTACAGCACGTGTACAATTATGAGGTTTGCAGAACCACTGACTCCAGAAAGAGTGATCTGAAATACGGCAGACCTTGCAGCGAAAGCATCATTAGTCTGGACACCAGCGGAACACAAACACTCACGCATGCGCAAAGGGAGAGACTGAAGTTTGATGATTGTGAGGATCAGGTGAGAATTAGCCAATATTTAAAATGCTTTAGTGTTCCTCATATTTGTTTTCTTTATTTTCGTTTGAAATGTTGACAAGGTCGTGTCATGACGTTTCTGTTATACTATGAAATCTTTGTCCATTATTTTATGGCTTCTCTTTCCTGTGGTTTGTATTCGGTTTTTTTTCTTTTGATTGGTTGTAAGTGTTTCATGTAACAATTTGTATGTAGAAAGAAAGAAATGGCACCCTGTGGTTGTCAGGTAAGAGTTTTCTTATCAAGTAATTTTTGTCACACCTAAAATCATTCAGAGCTGCAAACTGCTGTATAAATTTGGATAGAATAACGCATACAAAATCTACCAGATTTTCATATTCATATTTTCAACAACAGTGAAAGATTTTAGATTTTTAAATCTGTAGTTTATCATTATACAATTATATGTTCTACAAATAAGTATTTCTTTGTTGAAAATTTTTATTCGCGTGTTTATTTTTAAAAGTTGCCCTGTGGTTTGCAGTTTGTACCGGCATTTTTAATATAATTATCTCTAATATGTTGCACTGTTCACTGTTTGTTCCTTTGTTTGTTTGTTTCTCTTTTTGTGGAGACGCGAGCGTTTAGGCTATAGGGTAATTTCTAGTTGGATTTACAAACTTTTTTACAATAGTGTGTGTGTGCATGAATGAGTCCCACTGCATTAGTTTCATAAAGGGAAATTATTTATTTTTTTATTTATTTTTTTATTTGTTTCTTTGTTTTGCTTTTTGACGTTTCCATTTATCACGTTTTAGTGGTTTATATATTATATATATTATTATGTATGCGAAATATATATATATATATATATATTTTATTTATTTTTTGTCGCAAAATTAACTTTATTGCTTTTTTATTTATTTATTATATCTCTTTAACAAAACAAAACGTTTTTTTTTTCTTTGTAATATTTCTCTGATGCACTAAGTGCCGCTGTTGATCAGTATGTTTGGGATTTAAACATTGTTTTTTAGATCCTCCTCCACTTTCTGACATCACATTCTGCAGAATCTCTCTTTCATTCAGACGATCTCTGTTTAACACTGAAGCATCGAGACATTTCCTGTGTTTTCGGATGAAGTTTGATATTTTTCAACCTCTCTGAATCTTTTGTTTGTTCGACTTTTCTTCTGTAGTGGACAGAGGATTTGGATTATGTCGGTTCTTTGTTTTTACGCCCAAAGAGGCGCATCTTCGACGCGGATTTCATCATGGCTAATGCAGCCTCTCGTGCTGTGCGTCTTTGTCATGACCGTTGCGCGCGGGCAGGTCCGTTATTCTATTCCAGAGGAGATGACAAAGGGCTCACTGGTGGGAAATATCGTTCAGGATCTCGGTTTGGATGTAAAGAGGCTGAAATCTGGTCGAGCGCGGATCTTTACGGAGGACAGTCGTGAGTACATCGGTCTGAATGTGGATAAAGGGACTCTGGTAGTGAAAGAGAGGATAGATAGAGAGGAGCTGTGTGCCCAAGTGTCCCCCTGCTCCTTACATTTTCAGATTATTCTAGAAAACCCCATGGAGCTGCATAGAATTGATGTCGAAATATTAGATATCAATGATCATGCTCCCGTTTTCATAAACAAAGAGATACATCTTCAAATTAGTGAATTAGCGTTACCTGGAGCCAGATACTCAATCGATAGCGCTAAAGATCCAGATGTAGGTTTAAATTCACTTCAGATGTATAAATTAAATCCGAACGACCATTTTGTGCTCAAAACCTTGTCTCACGCTGACGGTACTAAATATGTCGAAATGGTCTTACAGACTCCATTAGACAGAGAAAAACAGGAGGAGTATAACCTGATTTTAACCGCGTTTGACGGTGGATCCCCCCAGAAAACTGGAACCTTAAAAATTAACATTATTGTCTTGGATGCAAATGACAACGCGCCTGTTTTTAGTCAGTCTGTATATACAGCACTTGTAGCTGAAAATGCGTCAATGGGATCATTAGTCTTAAAGGTTAGTGCAACTGACGCAGATCAAGGAACAAATAAACAAGTTTCCTATTCATTTTCCCAAAGTAGCAAAGGCATCTCAAATATTTTTAATGTCGATCCTTCTAACGGTGATATATTACTCACTGGCCCTTTAGACTTTGAAAAAAACAAGAAATATGAATTAAATGTGGTGGCGACAGACATTGGTGGTTTAACAGATACTGCTAAAGTGATGGTGGAAATTACAGATGTTAATGACAATACCCCTGTAATTAATGTAATATCGTTCTCAAACCCTTTGCCAGAAAATTCCGCTCCTGAGACTGTGATAGCGATGCTGAATGTCAAAGATTTAGATTCGGGGAAAAATGGACAGGTGAGATGTTTAATTAATCCTAGTTTACCATTTCAAATAAGACAATCATCCTCAAATTTCTATAGTTTGATAACTGATCAAATTTTAGACCGTGAAAAAATGTCCGAATATAATATCACAATAACAGCTATTGATGAGGGCTCGCCTTCTTTCTCTACTAATAAAACACTGACTCTGAAAATCTCTGATGTCAATGACAACGCCCCTGTGTTTCAGCGTCAGTCATACACCGCATATGTGATGGAAAATAATTCACCCGGAGTCTCTGTTTTATCTGTTAAAGCGCATGACAAAGACTCTGGCAATAACGCGCGTATTTCATATTTTCTAGAGGATATTCTTGTGAATGGCGTCTCTGCCTCGACGGTTATTTCAGTGAATGCAGAGAGCGGAGAGATTCTTGCTGTTCGTTCTTTTGATTATGAGCAAACAAAAGAATTTAACATTCGCGTAAAAGCGCAGGACGGAGGAAATCCTCCTCTCAGCAGCAACGTGAGCGTGAAAATAATGATTCAGGACCAGAATGACAACGCGCCTCAGGTTCTGTATCCGGTCCAGTCAGGCGCTTCTGTGGTGGCTGAAATAGTGCCTCGTTCTGCAGATGTAGGTTATCTGGTGACTAAAGTGGTGGCTGTTGATGTGGACTCTGGACAGAATGCCTGGCTCTCATATAAACTGCAGAAAGCCACAGACAGGGCGCTGTTTGAAGTGGGCTTACAGAATGGAGAAATAAGAACTGTGCGCCAAGTGACAGATAAAGATGCTGTGAAACAAAGACTCACTGTTGTAGTGGAGGACAACGGGCAGCCCTCTCGATCAGCTACAGTCAATGTTAACGTGGCGGTGGCGGACAGCTTCCCTGAAGTGCTCTCGGAGTTCACTGACTTTACGCACGACAAGGACTACAACGACAACCTGACTTTCTATCTGGTCTTGGCCTTGGCTGTAGTTTCGTTTCTCTTTATCGTGTCTATCATCGCCATACTGTCAGTCAAATGCTACAGATGGAGACGCGAGCGGATGTTTTACAAATCTGGAGCGAATCTTCCAGTTATTCCGTATTATCCGCCTCTTTACGCAGACGTAGGGGGCACAGGAACTTTACAGCACGTGTACAATTATGAGGTTTGCAGAACCACTGACTCCAGAAAGAGTGATCTGAAATACGGCAGACCTTGCAGTGAAAGCATCATTAGTCTGGACACCAGCGGAACACAGACACTCACGCATGCGCAGAGAGCAAAACTGAATAATGAGGATTCTTTTGATCAGGTGAGCTGATGTGAATGGTTATGAATATGACTTTTTTGGTGTCCATTTATTATTACTTGCTTCATCAGTTTTATGGTTGTATACTGCACTTATTTTATCTTTTAGATTTATAATGAAAGAAAAGCTGTAGTTGCAATTTACTTTACATATAACATTTTGGTGACTACATTTTTTATACTTTATATCAAAACTATAACCTTTCGATGTTTTATAGAAAATTAGATGCAGACACGGTCTTATATTTTATTTTTTATTGCACTAAGAGATTTTTGTTCTGCGTATGTGTGCACACATGAGTGAGTCCCAATGAATTGTACCTGTTTTGCTGAAAGGCTACATTATAGTTTCTGCTTTGCTTTTGACAATTTTCTTTTCGTCATATTCTAGGTGTTCGTTTCAAAACATAATTTTATTTATAGTTCAGCAAAATTCTGCCTTAACGCAAAATAAATACTACTTTGGTCGCAGTTCATTGTCTCTTTAAATGTATTTTTTTTAGTGTAATATTTCTCTGATGCACTAAGTGCCGCTGTTGGTCAGTATGTTCGGGCTTTAAACATTAGTTTTTAGATCCTCCTCTACTTTCTGACATCACATTCTGCAGAATCTCTCTTTCATTCAGACGATCTCCTCTTTACACTAAAGCATTGAGACATTCGCTGCCTTGTTTTTTCGGATTAACTTTGATATTTTTCACCCTTTCTGAATCATCTGTTTTTAATATTTTCTTCTGGAATAGAAGACTTGGATTATGTCGGTTCTTTGTTGTTTTTACGCCCAAAGAGGCGCATCTTCGACGCGGATTTCATCATGGCTAATGCAGCCTCTCGTGCTGTGCGTCTTTGTCATGGCCGTTGCGCGCGGGCAGGTCCGTTATTCTATTCCAGAGGAGATGACAAAGGGCTCGCTGGTGGGAAATATCGTTCAGGATCTCGGTTTGGATGTAAAGAGGCTGAAATCTGGTCGAGCGCGGATCTTTACGGAGGACAGTCGTGAGTACATCGGTCTGAATGTGGATAAAGGGACTCTGGTAGTGAAAGAGAGGATAGATAGAGAGGAGCTGTGCGCCCAAGTGTCCCCCTGCTCCTTACATTTTCAGATTATTCTAGAAAACCCCATGGAGCTGCATAGAATTGATGTCGAAATATTAGATATCAATGATCATGCTCCTGTTTTCGCTAGAAAGGAAATTGATTTTCAAATAAGTGAATCTGCACTACCCGGGGCTCGATTTTCATTAGATAACGCGCAAGATCCGGACATGTAGGTTTAAATACCCTTCAGAAATACACAAATCCAACTGATAATTTTGATCTCTGAAAGTCCTATCACAGATGGGAAATGATGGATTGAAATACGTCGAAATGGTTCTACAGAGTGCCACTTAGAGAAAATCAGGAGGAGCACAAATTAACCCTTACAGCCTTCGATGGCGGCAGTCCTCAGAAAACTGGCACCGTTAGGATAAGTGTCACGGTCATAGACGCAAACGATAATGCCCCTGTTTTCAGTCTGCCAGTTTACCGTGTTTCTTTATTTGAGAATTCACCAAATGGTGCTGTAGTAATCAAGGTAAGCGCCACTGATAATGACCAAGGCGCAAACGGTGAGATCGCATATTCCTTTTCACGCAGTTCAGGAAAAGCACTTGATTTAGAACTGTTCATATTAGATTCACAAAAAAGTGGTGAACATTACCTGTTAACGGTGACCTGGATTTCGAGAAGAGGGCAAAACATTTTCAATTGCATGTTGAAGCAACATAGATGCTACGGACAAAGGTGGCTTAACTGATTCTAGTAAAGTGGTAATCGACATTATAGATGTAAATGACAACACCCCTGTAATAAGCGTGATTTCATTTTCTAACCCAATACCCGAAGATGCAGCGCCAGAAACTGTTATAGCGATGCTGAATGTCAAAGATTTGGATTCAGGGAAAAACGGACAGGTTAAATGTTCTATTGCTACAGATTTGCCATTCAAAGTGAAGTCATCTGCGCAGAATTTCTACAGTTTGATCACTGATCAAATTTTAGACCGTGAAAAAATGTCTGAATATAATATCACAATAACAGCTATTGATGAGGGCTCGCCTTCTTTCTCTACTAATAAAACACTGACTCTGAAAATCTCTGATGTCAATGACAACGCCCCTGTGTTTCAGCGTCAGTCATACACCGCATATGTGATGGAAAATAATTCGCCAGGAGTCTCTGTTTTATCTGTTAAAGCGCATGACAAAGACTCTGGCAATAACGCGCGTATTTCATATTTTCTAGAGGATATTCTTGTGAATGGCGTCTCTGCCTCGACGTTTATTTCAGTGAATGCAGAGAGCGGAGAGATTCTTGCTGTTCGTTCTTTTGATTATGAGCAAACAAAAGAATTTAACATTCGCGTAAAAGCGCAGGACGGAGGAAATCCTCCTCTCAGCAGCAACGTGAGCGTGAAAATAATGATTCAGGACCAGAATGACAACGCGCCTCAGGTTCTGTATCCGGTCCAGTCAGGCGCTTCTGTGGTGGCTGAAATAGTGCCTCGTTCTGCAGATGTAGGGTATCTGGTGACTAAAGTGGTGGCTGTTGATGTGGACTCTGGACAGAATGCCTGGCTCTCATATAAACTGCAGAAAGCCACAGACAGGGCGCTGTTTGAAGTGGGCTTACAGAATGGAGAAATAAGAACTGTGCGCCAAGTGACAGATAAAGATGCTGTGAAACAAAGACTCACTGTTGTAGTGGAGGACAACGGGCAGCCCTCTCGATCAGCTACAGTCAATGTTAACGTGGCGGTGGCGGACAGCTTCCCTGAAGTGCTCTCGGAGTTCACTGACTTTACGCACGACAAGGACTACAACGACAACCTGACTTTCTATCTGGTCTTGGCCTTGGCTGTAGTTTCGTTTCTCTTTATCGTGTCTATCATCGCCATACTGTCAGTCAAATGCTACAGATGGAGACGCGAGCGGATGTTTTACAAATCTGGAGCGAATCTTCCAGTTATTCCGTATTATCCGCCTCTTTACGCAGACGTAGGGGGCACAGGAACTTTACAGCACGTGTACAATTATGAGGTTTGCAGAACCACTGACTCCAGAAAGAGTGATCTGAAATACGGCAGACCTTGCAGTGAAAGCATCATTAGTCTGGACAGCAGCGGAACACAGACACTCACGCATGCGCAGAGAGGAAAACTGAATAATGACGATTCTTTTGATCAGGTGAGCTGATGTGAATGGTTATGACTTTCTGGTCTCCAAATATTTATTTATTCTCTTTCTGGATTTATCAGTTTTATTGTGCACTGCATTTAGTTTTATTTTTTAGATTGATCATTTATAATTTAAGAAGCTGTAGTTTAAATTTACTGTACTGACAGCATTTTCGAGACTCTACATTTTTCACACTTGTTCATATCAAAATCATAACTTTTAAATGTTTTATTGGAAATTGCATGCAGACACAATATTATTTTATTTTTCTAATTGCACTAAGAGATTTTTGTTCTGCGTATGTGTGCACACATGAGCGAGTCTCATTGAATTGTGCCTGTATTACTAGGGCTATATTGTAATTTATGTTTTGTTTTTGACTATTTCCTTTCCTTTTATTCTTAGATGTTCGGTTCAGAACATAATCTTATTAATATTTCAGCAAAAGTCTGCGTTAATGCAAAGTATATACTACTTTGGTCGCAATTCAAGTCATTGTCTGTATTGCTCTTTAACAGCATTTTTTTGTGTAATATTTCTCTGATGCACTAAGTGCCGCTGTTGGTCAGTATGTTCGGGCTTTAAACATTCGTTTTTAGATCCTCCTCCACTTTCTGACATCACATTCTGCAGAATATCTTTCATTCAGACGATCTCTGTTTAACACTGATGCATCAAGACATTCGCTGCCTTGTGTTCTCGGATGAACTTTGATATTTTTCAGTCTCTCTTAATATTTTGTTCTTGGACTTTTCTTCTGAAGTGGAATAGACGACTTGGATTATGTCGGTTCTTTGTTGTTTTTACGCCCAAAGAGGCGCATCTTCGACGCGGATTTCATCATGGCTAATGCAGCCTCTCGTGCTGTGCGTCTTTGTCATGACCGTTGCGCGCGGGCAGGTCCGTTATTCTATTCCAGAGGAGATGACAAAGGGCTCGTTGGTGGGAAATATCGTTCAGGATCTCGGTTTGGATGTTAAGAGGCTGAAATCTGGTCGAGCGCGGATCTTTACGGAGGACAGTCGTGAGTACATCGGTCTGAATGTGGATAAAGGGACTCTGGTAGTGAAAGAGAGGATAGATAGAGAGGAGCTGTGCGCCCAAGTGTCTCCCTGCTCCTTACATTTTCAGATTATTCTGGAAAACCCCATGGAGCTGCATAGAATTGATGTCGAAATATTAGATATCAATGATAATGCTCCTGTTTTTACACGCCGAGAAATACAGTTTCAAATAAGTGAATCTGCTACACCTGGGGCCAAATTTTCTTTAGATAACGCGCAAGATTCTGATGTAGGTTTAAATACCCTTCAGAAATACACACTCAATCCGACTGATCATTTTTCTCTGAAAGAACAGACGGGAAATGATGGTTTGAAATATGTTGAAATGATTCTACAAACACCACTCGATAGAGAAAATCAAGAGGAGCACAAATTAACATTGACGGCGTTTGATGGCGGCAGTCCTCAGAAATCAGGCACTATTAAAATAAGTGTTCTTGTAATCGACGCAAATGACAATGCTCCTGTGTTTAGTCTCCCCGTGTATAGAGTTTCCTTATTAGAGAATTCAGCAAAGGGCACTGATGTCGTGCACGTGACTGCAACTGATAAAGACAAAGGAACGAATGCTGAACTGACGTATTCTTTCTCACAAACATCAGGAAAGGCTTTAGAACTGTTCAATATAGATTCACAAAGTGGTGACATTACTGTTAACGGTGACCTGGATTTCGAGAAGTCAAAACATTTTCAATTGCATGTTGAAGCAACAGATAAAGGTGGCTTAACAGATTCCAGTAAAGTTATTATCGAATTAATTGACGTTAATGACAATGCACCCATGATAAGCGTAATTTCATTTTCTAACCCAATACCCGAGGACGCAGCGCCAGAAACTGTTATAGCGATGCTGAATGTCAAAGATTTAGATTCAGGGAGAAACGGACAGGTAAAATGTTCTATTGCTCCAAATTTGCCATTCAAAATACAGTCATCCGCCTCAAATTTCTACAGTGTGACAACCGATCAGTTATTAGACCGTGAAAAAATATCCGAATATAATATCACAATAACAGCTATTGATGAGGGCTCGCCTTCTTTCTCTACTAATAAAACACTGACTCTGAAAATCTCTGATGTCAATGACAACGCCCCTGTGTTTCAGCGTCAGTCATACACCGCATATGTGATGGAAAATAATTCGCCAGGAGTCTCTGTTTTATCTGTTAAAGCGCATGACAAAGACTCTGGCAATAACGCGCGTATTTCATATTTTCTAGAGGATATTCTTGTGAATGGCGTCTCTGCCTCGACGTTTATTTCAGTGAATGCAGAGAGCGGAGAGATTCTTGCTGTTCGTTCTTTTGATTATGAGCAAACAAAAGAATTTAACATTCGCGTAAAAGCGCAGGACGGAGGAAATCCTCCTCTCAGCAGCAACGTGAGCGTGAAAATAATGATTCAGGACCAGAATGACAACGCGCCTCAGGTTCTGTATCCGGTCCAGTCAGGCGCTTCTGTGGTGGCTGAAATAGTGCCTCGTTCTGCAGATGTGGGTTATCTGGTGACTAAAGTGGTGGCTGTTGATGTGGACTCTGGACAGAATGCCTGGCTCTCATATAAACTGCAGAAAGCCACAGACAGGGCGCTGTTTGAAGTGGGCTTACAGAATGGAGAAATAAGAACTGTTCGCCAAGTGATAGATAAAGATGTTGTGAAACAAAGACTCACTGTTGTAGTGGAGGACAACGGGCAGCCCTCTCGATCAGCTACAGTCAATGTTAACGTGGCGGTGGCGGACAGCTTCCCTGAAGTGCTCTCGGAGTTCACTGACTTTACGCACGACAAGGACTACAACGACAACCTGACTTTCTATCTGGTCTTGGCCTTGGCTGTAGTTTCGTTTCTCTTTATCGTGTCTATCATCGCCATACTGTCAGTCAAATGCTACAGATGGAGACGCGAGCAGATGTTTTACAAATCTGGAGCGAATCTTCCAGTTATTCCGTATTATCCGCCTCTTTACGCAGACGTAGGGGGCACAGGAACTTTACAGCACGTGTACAATTATGAGGTTTGCAGAACCACTGACTCCAGAAAGAGTGATCTGAAATACGGCAGACCTTGCAGTGAAAGCATCATTAGTCTGGACAGCAGCGGAACACAGACACTCACGCATGCGCAGAGAGCAAAACTGAATAATGACGATTCTTTTGATCAGGTGAGCTCGAGTGAATGATCATGACTATGACTTTCTAGTGTCCATTTATACATACTTTTCTCTTTCTGGCTTCATCGCTTTTATGGTTGTGCACTGTACTTCATTTATTTATTTATTTATTTTTAGATTTGTAATAGAAATTGCTGTAGTTGAAATTTACCGATAACATTTTAGTGACTATACATTTTTCACACTTCATATCAAAACCTCAACCTTTCAATGTTTTATATATAAAAAATAAATAATACAGACACAGTCGTGTTTTAATTTTTAGTTTGCCAGTTGCACTCAGATATTAGTTTTTTTTATCTTTTAAATTTTACTCATTTGTGCGCACAATGAATCGTACCTGATTTACTTAAGGGCTATATTATATGTTCTGCTTTGCTATTGACTATATTCCTTTCATCATATTTTAAGTGTTCATTTCAAAGCGTCATTTATTAATATTTCAGCAACATTCTGTCTTACAGCAAAGTACGTATATACTAATATGGTCGCAATTCATGTCATTATCTGTATTGCTCCTTATCAGTGTTTATTTATTTATATATTTAATTGTAATATTTCTCTGATGCACTAAGTGCCGCTGTTGGTCAGTATGTTCGGGCTTCAAACACACATTTTTAGATCCTCCTCTACTTTCTGACATCACATTCTGCAGAATCTCTTTCATGCAGACGATCTCCTCTTTACACTAAAGTATCGAGACATTCGCTGCCTTGTATTTTCGGATGAACTTTGATATATTTTCAACCTTTCTGAATAATTTGTTCTTAATATTTTTTCTTCAGTGAATAGAACATTTGGATTATGTCGGTTCTTTGTTGTTTTTACGCCCAAAGAGGCGCATCTTCGACGCGGATTTCATCATGGCTAATGCAGCCTCTCGTGCTGTGCGTCTTTGTCATGGCCGTTGCGCGCGGGCAGGTCCGTTATTCTATTCCAGAGGAGATGACAAAGGGCTCGCTGGTGGGAAATATCGTTCAGGATCTCGGTTTGGATGTAAAGAGGCTGAAATCTGGTCGAGCGCGGATCTTTACGGAGGACAGTCGTGAGTACATCGGTCTGAATGTGGATAAAGGGACTCTGGTAGTGAAAGAGAGGATAGATAGAGAGGAGCTGTGCGCCCAAGTGTCTCCCTGCTCCTTACATTTTCAAATCATTCTAGAAAACCCCATGGAGCTGCATAGAATTGATGTGGAAATATTAGATATCAATGATCATGCTCCAGTTTTCATGAAAAAAGAGATTCGTTTTCAAATAAGCGAATCTGCTTTGTCTGGGGCTCGATATTCAATCGATAGCGCTAATGATCCTGATGTAGGTCTAAATTCTATTCAGACATATAAATTAACTCCATCTGATCATTTCACAGTTAAAATACCTGCTCATCTCGATGATACAAAATACGTAGAAATGATTTTGCAAAAACCTTTGGACAGAGAAACTGTGGAGAAGCATAAACTGATTTTAACTGCCTTCGATGGCGGAAACCCTCAAAAAACAGGCACTATGAAGATAAACGTTATTGTTTTAGATGCAAATGACAACGCTCCTGTTTTCAGTCAGTCAATCTATAAAGCATCTATTCCAGAGAATTTTCCTAAAGGATCCTCTGTGTTAAGGGTGAGCGCAACTGATAAAGACGTGGGATCTAATGGAGATGTTACCTATTCTTTTTCACAGAGCAGTGAACGGTTATCTAACCTTTTCCAAATAGATTCAAGTTCTGGAGATATTACAGTTAATGGTCAGTTGGATTTCGAGAAATCAAAAAAATATGAATTATACGTAGAAGCAACAGACAAAGGAGGATTAAGTGATACTAGCAAAGTACATATTGAAATTACTGATATAAACGACAATGCTCCTATAATAAGCGTAATTTCATTTTCAAACCCAGTGCCGGAGAGTTCAGCACCAGAGACTGTAATAGCAATGCTGAATGTCAAAGATTTAGATTCGGGGGAAAACGGAATAGTCAAGTGCTACATTGCTCAGAATTTACCGTTTAAAATAAAGTCATCAAGCCCAAGTTTTTACAGTTTAGTCACTGATGAGCTTCTGGATCGGGAGAAGGTCTCCGAATATAATATCACAATAACAGCTATTGATGAGGGCTCACCTTCTTTCTCTACTAATAAAACACTGACTCTGAAAATCTCTGATGTCAATGACAACGCCCCTGTGTTTCAGCGTCAGTCATACACCGCATATGTGATGGAAAATAATTCACCCGGAGTCTCTTTTTTATCTGTTAAAGCGCATGACAAAGACTCTGGCAATAACGCGCGTATTTCATATTTTCTAGAGGATATTCTTGTGAATGGTGTCTCTGCCTCGACGTTTATTTCAGTGAATGCAGAGAGCGGAGAGATTCTTGCTGTTCGTTCTTTTGATTATGAGCTAACAAAAGAATTTAACATTCGCGTAAAAGCGCAAGATGGAGGCTCCCCTCCTCTCAGCAGCAACGTGAGCGTGAAAATAATGATTCAGGACCAGAATGACAACGCGCCTCAGGTTCTGTATCCGGTCCAGTCAGGCGCTTCTGTGGTGGCTGAAATAGTGCCTCGTTCTGCAGATGTGGGTTATCTGGTGACTAAAGTGGTGGCTGTTGATGTGGACTCTGGACAGAATGCCTGGCTCTCATATAAACTGCAGAAAGCCACAGACAGGGCGCTGTTTGAAGTGGGCTTACAGAATGGAGAAATAAGAACTGTTCGCCAAGTGACAGATAAAGATGCTGTGAAACAAAGACTCACTGTTGTAGTGGAGGACAACGGGCAGCCCTCTCGATCAGCTACAGTCAATGTTAACGTGGCGGTGGCGGACAGCTTCCCTGAAGTGCTCTCGGAGTTCACTGACTTTACGCACGACAAGGACTACAACGACAACCTGACTTTCTATCTGGTTTTGGCCTTGGCTGTAGTTTCGTTTCTATTTATCGTGTCTATCATCGCTATACTGTCAGTCAAATGCTACAGATGGAGACGCGAGCGGATGTTTTACAAATCTGGAGCGAATCTTCCAGTTATTCCGTATTATCCGCCTCTTTACGCAGACGTAGGGGGCACAGGAACTTTACAGCACGTGTACAATTATGAGGTTTGCAGAACCACTGACTCCAGAAAGAGTGATCTGAAATACGGCAGACCTTGCAGTGAAAGCATCATTAGTCTGGACAGCAGCGGAACACAGACACTCACGCATGCGCAGAGAGCAAAACTGAATGATGAGCAATCTTTTGATCAGGTGAGCTCGAGTGAATCGTTAAAAATATGATTTTCTGCTTTTCATTTTAACTGTCAATTGCTTTTTCTGATTTCCTTAATATTTTAGTATGTGTTTACAAACGGGTGCGTCCCAATGAATCACGCCATATTCTTCATACCTTAACATTTAAGTCGTTAAGCAAAAAAAAAGTTTTCCAATCTAACATTTGTGTTAAAAATGATTTTATTATTATTATTATTTCTTTCAATTTTAATTACGATTTGCTCTGTATCAAACCATTTTTTCAACGCAATATTTATTTTATACTCCAAGTGCCGCTGTTGGTCAGTATGTGGAGCATTTTAAACAGCCTTTCTTAGATCCTCCTCCACTTTCTGACATCATACATTCTGCAGAATATCTCGTTCATTTCACACGGTCTCTTTCTAACATTGGATGGTTGAACCATCGATTGACTCTTCTTTTTACATCACTGATATTTTACATCCTTTCTAAGTCTTTTTGTGGAAGAAGATTTGGATTATGTGGGTTCTATGTTTTTACGCCCAAAGAGGCGCATCTTCGACGCGGATTTCATCATGGCTAATGCAGCCTCTCGTGCTGTGCGTCTTTGTCATGACCGTTGCGCGCGGGCAGGTCCGTTATTCTATTCCAGAGGAGATGACAAAGGGTTCGCTGGTAGGAAATATCGTTCAGGATCTCGGTTTGGATGTAAAGAGGCTGAAATCTGGTCGAGCGCGGATCTTTACGGAGGACAGTCGTGAGTACATCGGTTTGAATGTGGATAAAGGGACTCTGGTAGTGAAAGAGAGGATAGATAGAGAGGAGCTGTGCGCCCAAGTGTCTCCCTGCTCCTTACATTTTCAGATTATTCTAGAAAACCCCATGGAGCTGCATAGAGTCGATGTGGAAATATTAGATATCAATGATCATGCTCCTGTTTTTACTAGAAAAGAGATCAACTTTCAGATAAGCGAGCTTGCAGTTCCCGGTGCTCGCTTTTCATTAGATAGTGCGCACGATCCTGATGTTGGATTAAATACGCTTCAAAGGTACACTCTAATGCCAACTGATTATTTTTCATTGAAAGAACAATCGCGCAGTGATGGTACAAAATACGTTGAGATGGTTTTGCAATCGCCATTAGACAGGGAGAGAGATGAAGAACTGAAATTAACCCTGACTGCATTTGATGGAGGAAACCCTCAAAAACTCGGAACAGTTAAAATAAGTGTCACGGTTATTGATGCAAACGACAATACTCCAGCTTTCAGTCAGTCAGTGTACAGAGTTTCTTTAGCAGAAAATGCAGCGATAGGTACAGTGGTGCTGAAAGTAAGTGCTACAGACAAAGACAAAGGAGCGAATGGTGAAGTGGTAACATATTCGTTTTCACAAAGCTCTGGGAAAGACGTAGACCTTTTTAGAATCGATGAAAATACTGGGGAAATTTGCGTAAATGGCCTTTTGGATTATGAAAAATCAAAGCAATACGAACTGAATCTTGAGGCCATGGATAAAGGAGGACTAACAGATAATAGTAAAGTGCTTATTGAATTGACTGATGTTAATGACAATGCACCTGTTATCAGCGTTATCTCATTTTCCAGTCCCATCCCAGAGGACTCCACTCCAGAAACAGTGATAGCGATGCTGAACATTAAAGATATAGACTCCGGTAAAAACGGACAATTTAAAGGCTTCGTTAATTCAGATTTGCCATTTGGCATTAAATCTTCCTCCTCAAATTTCTACACTTTAGTTACTGATCAGATTTTAGACCGTGAAAAAATGTCTGAATATAATATCACAATAACAGCTATTGATGAGGGCTCGCCTTCTTTCTCTACTAATAAAACACTGACTCTGAAAATCTCTGATGTCAATGACAACGCCCCTGTGTTTCAGCGTCAGTCATACACCGCATATGTGATGGAAAATAATTCACCCGGAGTCTCTGTTTTATCTGTTAAAGCGCATGACAAAGACTCTGGCAATAACGCGCGTATTTCATATTTTCTAGAGGATATTCTTGTGAATGGCGTCTCTGCCTCGACGTTTATTTCAGTGAATGCAGAGAGCGGAGAGATTCTTGCTGTTCGTTCTTTTGATTATGAGCAAACAAAAGAATTTAACATTCGCCTAAAAGCGCAGGACGGAGGAAATCCTCCTCTCAGCAGCAACGTGAGCGTGAAAATAATGATTCAGGACCAGAATGACAACGCGCCTCAGGTTCTGTATCCGGTCCAGTCAGGCGCTTCTGTGGTGGCTGAAATAGTGCCTCGTTCTGCAGATGTGGGTTATCTGGTGACTAAAGTGGTGGCTGTTGATGTGGACTCTGGACAGAATGCCTGGCTCTCATATAAAATGCAGAAAGCCACAGACAGGGCGCTGTTTGAAGTGGGCTTACAGAATGGAGAAATAAGAACTGTGCGCCAAGTGACAGATAAAGATGCTGTGAAACAAAGACTCACTGTTGTAGTGGAGGACAACGGGCAGCCCTCTCGATCAGCTACAGTCAATGTTAACGTGGCGGTGGCGGACAGCTTCCCTGAAGTGCTCTCGGAGTTCACTGACTTTACGCACGACAAGAACTACAACGACAACCTGACTTTCTATCTGGTCTTGGCCTTGGCTGTAGTTTCGTTTCTCTTTATCGTGTCTATCATCGCCATACTGTCAGTCAAATGCTACAGATGGAGACGCGAGCGGATGTTTTACAAATCTGGAGCGAATCTTCCAGTTATTCCGTATTATCCTCCTCTTTACGCAGACGTAGGGGGCACAGGAACTTTACAGCACGTGTACAATTATGAAATGTGTGGCACAACTGACTCAAGAAAGAGTGATCTGAAATTTGTCCGACCTTGTAGTCAGAGCATCATTAGTTTGGACGCCGGTGGAACACAGACACTCACGCAGATTCAGGAGCATAAACAGATATCCAGAGATACAGAAAATCAGGTGAGGTGTGTGGAATGAGATTGTGTTTAATTTAATTGCTTAATTCAGATTTTTTTTTAAAACTGCATTTTAAAATATTATCTTATTTGTTAATGTGTTAAAATCTACACAATTAAAACATCGCGTATGGGAGTGTGTGGAGTTTTATGCATTTTCCTTTAACTTTCCATAAGAGACTTTTGTCTTTGTTTAAAAGTGATTTTAATTGTTTCATCTTGTTTTGAAAAGAAACAGTGTGCTTTTCTCCACCGTAGGTCATTCACAACGATGTGCGTAAAAGTTGATGTTGCCGCTTGCACCCTGCTCCAGTACCACCGTTTTCATAGACAGCTTTCTGATAAAGCACCTGTGACAAGCATTTTGCAGTTCTTGGATTGAGCCCTAAGCGTCGCTGTTGGTTGATAAGGTAGTTCTGTCTGATTTTATGCATCATACACGCCTTCCGTGCCACTTTCGTATGAAAGGGCTGTGCATTTAGTACAAAGCCGTGCGCACACAAAAATTGGACGATGCTTTTAACAGACCGTGTTCTTGCTCTGGTTCATTTTTAATTAGTCACTTTAATATTATAGATTTTTTAAATCCTTTCTGCGCTGTCGAGTGGAAATTTTATATATTTTTGTTGAGAGATTAATCGAAGCGCCAACACCGCCATCAACATGAGAAAGAAGGATTGTCATTCTGCATGGCCGCCGTGTGCTCTTCTGTTCTTTGTACACTTTCTCTGTGGCGCGTACGGACAGGTCCGTTACTCCGTGCCAGAGGAGATGACACCTGGTTCATTCGTCGGAGACATAGTTAAAGACTTAGGTCTTGAGCTTAAAAGGCTGACAACGGGGAAAGCGCGGATATTTACAGCAGGTGGCCGCGAATATGTTGCGCTGGACCGGGAGAAAGGGCACATCATTATTAAGGAGAGAATCGACAGGGAGCTTTTGTGCGCTGGTGCTGTATCCGCGTGCAGTCTGAGCTTTGAAGTCATCTTGGAAAATCCCATCGAGCTCTATCGCATCACCATAGAAGTACTGGATGTTAATGACAACAGTCCTGCGTTTCCAAGAGGTGAAATTACTTTGGAAATAAGCGAGTCTGCTTCCACCGGAGCGCGTTTTACTGTGGATAGCGCAGTTGATCCTGATGTTGGCATTAACAGTATTCAGAGTTATTCAGTACATCCTACTGATCATTTTACATTAAAGACACAAAGTCGATCTGGCAGCAGTAAAAACGTAGAGCTTGTTTTGCAAACACCTTTAGACAGAGAGAAACAAGAACATTTATATTTGACTTTAACTGCTACAGATGGAGGCAACCCCAAACGCTCTGGCACGGTAAAAATCAATATTATTATTTTAGATAACAATGACAATGCTCCCATTTTCCTTAAGGACACATACAGAATATCTATCCCTGAAAACATTGCAAAGGGGTCGTTGCTGGTTACTGTTAATGCAACCGATGCGGACACTGTCTCAAATGCACAAATTGGATATTATTTCGAGCACACCACACCCAAAATCCGAGACCTGTTTTCTGTCGATCCATCCAGCGGTGAAATAAGATTGATTGGTGAGCTTGATTTTGAGGAGTCTGCTATACATGAGTTTAAAATTCAAGCTAAAGATCAGGGGGGTTTATCAGATTCCTCTGAGGTGATTGTGGAAGTTACAGACGTAAATGATAACGCACCAAAAATTACGCTTATGTCTTTTTCTAACAATATACCTGAAAATTCACCTCTTGGAACCGTAGTGGCCATGATAAATATACAAGACAGCGATTCTGAAGAAAATGGAAAGATTACCTGTTTTATTGATAGGGACCTTCCGTTTAAAATCGAATCATCTTTGACTAATTATTACAGTATCGTCACGGACTCCGAGCTAGACAGAGAAGACATATCTGAGTATAATATTACCATCACAGCCAAAGATAACGGCAGTCCTTCATTGTTTAGCAAAAAGATTTTGAACGTAAAGATCACTGATGTAAATGATCACGCTCCGCAGTTTGAGCAGGATTCGTATAATGCGTATGTGATGGAGAATAATGCGCCATCTCTATCTTTGTTCAGTGTTAAAGCGCACGACGCAGATTTGGGAGCAAACGCACGCGTATCTTACTTCATTTCAGATAATGATTTGAACGGCACGCCGATTTCGTCATTAGTTTCTATCAACTCTGACAGTGGGACTGTTTATGCAACAAAATCGTTTGATTATGAACAATTAAAAGCTTTTACAATCACAGTGAAAGCGCAGGATGGAGGCTCCCCTCCTCTCAGCAGCAACGTGAGCGTGAAAATAACGATTCAGGACCAGAATGACAACGCGCCTCAGGTTCTGTATCCGGTCCAGTCAGGCGCTTCTGTGGTGGCTGAAATAGTGCCTCGTTCTGCAGATGTGGGTTATCTGGTGACTAAAGTGGTGGCTGTTGATGTGGACTCTGGACAGAATGCCTGGCTCTCATATAAACTGCAGAAAGCCACAGACAGGGCGCTGTTTGAAGTGGGCTTACAGAATGGAGAAATAAGAACAGTGCGCCAAGTGATAGATAAAGATGCTGTGAAACAAAGACTCACTGTTGTAGTGGAGGACAACGGGCAGCCCTCTCGATCAGCTACAGTCAATGTTAACGTGGCGGTGGCGGACAGCTTCCCTGAAGTGCTCTCGGAGTTCACTGACTTTACGCACGACAAGGACTACAACGACAACCTGACTTTCTATCTGGTCTTGGCCTTGGCTGTAGTTTCATTTCTCTTTATCGTGTCTATCATCGCCATACTGTCAGTCAAATGCTACAGATGGAGACGCGAGCGGATGTTTTACAAATCTGGAGCGAATCTTCCAGTTATTCCGTATTATCCGCCTGTTTACGCAGACGTAGGGGGCACAGGAACTTTACAGCACGTGTACAATTATGAGGTGTGTGGCACTACTGACTCAAGAAAGAGTGATCTGAAGTTTTTGCGGCCCTCTAGTCAAAGTGTTTTAAACTTTGACTTGAGTGGCACAAGAACTTTGCCAAAGCAAAACAGGAATACAGAAGATGTTAGTGCAGAGGTGAGATTTCTTTATGTGACTGCTACAGTATTGCGTACAATCTTTTTTTTTTCCTTTCTAAAGTTGCCTTTCTTCATTATGTGTGCTTAGTGTGTTTGACACTAACATCAACTGCTGTTTTTGTGATGTTTAGTGGATGTATGAAGTTGGTTTTCCTCAAGTTCACACAGGTGAGCTAGCAGAGGAACCACAGGAACATGATCCACTAATGCTTCACAAACGCAAAGTTGTTTTTAACAGTAAATCTATTGATTTAAAGTGTGCTTGTGCTATTTTTATTTTTTAAAATATTGATATCTGTCATTTAGCGTATTGACATTCACACATTTTTGTGGAGCTTCAGTGTCTAAATACTTCTGTAGCTACTGTATGTTCATAGAAAAATTCAGTGGCATATAAACACAATCACTCCTTTAGAATGTGTCAGCTGTTGTCAGGAGGAGAAAACAGGAAATGCGCTCTGATCTCACAGACTGCAGAGTCGTGGGGGAGGGGTTGTGTGCTGAGAGGCGAGTCGAGGCTAATGCAGCAAAATCCAAACCAAATCTTTGTTTTCATTAGAGGATGAATAACTTGCCACACAACTGAATGCCAGCTCTGATATTTTGCATTCTCAAATATATCAAATTTTGTTTCATGCAGGACATTCTGATGGTCCAAAAGATAGTAAAGCAGAGGAGAGAGAGAGAGATGGAGGAGGAGGAGGAGGACTAGTGTTGCAGAAAGAACAGGGACACTGCATACTATTTTTTCACTCACTGACCCATTTTCTGCTTCACACACATATAATTGCCCTGATCATAGTGACACTAAAATATATACTGATACACAGACCGTGTAAATTATTTTCAGGAGAAAAGGCAAATATACGATGGTAAACAAGCTGAAGCAGGTATGGGGAGAGATGCGCTCTGCATCTCTATATAAAACCACTGCAGTGCGATGTGGGCAGCCATTTTGAGACAGAACAACTATAAGAACATCTATAAAGCTGCACAGCCCTTGCCTACAGGCAATGCAGACACACAGTTTAGAATATGAAGATCATGACAAATTAACCACATACAGACCATTGTCTGACCATTACAAGCCTTGTAAGAGCTTATAAAAAAGATTTACATGTAAAAAAAAAAGCTGAACTTGTTTAACATATAACTATCACAAATGAGCTATCACAAGTACAGAAACACACCTTGAGACTTAGAAATGCCCATGTTTTTCTACAGTAAACAGACATGCACATAATGAATTAGCTGTAGCTTCACTTGAATGTTTCACTCTGAAATGCGTCATATTACGGAAGTATATTTGCTTCTTAGGAGTCATTTCAGGTTGACTTCGTCTTTATAGCTTGTATATTTTGGTTTATTTTCCAGTGTACCCTACTTGCTTCTCTTTAATGGACTCATTATGAGTTGTGGAGCCTCTATTCTTGGCAGCACATTAAAGAAAAGACATGTGGTAGTCAGATGTCCTGCTTGCTTATGGAAACTGCTACTATGGAAAGTTGCTACTTAACCATTTTGTGACATTTTCATGTCATTTTTCTTAAATAAAATAAAAAAAGAGACACTAAATGTCTTTAGTGTCTACCGGAATTAAATGCAAAGTCAATCATGCACATACACTTTGTCTGTTGTTTGTGTGTGGCGGGCACATCTGCATTTCTTCGGTTGTGACCGTGTGAACTGTTACCCGCATTGCCTTTGGGTGTCCCACATCTGGCCTTCATTTCTCTAATCTTCAGTTCCTGGACTTATTAGTGCCTTTTCTTTAATGTACATCATAAATCCACATGCTCTTGAGCTTTGGGAGCTGTTTCCTCGCAAATCACTGAAATGGGCTTCTTGCTTCAAAGCATTCTTAATTGGCACATCGCCGTTGTGTAAAACCAATATGAAAGGTCAAGGACACTGTTTCATATGTAAAACGGTCAAGATCAACTTTGTATCCTATGTTTCGCTTTACTTTTACCTGACTGGTTGTACAGTGTTTTTGATTGTAATGCTTTCTTTGAGACACGTGTATGTTTACTTGGCTTAGAAAATGTTATTCCTAAAGTATAGCATATAGCTATCAAAGTCAGGTGTTTAAAATGTCTATTTTTTTGTGGTAGTTATAGCAAAAGGAAAGCATTTAATGTCTTTTTTGCTAGAAAAACAGTTTGTTTCCTGTCTCTTGAGCTACTCCTATTCTGCTTCTCACTTTGATGCAGCAGTGCATCTCTCCTTAAGAAATCTGTCTCTCGGGAGCTTTGTGAACAGGTGTGGTTCTCAGAACAGATTAATACAGAATGATTGTTGATTCCCAGAGGAATGCTGTTATTTTAAGCACACATGCTCTTGTATACATGTGACACAGATCGTACAGATTCATGCTGGTTTGGGGTGTCCATGTGCATCATGTGCATCTGTGTGAGTTTGTGTGTATTGTTTTGTGTGTTTTTGCAGCATGTGCGTGTGCGTGTGTGTGTCCTCATCCTGCAGCACACTGATCCTCTGAAAGGATTAAACAGGGTTTATCAAGGCCAGTGAGACAGTACACACACACACATACCTGTGTCTACAGACAGTAAACTAAAGCCACGTGGCCGCAAAGCCATTTATACTAGGTGTTTTTGTTCTGTTATATCTAAATGTGGGTCATATCTTTTGATGTTTGACTTTTTTTCTGTTGATTTCAGATAAAACTATTTAACATTTTAAAAAAAACTAAATGTAATCGTATGTCTTAATGTTTAATTTGTGTACTTTTAGCAAGTGAATCATCCCTATACAAGGGAAGCTGTCTTTCCTTCATGTCTTTTTCTCCCCTCCTGTCTTTTATTTCTCCCCATCCCCCTCTCCGCCTGCATCTCCCTGTAGTCTTTGTCTGATATATTTATGGGTTATGCACAGCCGGTCAGTCAGTGTGCAAAAAACACCCCAAAAACATGCATATTTTTTCACCACAAGCCCTTAGATTTTGGCTTTGGTCACACTGATTATATTTCTAGCTTTGTTTGGTATGATATATGAGAGCTTATGTTTGTGCCTAAGAGAGATGGTGGTCATTTCCGATGTTGTTTTTGTGGAGGATGCTTTGTTCTGTGTTTATAAATGTTTATAAATGCTCCTCTCATGGTGTTTTTCCCCCTTCCTCTTCTGGCCCATTTTCCATCCCTTGGTGGGATGATGTTGCCACGGCAACAGGCTGACTCATGGGTAGGGCTGTACCATTATTCTTGAGTCCACAGGGGGGCAGTGAAAGGTTCAGAGCTGGATGTGATGTTGTGAGGTGCTGCTCAAGGCCTTTGACACCCCTGTTATAGATGGAGGCATGCAGTGGCCAGAGATTCAGGTTTAATGTGTTGGGGGAAGGGACAAGTGTGTGTTTTTATATAGAGCATGATTGTATCAGTGGGAGTTAGAATTCTGTTCTTATTAATTTGAGTATTTTCTTCATGGTTCTTTGAATAATTCTTCTACAATAATATTTTGTTTCCATTTTATGAACAGAACGCATACTTAAAACATTAAGAGTTTGTAAATAGTACTTTTGACAATTATATATATATATATATATATATATATTATAATTGTATTATAATTAAAGGATATTCATTTGTTTCATTTTGCACATAATGTAAATATTTTGAGGGTTGGCATAATAAGAAAATCTGGTTACATTGTTCACATCTTCATGCCTAATAATATGTTTTACAAAATAAATCCCTAGATAATTTCTGAACACTTTGAGCACTTTTGCCATTGCAATAATTTCTTTCTGCAATGTCATCTGCAGTTATGATGGATGAGATTTGTGTGTGTGTGTGTGTGTGTGTGTGTCTGTGAGAGAGAGAGAAAAAAAGAGAGAGAGCAATATGAAGGAGGTTTGACTTATTAATATCTGAAGTTGCTGTTCATCAGAGGTATTTCTCTGCACGTTCTTTCTTTTCTTTTTTCTTTCATTACGATCTCTGTCTGACTAACAAACAAATGATCATGTATTTCTGTTCTTGCTAAAGTGTCTTGACCTGAAAAGGTTGCAGACTGAAGGGTTTGGTAAGTATGAGGGTCCTGCACACATCTGCTGTTGCATCATTCTAATGAAATCTGTTTTTTTTTTCATGTTCATGTTGCTGCTGATGCTGTGGTATCTTCTCCTCCTGCTCATGTGTCTGATCCATACCTGCGTCTGCAAATCAAGGTAAGAACACACAAACACACACATTTCTCACCCAAAACAGTGTTTTATTTTTGTGTTTCTTTTATTTAAAATAAGTCTAATCATACACACAATTTATTATTCCACTTCTAAAAGTAAAAACGTAGATCTGTTTTCTATAGCCACTCAGATATTTTGCATTGTATTTTGTATTCTTTAATATATGCTGATAGTCAAAAGTTTGGATACACTTCAATTAATTTGTTTCTTATTATCTTACAACCATTATTTTCTAAAGACTTTCACTTAAAAGCTTGCAATTAGTTTTGTAGACAAATATTAATGGTCTATGTATTGTCTTTACAAAATAATTTTGTTTGTTTGCTAGTTTGAGTGGATACTTAAGGAAATGTATTGTTCAAAGGTTTAGAAAATACCAATAATAAGGAATGTGTGTCCAAACATTTGACTGGCAGTAAACATGATATTCACAATAGTTATATAGGCTACATCACCTGGTCCGTTTCATTGCACCTCAAAACCTATAAACCTTATAGTATGTCACATTTTTTATATTTTCTCATTATATTCCCTTATATTTATTTGTACCATTTTTTTCTGAGTGCAGTTTGTCTGGTGTTTTTGAATACTGTACTGTTGTATTTTAAAATAGACCAGCCTACATCTGAAATTGATTAAACTTTAGAAAATGTATGGTATCTTTAAGATTTTCAGCATCATTGTAGTTTGACTGGTGCTGTTGTATGTGATAGAGCTGTCTGAGTATGTTATGTAGTTAGTCTGTGATACTAAAAGACTGTACTGTTGTTTGGATCGAGCTTATTTTCATTGTATGAAGAGGTTGCTGGGAGCTGGGAGCTGATTGGATTACAGATGGAGCCTGTGTGTGTGTGTGTGTGTGTGTGTGTGTGTGTGTGTGTGTGTGTGTGTGTGTGTGTGTGTGTGTGTTGGGTTGGGCTGCGTGCAGCAGCAGGCGATTAGCTGAGTGTCGCTGTCCGCCGCTGTAGTGCTGAAACGAGCTCTTGCATCACCCTCCTTCTCAGCGTCTCTGTTAGCAACATTTGAGATCCGTCTTGCAGCCCTCCAGTTTGCTTTTTTACAGTACTTTTATGTTTTTTGAATGTTTATATTTAAAAAAAGTGTGTACTGTTTTTGTGTCCTTTATACATAAGCCTGTATATGCGGTTGCACTGTACTGTGTTTTCCGCTCGTCCCTCCCCTCCTGCTATTGAAGCTATAGCTGCAGTTCATGAAACTCACCACAGGGCGGCAGTAAAGATAACACACAAACACACGTGCAGCTGTCAGTCACATGGTTATAATTTAACATACATTGTTTAGAGGTCTACAAATATGTCATCTGTGCGCAAATAAAGATTTATTCACACCAGGTGGCATCAGTGATTTACACCATTATATTTATAGAAACTACAAAATACCAAAATAATAATAATGATTATTGACAAATAATAGGAATGTTACCATGCAGTATATTTATACAGTTTTTCTTAAAAGAATCACATTTTAAATCACACAATAGCAACAATCAAATTAAGAAGACTTATACAGTACAAAACCTATAAACTACTATGCAGTTTCTGTATCTTTAATACTTATAAACATATTGTTGTCATAAAGAAATTTTAATAATTATAAATATAATAAATAAATAAATATAATAAAATGCATATACATATAATTGTATATAATTATAAATAGTACACAATAGCAACATTTTTGTTTGTTTTCTATAAGACAGTGTTATCATCCATTTAAATATACATAAACTGTATAGAAGTATGGTGTATAAAAATATTGCATGTTTATTACATCATCATTATTTATTTATTTATTTATTGCTATTATTGACTACATATAATAACAAAATATTTTATACAACCACCACCTTTTTTCATAATATTTGATTGGTTTAAACTCTGAATCAGCAGAACTGCTCAGACCAACACATTCATCCAGCCTCCTTCCACCATTGGTCAGAGGGAGAGAGATAGATATGCATTGTTCTGCATAACATCTGTAGACAGGAAGCAGCAGTGAAAAAAAATATTTTGGAGAAAGAGGTCTGAATACTTGTCGGTGTAGTTGTTGTGCCTGTGTCTTATGAAATATAGACAGATTTGTTACTTTATCAGAGGATTCACTAGATTCACTCTCATAAGGCCCAGCAGCACCACAGACTTTAAGGACATGATCAGTATAGATGTATTTTGGTCCTTTTGAGATTTATCAGCGGGTGAGATATAGTATGGGTACCCATATCATTAAGCTTAATGTATTTGATCAACTGGAATTATATATTTTTTGACAGATAAGTAATTCTTCTGTAGTAAGGTCTTAAAGCCTGAGAACATATTTAAAATTGTGGGAATTGCTTTCTTTTAAGCCTAGAAATATGTGTGTTTAAACCTAATAATCTGCCGTGAAATAAAAGCAATATTTAGAACATTTTGGGCACTATTCAAATATCATGAGATAGCAAAGAGGGAAAACTGCGCCGTCTAGTGGCGTGTCATTGTAATTCTCTTTTGACTTGCAGAATATTGTTTTGTATAATACTGAATATAGAATATTGTATGTATTAAATGGCTCTCGTGTCTTGTCTCGTTAGTATTTTATAATTATAAAATATATAATTGCATATTTATTACCTTGTAATGCAACATTGCCAGAGACGTCAGTAGAAGTTTTCAATGGGTTTGTGGTCTGTGGCCGTGTTCACAAATTGGCAGCGTTCCTTTGAGTCTCTAATGTTCTTTATCTCATCTCGTAAATATTTTAAACCACATGGGATCACTGGCATGTGTGCTGGAAACAGGTCGACCTGAGCTGTGAAAGTTTCTCCAAGCGCTAGGAGAAGTGTGTGAGTGTCTCTCTCGCTCTGTGTGTGTGATCCGTGTGTGTGTGTGTGTGCGTGTGCGTACACTAGGACGGACCTCTTTGTGACTCAGTCTCCGCCCTGTTGCGCAGCGGATGCGCAGCTAACTCGGGGAGTTTGGGAGAAGAGCTAGATGGAGGACTGTTTTTTCCTCTCTTGTGATTTCCCGAAAGGTTTACAGCCGTCATGAATTGTGTTAAACTTCTTCCTTCACTCTGCGCGAATCGGATTGCGTTACGCGCGACATCGTAGCGCCACTTTAATTGGAATATGGATTCTATAAGACGAAAAAGTTGAAACTTTTCCCCTCCCCGGATCGCACATAATGGAGAGGAGACGCTCGTGGCCCGTGCTCTGCCTCGCGCTCTCCCTCATGCACCTCTCAATCGCGTCCGGTGAGCTCCGTTATTCGGTACCAGAGGAACAGAAACCGGGGTCTGTCGTTGGGAATATAGCTAGAGATTTGGGTCTCAGCGCGGTGAGGATTACTGAAAGAAACCTAGAAGTCGTGTCGGGATCTAACGCGCAATATTTCGAGGTAAATACTAACGGTGTCTTAGTTATTAGAGAGACTATAGATAGGGAGCGCATGTGCGCTTTAAGTTCGACTTGCTCTTTGCACCTTCAAATACTTCTTCAGAACCCTTTAGAAATTCACAGAGTTCTTGTTCAAATTGATGATGTAAACGACAACGCGCCTCAGTTTCCAAACGTGAATTCATCACTAGAGATTTCTGAAGCGGCCGCTCCGGGAACGCGGTTCCGTCTGGAGAGCGCACGCGATCCCGATGTGGGCATTAACTCCCTACGCACGTACAGCCTCTCCAGCAGCGACTATTTTGTTTTAAACGTGGAGACTAAAAGCGACGGCAGTAAGTTTCCAGAACTCGTCCTGGAAAAGGCTCTGGACCGGGAGGCGCAGGCCGCGTTTCGCCTCTCGCTCACGGCCGTGGACGGAGGACAGCCGGAGAAATCCGGGACCACCCTCCTGCTTATTAAGATTCTGGACGTTAATGACAACGCGCCGGTGTTTGATGAGCCGGTGAAAAGGGTTAGTCTTTTGGAAAACTCTCCTCCAGGAACGCTTGTGACTAAACTGAATGCCACTGATGTGGACTCTGGGATAAACGGGAAAATATCTTACTTATTCAGTAAATATACACCAGAGAGAATACTTAAAATGTTCAGTGTTGATCCTCAATCGGGGGAAATCCGTGTTGTGGGGGATGTGGATTATGAGGAAGCGAATGTGTATGACATCACAGTTCAAGCCAGGGATGGAGGCTCTCCCGCCATGGAGGGCTCATGCAACATTAAAGTGGAAATAATCGATGTGAACGATAACACTCCGGTGGTGACATTAACCTCCCTAACCAGCCCCATCCGGGAGGATGCTGAAACCGGCACTGTAATTGCGTTAATCAGTGCAAAAGACTTAGATTCTGGGGATAACGGAAAAGTCACACTTAGAGTATCCCCAGGGCTTCCGTTTAAACTAAAGTCAGCCTTTGGAGAACACTACACACTTGTGACCGATGGACGTCTAGACAGAGAAGTCATTGATGAGTACACTGTTGTTGTCACTGCGACTGACTCTGGCTCGCCTCCGCTATCCTCTCAGAAGACTTTTGCGGTCCGTTTATCAGATGTTAATGATAATGCTCCAGTGTTCTCACAGAACTCCTACTCTGTAGATGTAGCTGAAAATAACGCTCCTGGTACTCCAATAGCAACCGCTTCGGCATCAGACCCGGACGTCGGAGACAACGCCCGATTGTCATACTCCATCCTACCGACCACCATCCACGGCAGCCCCATTTCCTCATACGTCTACATAAACCCCGAGAATGGGAACATCTTCACCATGCGCTCTTTGGATTACGAGCAAATTAACGCATTCAAGATCGAAGTGCAGGTTTGCGATGCTGGAGCGCCGCCGCAGACATCTAATGTCACCGTTCATGTTTTTGTGGTCGACCAGAATGACAACCCACCCGTCATCCTTTACCCAACCCACTCTGAAGACGCAGGGGTCCAGCTGACCGTCCCGCACGGTGCCCCTGTCGGCCATCGCGTTAACAAGATCACCGCCGTTGACCCCGACAGCGGCCACAACGCTTGGCTCTTCTACAGCATCGCTCCAGGAGACGATTCATCGATGTTTCACATTGAACCGCACACAGGTGAACTGTGTACCGCACAGAAACTCATGGACGATGAACAGGGTGGTAAAACCCACCCAGCTTATAACTTCATAGTGATTGTGCAAGACAACGGCCAGCCAGCTTTGTCCACTAGCGTTTCGGTTACAGTTATCGTTGAAGAAAAAAGCGCGGACAAATCCACAGACTTCCGTATAACGCCACATAAGGGGACAGGAATGACAGACGTCACTCTGTACCTCATCATCTCATTGGGCTGTGTGACGTTGGTGTCACTTTTGACCATGACGGTGCTCTTGGTACGGTGCATCAGGCACAAGGGCGGTTCAGCGTGCTGCTACTCCAGAACAGGCTTCAGTTCCAGACACTCCTACCAGCAGAGAGCCCATAAGGACCTTCACCTCCAGCTTAACACTGATGGACCCATTAGATATATGGAGGTGGTTGGAGGGCCTCAGGAACCTCACACAAGGACCTACAGGCCCTGCTACTCAACACTCTCCAACAGGAGTGACTTTGTGTTTGTCAAGACTCCCATGTTGAGTCATAACAACACACTAAACATGACTTTGACTAGGAAGCACTTAATGAACTCAGCCAATGAGGTGAGAGCATACTCATGCCCACAGCCAATCAGATTCTTCACTGTTGAGTCACTAATGGATTTTTCACTACCTCTCAAAAGTTTGGATAATTTTTTTTCATCTTTTTGCTCTTGATTTGCTAATGAGCTCATTTGCTCATTTATTTGCTCATATAAATTAAAATAACTTTTTTATTCTTTTAAAACAGAATTTATTCTTTTGAAGCAAAGCTGAATTTTCAGCATCATTACTCCAGTATTCAGTGTCACATGATCCTTAAGAAATTATTCTAATATCCTGATTTGGTGCTGTATTATCGAGTTGATGTTGGTGCTCAAATCTTAATAATGGTTCTTATTATCAATGTTGAAAACATTGCTGCTGCTGAATATATATATATATATATATTTGTGTGTAAATTCATTTTTTCAGGATCCTTGGATGAAAAGAAACTTCAAAATAACAGTATTTATTTGAAATATAGATATTTTGTCACATTGCAAATGTCTTTATGGTCCTTTTGATCAGTTTAATATATCCTTGCTGAATAAAAGTATTGATTTATTTTTTATCTTAACTACCCAAAACATTTAAATGGTAGTGTATCACAGTTCCCACAAAAATATCAATCAGCATTGTTTTCAATACTGATAATAATCAAAAATGTTTAATGAGCAGCAAATCAAATATCAGACTTATTTCTGAAGGATCATGTGACACTGAAGACTGGAGTATTAATGATGCTGAAAATTCAGCTTTACATCACAAGAATGAATTACAGTTCAAAATACATTCAAATAGAAAACAGTTATTTTAAATTGTAATAATATTTCACAATATTACTATTTTACTGCATTTTTGATCAAATAAATACAGCCTTGGTGAGCAGAAGAGATATCTCTCAAAAACATTAAACAATTGCAGTTAATCCAAACATTTGACCGGTAGTACAGGTGAAAAAATATATCAGGTAAAGTTTCAGCCTTAGAGCTGGTTATTAAACGCGTTGAAGCCTATTTTGTGTTCTCTCTGGCTTCTCTGAGTTTGTTGAGGTTTTATGAGCATAGTTTTGTTTCATATGAAGCAGCTGGGTAATTTGTTAAAGATGCTTCAAGTGTACGTCATAGTGCCGTTTTTATGATTTAGTAACTGGCTCCCAAAAGCTGCAACAGACTGGCAGGGTGTGAGCCCTGTGACTAAACAGGAAGAGGGAGGAAGAACAGAGGAAGAAGATGTGGGATCACAAAGGAAAAGGCTGTAGATATATTAAGAACGAAAAGAAAAGCATTTAGCAGAGTCTGGATGGTGTCAGACAAGAAGGGAGGAGAAAATTAAGACACAGTAAGGAAAGAGGCTTAGAGAGTATTGCAATAACATGAACTTTGGGATTTTAGAGTTGGAAACATGGTTGTCAGAGAGAAAAAACATCTAGATTAGTGGTTCTCAACTATTTTTGCTTCAAGACCCAGATTTTACATTCAACATTAAGTGGAGACACCCAAATTGTTTATTGTACAAAAGTAAACATAAAAGACTTTGTACTGGAAAACAAGACAAAAAAAAATGCTGATTAAGGAAACATTTTTTGGAGTTCACTGGTTAAGATGAAAGATATGAACAGAAATATGGAGCAGACATTGTGAGTGCACAGAACAGAAACTCTAAAGTAAGGTTGAAAGAGACATGGATAACAGATGGACAGGAAGAGGAACAGACTGACAGACAGAAATGAGGATTTGGATGGGGGAAGGAAAAGGCGGGAATATGACGGATGGATAGAGAGAGAGAAATAGGAAGTAGGTAGTAGAAGAAAGAGGTGGTGGAATAACAGGATTCCAGAGGTCATTCATTGACCCCTGACTTCCTGTTGTGCTGAACTCATGTTATTGATTCCACACGTCTGAGTCACATGACCTACATCTGGGATATCCCATAGTGAGTCAGTTCTCATTTACATGAGCTCTTGCGTAGGATTTGTCAGTTTCTTATTGCAAGTTCCTCCTGTGTTTCTTTAGCATGCAAAGCGGTTATTTGTAGAGTTTTAGTCAAATGTTATACAAGTTTGCTGTTTGTTGAAACTGAATTCCTCCGTAATCTCCTGTGTTTATGTCTGTAGGGGATGAGCCTCAGAAATGGAGATTTTCCTCTTTCTTTCTCCCATTCTCTCTGTTTGGGACCTAATGTCCCATCTCTAAGTCTCTTGAGAGTCATTCTGTCTCTTGGGTCGCTAGGCTGCCATCTGGCTCTGCTATCATGACACGTGCTCTCTGTGTGTGTGTGTGTGTGTGTGTGTGTGTGTGTGTTTGTGTGAGGAGGTGGGCATGTGAATTTCAATAGAGATGGAAGAATCACTAATGGACCTGAGGACAGAGAGACGGCTGTGTGTGTGGTCCTCTTGGTCCATAGCAGATTCTAGACCTACAAGAATGATTTTGGTAATCCTGTGATAGTTACTCTTCATGGTTTCTTACCTTTTCTTTTTCACCCTGTCAAAAACATTTTTGACTTTCACTTTCCTTTTACCATCTTTCTTTCCAACTTTTTTAAGAGTGAATCTCACATAATCTGTCCAAAAAAATGTCTAGATCATATTTTGCTTAAAGAAAACTTTTAGAATTTAAGAAATGAGAATCTCTTGCCTTTTCTTGACAATTGCGGACAGTTGACTTAATACATGCAGTAAATCGTATTTTTAAATTTTAAATATTGAATAAGAATCTAATGAGAATGACTCAGCTCAGCTCAAAAATTTTAAGTTACAGTAATTTGTATTTGTAAAAATGTGAAATGTTCCTAAATATTCATAATTCTTTATTTTTACCTTTTGTTCTTTTGTTATAATTTTAGAAATGAGAATCTAATTTCTTTAGAAATCAAATCTCTTGCATTTTCATTAAAATTAATGCACAACCTACTTCAAGTTCTCATTATTGTAATGCAAAAAAATATGCATTAAATTTATTTTTAAAATATTGATTCGGAATTTAATGAAAATAATCACAATTAAAATATCCAAAACAAATGACAGTAATGATAAATCTGTTGGAAATATGTTTAATTGTAAAAATATTATACTTTTTCATCTTTTACTTTTGGTTTGAAGGTGTAACGTGTCCTGGACATATTTATGTGAAATTCATCTGTTTATATGCCAATAGTTATAATACATGCCAGACAGTTTTATGAGCCTAATCTGTTGGAAAGGCTCCAAACTACCACTGACCAACACTCTGTCTATAGATTTGTTACTTTCTGGATTTGTTGACTTTCTACAGTCATGTTATGACAGTAAACATATTTCATGACTTTCTGCCAAATTTGTCCATGTTTTTAGTTTAACCCATTTCACTTTGATCATGTTGCCATTGCTTTTCTCTGAAGCTCTTGTAGTGTCCTACTTTTATTCTATTTAGCTGCAACCATCCTGATCAGTACAATCAGACTGTGGTTGGTTGGACTAAGTGGTTTTAGCATTTTGCTGTGTGGTTGCTAGGGAGTTTTGGGCGGTTGCTAGGTGGTTCAAGTCAAAAGAGTACACATTAAGTCATTCATTAACTCTGTCAGGGTTTCTAGTCATATGCATCTGCCCTTCTGTTTCTAGTGATAATGTGTGTACAGTTTATACAGAGAGCGGCCTGCAGTGTTTACAAGTTATACAAAGAAAAATAGATCTTTCCGGAATCAGGTAGCTTCCTGTTCAGTGTGTAGAAAATGGTCAGGGATGTTTCTATTGTGTGGTCAGGATATATGTCACATACAGATGTTTTCCATGTGATCTATGAGGACGGATGTCTTGTATAAATCTAGTTTGTTCATTCACAGGATCTTTCAGAGTTGATATACTGACCCAGATGCTCCTGGTTCATGTGTGTGTGTGCCAGATGTAAAGCTACAGATTAAGACTGAAGGATTATGAATTATAGTTATAATAAGAATATGTAACTCGTCTAAGTTGTTTGAATTGTTGAATGTTTGAATTTATCGCAGTCCAGTGGCTTTGAATGTGGCTCATTCAAGTATAATTAAGAGTAGGATGATTCCTTTTATTATACTTTTTTGTTGTTGCTGCTCAAGTTTTAGCATGACTGATTTGATACACACGTTTTGCAATAGTTCAAATGTGTGTATTTTCATACATACAGTAGGTGTGCTTCATCCTGCTTCAGCATGTGTGCAGAGCATTAGTGTGTGTTTACAGATGTCATAGAGACATTTAGGCGTATTTGGTGTGTGTGTGTGTGTGTGTGTGTGTTTGGGAGTGTGACACACCTATTGTATGTTATTTGTATAAATATTCAGTATGTAAATAGAATTTTCTGAGGGGACACTTCCCACCTGCAGCTGTGACCTTGAGACCTGAAATATAGTTCGTTACAGGCAGTGTTGGGTAAGTTACTTTCAAAAAGTAATTAATTACAGTTACTAATTACTTCATCAATATTGTATTTAAATTACTTTACTAATTACTCTGTCTGAAAAGTAACTTAGTTACTCAATAAGTAACTTAATTATTCAAATTGCTAATTAGGCTACATCTTAAAATCCCTATAAACCTTAATAGAAATTAAACTCTGTATTCGTTCAATTTGAGTCAAACATAGAATAGTTTAGCCTTTTAGCTTTAAAACAACTGTAATACTTAAACATTTTTAAATTTTTTTTTTTTACCTTCTTTGGTTAGCAAACAGAACAAAAAAGCTTAAAAGTTAAACAATACATTTCAGTTTGGCAAGATGTTCAGTAAAAGCCCAACTAGTAAAATCCGTACAGATTTATGTAAGAATAACATGTTAACTAGGTAAGAATAAATTACAGAAATGATTTGGGTGCGTGTCTTGGGGAAGGGGCGGAGTAAACAAAGGCTGCACCTGACTTTGAAACTTGCAGCGCTCACACACACACACAAACGAAATCGTATGCCTGATGAAAAAATATATATTTAAAACACGTTCGTATTTTAGAAAATGTAGTTAATATTTGCATATTTGCATCATCCAGCGACCCACCTGCAAATAATCAGAATGCATTTTTTATATTACCCGACCCGCGGATTATCCACAGCGCCCGCGGATATAACCGCCATCCGCGCATCACTACTGCGCAGATATCAACAGCATCACTGGGTTGTAAAGTGAGGGAATTTGTATGTGTCGATTGTGTGAGAAGGATGCAAGATTGCAACCGGACAACCTTGGAATATATTGACTTGATTATTCATATAATGAGGTTTGGGCCATACTTACAGCAAACGGAGGTGAATACGCCCAGTGCAAACATATAAAATAGCAAGATTAAAAATACGGGAAAATATTTAAAGAGACATTAGTGTGTGTAGGTTACGAGAGATAGTAGGCTACCTCAGTTTTATACAGATTACATAATCAGATAATATTCGTTTTCGATTTTAATTCGTTAATTTAAACGTAGACACTTCATTTGGTGTTGTCAGATACAGGAAAGACTGTACCTCAGTTTTATATGATTACATAATCAGATAATATTCGTTTTCGATTTGAATTCGTTCATTTAAAAGTAGAAACGTCAAGCTTTCAGATACAGATAGGGAAAGACTGGTCTGCTTTACTTTCATAGGGATTACATAATCAGAAATATTAGTTTTCGACTTGAATTTGTTCATTTAAAAGTAAATTCAAGCTTTTTAGATTCTATTGATTTTAGTCTTATATGTATCTGAGTATTTAAGGTTTCTCTGTGAATCAGGAAGATTGAAAGTGAACGAGCTGGCACGCGGAGGTTAAAGCGCGGCATTCAATTTGATCTTTAGACGGTAAATTTACATTTCAAATTCAATATTGATTTTAGAACTGTTGAAATTATTTACTGTTGTAACGCAAGTACTTTATAAGTAACTGTAATTAAATTACCTAAAAATGAACAGTAATCCCTTACTTTACTTTTTCAGTGGATAAGTAATTTAATTACAGTAACGCGTTACTTAGTAACGCGTTACACCCAACACTGGTTACAGGTCAAGTTGTGTGACCTCATTCTGATCACTATGGCTGTGGTGAATCTTGAATTAAAAATGGAACATAATAAAGTCTTATGGCAACAATGTAAGAGCACTGTTTGAAAAGCTAATTGTTTTAACTGCATACTGTTTTAAAACATATACTCATAAGAAAGCCAGATACCTCATTATGGAAGATTTGGCTTTATTTTCTGACATTCCTGCAGGTGGATGTAACCTTCATGCGCACTCGCTCTGAACTCTTTGTGTTCTTGCCGAATGAGTGTTTTGTGCACATGAGAATATGCAGGAATGACTCTGACCCTGAATGTGACTAATGTTGTGATTGTTCTGATTAATCTGATGTGGTTTAGTGTATAATGTTCTGTGTGCAGAGTGAGGCGTGTTTGTGTTTGGGTCAGAGTCACCTGTGCTCTGTTTGTGAGGTTTAGGATTGTGTGCTTATGGATTCCTTGGCTATTTGGCTTTACTTTGTGAATAAAATTGTTCACAGACATGACCTAAATAGGGGGGAAATTAATGATGTCTACAAATTTAAAAAATATGTAAATTATTTTTTCCCCTAAACTTAAATGCTTAAACTTTTTCTCATACTGGACGGTTTAGGTTAGTCTTGTAGTTATTGCGTTTACGATTGTGTGTTTATTGGTTTACCTGCCTATAGCACACACACACAAAAATGTCTCCAAAAGTAGTCTAAATTGGGGAAAAGCTATCTCTCTCTATATATGTAGATAGATAGATAGATACATAGATAGATAGATTGTCCCTTGTTTTGTTTTGTTTTGTTCTAAAAATCCTAAACATTTCTTTATACAGTTCGGGTTTAGGTTAGTAGTAATTAGGTTAGGTGGTCTAAATCAGACCAAAAAATTAGGGTTGTATACAAATGTTTACTTGGCCATACTTTGTGACCAAAATTGTCCCCAAAAGTAGTCTAAATTCGAGTTTTGTTTTGTTTTGTTTAGAAAATGTATTTGATTTTTTTTTCATACAGGTCTGGTTAGTAGTTATTAGGTTAGGTTGTCTAAATCAGACATAAAAATAGAAAAAAAGTAGGGATGTTTACAAATGTAAAAAAAAAATGCTAAACTTAAAAAAAATAAAAATACTGGTTGGTATCAGAGTATGTGAGTGGAGCGGTGTGATTTTTACTGGAGGGAGGAGCGGATTTTTTAAAAGTCGGAGCATCGTGGTTTTCACTCGCTCCACCACCGCTCCATCACGAGTACAATTCATGCCAACGGCCCGTAATTTAACTGCATATTTAACAAGAATTCACATGTTAAACATATTTAGCTAGCTTGATAGAGAAGGATCGCTCAAATCAGAAAGAATGTGAAGGTTTTGATGATGGCAATGGACGTTAGCTGGAAGTTAGTTCTCAAGGAATTTGTTTGTTCCTTCTAGATACTGAATATGTTCATATTCAGGTGAAAGCATGATTTAAACAGGTACAAGTTACAACACTTATTCACATTCTCTCTCAATAATGCATTCAAACAAATGTAATCTTACAGTGCTACTTCATCTGTATCTGATTTCGACTGAGCAGAAATCGGTAAGAAATGCAGCGATCCATAGGTAAAACAACTAACGAAAACAAACTGTTATTTTCATCACAAACTAAATTTGCAATGCAAAAAGCAGCAATTATATCTTTTAATGCTGACAACCATGTTATTAGCTCATGTGGTTGGAAAAAAGTTTGCACACTATGTTCCAATAAGCCACTTTGAAACGCTCCTGTTATTTTATTTATTTTCTTTTTTCTTTTAATATACATTATGAACAGAACTGTGATATTTCAAACATACTGAAATACTTTAGCCGCGGAGTGAAGGCAGAGCGGTGTTTCTGATAGCAGTGAGCGAGGAGTGGAGCAGGAGCGAGAAAAGGTGAACCCGGAGCGGAGCTGGAGCGGAGTGATTATTAAATGCTCGGAGCGTGGAGGGGAAATTGTTGCCGCTCCACTCCGCTCACATACTCTGGTTGGTTTTAGGTTATTAGGTTTACAAATGTGTGTTTATTGGTTTACTTGGCTATACTTTGTGACCAAAGTTGTCCCCAAAAGTTGTGTAAATTGGACCGTTTTTTTTATTATTATTAATGCATTATTTTACAATAACTAGATTACTAAAGCCGACCTGTATGAGAACACATTTAGTACTTTTAGAAAAAAAGAAACATTTTGTGTAAAACAATATTTTGTATAACTGTATATAAAACAGTCAGCCCCCATTTATATAGATCAGTAAGCATATATGTGACCCTGGACCACAAAACCAGTCTTAAGTCGCTGGGGTATATTTGTAGCAATAGCCAAAAATACATTGTATGGGTTAAAATTATTGATTTTTCTTTTATGCCAAAAATCATTAGGATGTTAAGTAAAGATCATGTTCCATGAAGATATTTTGTAAATTTCCTACCATAAATATATCAAAACTTAATTTTTTATTAATAATATGCATTGCTAAGAACTTCATTTGGACAACTTTAAAGGCGATTTTCTCAATATTTTGTTTTTTTTGCACCCTCAGATTCCAGATTTTCAATTAGTTGTATCTCGGCCAAATATTGTCAAACCATAAATAACAAACCATACATCAATAGAAAGCTTATTTATTCAGCTTTCAGATGATGTATAAATCTCAATTTCGGAAAATTGACCCTTATGACTGGTTTTGTGGTCCAGGGTCACATATGTAAGTGTTGTGTGTATTGTCTTAGCTCAGCTGATGTTTGTCTGGCATTTGTGGCTGTTGATTTTGATGCAAATATTTCCTGTGTGCCTGTGCGTGTGTATTGTTTGTTGTCTTGCCTTTTTTCTTGTTGAAATATGTGAGAATATGGAACTAAATGGGCTTTAAGTTCTATTTAATGTGACTTTCTAACAGTTAATTTAAGTAAGACTTCAGTTGTTTGTTAATTTGGTCTTGATTAGCTAATTTGGCAGTGCTCCATTTCACTGCACAATAAGACAATGCAGATGAAAAAGTATTTAAATTCTAGAACTGAAAAGGCTTTTATCATTGGTGTTTTTTAATCATATATACTGTATATGTTTATTTTGGGGTTTGTGATATTTTAAAGAGATAGTATGCAGTGTGTGTGAGTGTTTACTGTCCTGAGGATGGAATCACAATGGTCTTTCTGTCTTTGGCCCAATTAGTCACAGAGCTTGTTTCTCGTTCAGTGGAACAATCCTGAACTATCTCTGAAAGTGTGTGTGTGTGTGTGTGTGTGTGTGTGTGTGCGCGCGCGTGTGTGTTCAGACTGAAACGCTTGAATTCCTGCTCATCCCAGCTGTGTTTCAGACGCACTATCATTATTAATTGCTCTGTATATGTGTGTGTAAATAACCGTAACTTATTGAGCACTCATCCGTTTCAAATGAAACCTCTCTAGAAGTCATTTGTCAAAGCTGCTTCTGACATTCATTTAGACTTTATCGTACTCATGTTTCATTTGGCACTATGTAATAAAGTGAACAAGTCTCTTGTGCTCTTGGTTTGGCCACATGCTGCGTCCTCAAGGTCACACTGACGGCCGTCACCGCATACAGGATACACTCTTACATCACTTCTCTGTCCTCATGGCAACAGCGAGGTCACACAAATAGACTTGCAAATGAATGGTGCTGGATTTTTCTTTTCTTTTTATATGTCATTACTCATGCTTTCCTTTTGTCTCTTTACAGCAAAAACCACCCAGCGCTGACTGGCGTTTCACCCAGAACCAGAGGCCCGGGCCCAGCGGGTGAGTAACACACACACACACACACACACATTCACTAAGATTTGCATTATGTAAAGGCAGAAAGTCACCTCTTTTGAGAGCAGAAACATTTGCATTGAGTAAATGGTTAGCACACACACTGAGGTGCATATGTACATGTGTGTAAAGAGTAATAGAAGACATACAGAAATGGATTTGCATGTAGATTTGCTTGTGTATAAGAAATATAGGCTGTTAATGTATATGTAAGACAGGTATAATGCAATTCCAAAGAGAAAGAGAGAAGCCAAAAGAGAAAGAAACTAGCTGTGCTGAATCTTAATGTTCTTCTCCTCTTAACAAAATGGCTGCTGTTTTTCATGCTCTTTCCCCTCCACCCCCAACACTTCAATCTGCCAAGAGAAAGAGAGAGAAGGCCAGAAAGAGTAAAAGAGGGGGACAGTGAGGTTTATTGCCATGCTAATGCCTGTTATGCATTGTGCTGAAACTGATTGGAACTATTAAGATGCCAAAGAGCTTTGACTATTTCAGTGTGATTGACAGCGAATCGTCCAATCAGATACTCTTTAGGGGGAGGGGGTCAGTCGCAGGCAGCCAATAGGGTCCAGATTATCTTGTGTGCCAGTGTTCACGGCACATCGGTTTCCATAACAGACGTTACACAACACATTCCAGCCTGACAGGACCCCGTTTGAAAGAATCCATTTGGAAGAAATTAAATCTTTTTGTTTAGTTTAAATTGGCAGCGCTACATATATCGCAGCAGGCCCAAAGATCTGTGTGTTGTTAGCGGGGTTGCACTGTAACTTGTAAATAAAACAAAGATAATTGTAGTATGTTTTACAAGAAAATACTGTTTCAGTCTTTCATGTTTAATTTACATGCTTGTCATTTTTATAATTATTTTGGTATTTTCTTGCAATTTTTGAGTGAAAATAGTTTCAAAGTTTCAGGGTATAGGTAACTAAAACCATAAAAACCCCACTTGAAATAGTGAAATAAATACTGAAATAAAATAAAATATTAAAAGAACCTACCAAGTTACCAATGCAGCATTTCTCATTTTCATTCGACTTGATGTACTAAAATAAGTAAAAATAAAATAAATAAATAATAAATATAAATTATAAATGCATATAAATATAAATACATAAATATTATTACAAATTATATATATATATATATAAATTCACAAATAAATAACTAATAAAAATGACAAAAATAAAATAAAAATACTAAAATTCATGCTAAATATATAATAAAAACTATTTTAAAATATTAATTAAATCTATAATAGTATATCAATGATACTAAAAGAACACAGTGCTTCAGTTTTAAACATATTTTACCTTAGTTTCTGCCAAATTACCATAGTTAATATCAGTCTTTTCTTTCAGTTCCTTCAATCCCCAGTCTACACATGTAAGATGGACGCCGCCGAGCAGGCTGAGGTATTGAAGTGTAGCTAGCGTCCCTGCTCATTCCTGTAGGATCAGGTTCCTCATCTGAGACTATTGGTGCTGCATTAGTGTCCAATAGTGATGCTGGGGCCCTCAGGGGCCGTTCTGCTCATAGAATAGAATAGAAATCCTTGTGTAGAGTTGTGTACATTAGTATCTTCGACCTTGTTGCAGCGCATCCCACGGTTTTGGATTCATGAAGGGAATTGCACAACAAATAATGACTTAATGTCCTTTGTGTAAACATTTGCAAGGGGTTTTATGAATGAATAGCTACAAACAATGACATCTTGGACCATAACATTCAAATTTTTGACAACTCACCATCTGGTCCACAGGAAGTGATTATCTGACCACAGGATGTGATAATGCTGACCACAGGAAATCTGATTTCCTGCAAGTGTGATGAGATGCTGATTGTGGAGAAATGAGGCATCTTATCTTCATGCTACTAAACAGGAACTCGTGTCTGTCGTCCTGAAGTGTTGTGCCAGGATATGGCGAGTTAACTCGGTTTGCATTGTTCTATGTTTAAAAGTGGTGATGGTTAAGTGGTTAAGGATCTGAACTGGTGGCACAAATGTCTCAAGACAGTTTGATCTCAGTGCTGTCAGTACTGATGCATCATATGAACTGAATAAATCACTGCTCTGGTTCTCATTAGGGTTGTTCGCTCTAAAACAACATCACCCTGTTTTTCCCTCATCTTGGCACTGAGAGTTCATCTCTTTTGAAATGCTTGGCAAAAACAGTGTCTTTCCCTCCTCAAATGTCTTTCTGCCCTTCATTCCTTCTGTCACTTTTTCCTTCACATGCTTAAATTCCAGTTTTTGTTCTTCCTGATCTTTCTTTGTTTCTTGCTTTTCCCAGTGTCCCTTCTTTTTCCCCCACTTTTTTTCCTGTCTTTGAGTCTGTTTTCGTCGTCCTCTCCCACCCGTCCTGTGGTCGTGTCTTGAATGCAGATGTTGTGCTGTGCCTCTGCGGTTGAATTGTCTGGTGTCTGTGGTGATAGACTGTTTTACAGCCGCTGGGCTCATTTAAGACAGGAAGTGAGACCCCACGAGACCCTGACTTTAGAGACAGATGGCTTTTAGCATTAGCATCTCATCCTCTCTCTGTGCTGGAGGAGCTTGTTAGGAATTCATACTTATTTGAATTGTGTCCATACAGACTGTGAGATGGTGGGTTCAGTGGTTTTGTCCTGTTTGTTGTGACCTGATTTTTCCAGCATCTGTGTTCATTTGCGTTCAACCAACTGAAAGGCTTCCGAACAGTAAACAGGCTGCAGTAACAAGCTAATTATTTACCTTTTGTTTGTTAACTGTCTGTAATTGTTATGCATTTTACACACATTTTTTTCCTGATTTTATAAAAAAAAAAGCCTGCTTTGCATAATGGTAATTTAATAAGTTGTTTATTATTATTAATTATAATTCATTATTTTCACTTTGGTTAATGGAACTGATCTAGATCTATTTTGGGGTCAGTATGATTATTTTACTTCTTTTTTTTTTAAAGAAATCATACTTTTATTCAGCAAAATTGCATTAAATTGATCAAATGTAACAGTAAAAACATTTACAAAAAATCTACTTGATGTTGTTTTGAACTTTCTATTAATCATAGAATCCTGAAAAAACAAATGTATCACTGTTTCCACAAAAATATTAAGCAGCACTTTATATATTAACTCTTTTTAAAATTAATAACAGGAAATGTTTCTTAAGCAGGAAATCAGGATATTAGAGTGATTTCTGAAGGATTGTGACACTGATAACTGGAGTAATGATGCTGAAAATTCAGCTTTGTATCACAGGAATAAAGTACATTATATAATATACTCAAATAGAACGTGGCTATTTTTAATTTAAAAAATATTTCTTAATATTACAGTTTTTACCATATTTTTTGATTAAATAACTGCAGCCTTAATGAGCAGAATACATTTCTTCCAAAAACATTTATATATAAAAAAATCCTTAAAGTTTTGAAGGGTAGTGTGTTTCCTGATGTTACTGGAATCTCCATTATTCTTCCCACACACAGAGAAAAGACATCCGGGATGTTTTTTTATGAGGAACAGCGATTTTGTCCTTTGTTCATGTAGCCTTTACTAATGAAGGAAAGTTTTTAATGTTTTAATTAACACATTATGTCCTGTTTGTGGCGCTGTACTCTTCAAAACAAAACTCCTGTGTTTGTGGGGAATTAATGGAGGTAAATTGGAAGTGTATTTGTTGCTTTTCCTGGTTACCGACAGCAAAGCAAGCTGCATGTAATGAGGTGAATTTTAGTGCGATCAGGGCTTTTGTTCACCGTGGATGCAAATTGCAGAGTTTTTAAACAAGCCTTTGATGATCAAGTCGCCGCACATGGAAATGTTCAGTGGTTTTTGTGCATGTGCTGTAGTTTTCAGCAGCTGTTGCTGCTCATTCTCCGCTCATTTTCGTTTTCCAACATGGTGTAGTTAAAAGTAACATGGAGGATTTTGTGTGTGTGTGTGTGTGTGTTAAATTAGGGCACAAAGTGCCTCACACTTACTGCAGCTGTTGCTGATAGCAGCAGTACAGAACGGCCTCTGTTTTGCTGACTCTATTTCCTTTTCCTCTCTGCAGGGCTGCTGCCACTCCTGAGGTTGCCGTGGGAACCAGACCCTGGCCCAACCCCCCAACCGAGGCTGAGCAGTTCCAGGCGATGATGGCCGCTGCTAATGGTGAGAATCTCTCACTTGCTATTTAATGGTGTCAGGCATCACTATGCATTCTATTGTGCATATGTATTGTTGAAAACATGAGAAACATTGACTTCATTGCATTGCTGTCTGATTAATCAGTCATTTACATCTTAATCAGATGAACTTTTGCATATATGTTTGTCTTGCATGCATGATGGACAATCATGTTGAATGAGCACATGCACAGTCACAGATGTCCATGTGGGAACACACACAGTTCAGTGGCCTGTATCTATACAAACCACATCAAAGCTGTTGACACACAGCAGCGTGACGTCAGCCTCTCTCATGTTTCCCTTTATTTTCACTGCTGCTGTGACGGAGCAGGAATAAAAAGAAAGTGACTCATCACACATTCACTTAGTTGCTGTGGTATTTCTTAATCATTTAGATGGATGCTGCTGTTACATTAAGCTAATTATGACTACAGACTAACTCTAAATTAATACTGGTATTTTGCCTGTAAAACACATGCATTGCAAAAGATTGATTGATTCATTCATTAAAAATATTATTATAATATAAATATGTTTTCTATGAGAATAAACAGTATGTTAAAATGTAATTTATTTCTGTGATCAAAGCTGAATTTTTCAGCATCATCACTCCTGTTTTCAGTGTCACATGATCATTCAGAAATTATTCTAATTTGCTGATTTGTGCTAAAGAAACTTTTCTGAGTATTATCAATGTTGAAAACAGTTGTGCTGCTTCATTTTTTTTGTGGAAACCATCATACATTTTTCTGTTTTTAATAGACAGTTCAAAAGAACAGCATTTATTTTAAATCTATATTTTTTGTAACATTATAAAAGTCTTTATGGAACACTTTTGAGGAATTTAATGCATCCTTGCTGAATGAAGGGAGAAAACAATCTTACTGACCCCAAACTTTTGAACTGTAGTGTACATCATCTTATGTAAAAGCAGATTACAGCAGATTGTTTTGGCCAGATCCTAAAGACATTCACACGAGACATGAGAAGCAAGTGGAATCAGTTTATATTTGTTCTACAAAGACTCTGAGATGGACATTGAGTTATTTGTTTCCTGCTGGAGAGTGTCACTGTTTCCACTGTTCTGTCCAGCACTGTTCTGAGATCAGACATTCTGCAGTTTTTCATTACTGTAACATTCAGTTTGTTTGAATTTGTCATTGTTCTTTTTTTCTAGGTTGAAATCTTGTAGAATAACTTAAGCTTTGTTGCATAGATGGTTTACTGGGACTTAATATCTCACGTCATTAAGTTAAAAAAAGTATGTGAATGTACATCTTGATTTAAGAATGTTTAGATATTTTTTATGGAAAACAGGACAAAACATACTTTTTTTTTCAGTGTTCAAGTTAATTTTTTTATGACTCCAATGGCAGATATTTTTTTTCTAATTTTATACATAAACATTTAATTTTTATACATTTTTCAGAAAACAATCCTTAATATCTTAAATTATTTAGCTATTTTGAGTTAAGAATGTTTAGATTTTTGTATTTGATTTTGTACAAGACAAAAACTATTTTTTGCAGTGGTAGTTTATTCATTTACCAAATGTTTTCATGCAAAGCGACTTTTTTGGGGACTTGCTATTTTATTACCTCTTACCATAACATATTTAAACAAATCATTTCAAAAAGAGTTCAGGAGCTGTGTGAAATCCTCTCAAAATCACCTAACCGCAACCTCTCTTCTCTCTGCAGAGGTCAGCGAGGCGACCAACACTCTGGGTCCGGGCACCATGGGTCTGAGCACCCGCTACGGCCCTCAGTTCACCCTGCAGCACGTTCCTGATTACCGGCAGAACGTCTACATCCCCGGCAGCACCGCCACCCTGACCTCCAACCAGCAGCAACCCCAGCAGGCCCTGCCACCTCAACAGGCCGTTGTAGCCGAACCTGAGCCGCCGCAAGCCGCCCAGACACCTGCCAGCAAGAAGAAATCCACCAAGAAGGACAAGAAGTAGAGAGTAATAGGTAGATATCAGGTTTAGGGAGGTTGAAATAGCTGGATGACTCCATGCTGTGCTGTTCTGAGGTTTGCTGGAAATCTGTAACTATTTAGAAAAAAAATTTGGGTAAAAATAAGACAGTATGTCAATGTAAACCCACTTCTAACCGCTTTGTCTATTTCACACATGCATTTGTTTTAAGTACTGTAAAATCGTTTCCTGATTTATTGGATGTTCAGATATTTGGAGAGAAATTAGTTTTTCATTCTTTTCATTAGTTCATTATAACTTCTAAGCGACACTATACTCCTGCATATATCAAGCCAATAATGTATTTTCCACAGTACTTTACTGTGATCATGTTAAACTGACATCTGGACAGAAAGAGGAAATGTATTCTTATAACAATCACATTCTTGTTTCTACAAAGACACAGTGTCTATTGTTGTGGATGGTGTAATGTACCATGATTATTACTTTACTTTTTTGCTATTGTTTGCTAAAATACCACTATGGACTTTTTTAATTGATAATTTTAGGAGAAGTGTTGACGTAGATCTGGTGATTATTGCTGCATGCTGTTTTTGCGCTATAGATAATCTCCATATCACCTGACATCTATAAACACCCATCTACAACTTTCTCACAGAGGTGGTGAGCAGTTAAACCATCCACTTTTATGATGATTTGTATTTGCTTTTATAGAATGGATCCCCTGTGTATCACTGAGCCAGAGTTTGGTTTTTTTTTTTTGTTAACTGAATGTTTATGGAGCATTAGTGAAGTCCGAGCCATAATGGGAGCGTTGTAAAATCAGTTACAAGTCCACAATCGCCCACAGTGGCATATCGTCCTTAGTATTCAGTATTTCCAGGTTATCCTGATGTGTTGAAACTCATTATCAGTGCTGGTTGTAATTAGATGGGTTAGTAATGATACTTTCTGTGCGCATCTGTTGTTTTAATGGTAACAAAACCTCCTGACTTTGTGAGTTGCTGATCTAGGCAGCGATTTCCTAATGCAAAGGCTGTTCTTTCTTTTGGTCATGTGCAACATTCTCAAGTGATTACAGTTACATTCAATACCAGTTAGGATTGATGCTGTTTTAGGAGGCAACTTGCACTCATTGAATGTACAACAAGCACACTAACTTTCATTAAAGAGTCAGTTATTAGTACTTTGGAAAGCTGTTTCTAGAAATTACTTATCAAAGAGTCTGTCCAAATGCTGGTTCCGGTTCACTTTCCCTCTAAATACAGCAGTTCTAGTACCATTGGCATGATGTTCCTTTGTAAATAGAAATTTGCCCTTAAAAACACGTGAAACCTTTTCAGATAATCAGCTCAAGAGGAATGGCTTACTACTGGAATGTCATTTTATTTTACAGAAAAAAGGCACAAAAAAAAACATCAAAATGCTAGAAAAAGAAGAAAAACATTTTTTTTTGGACACTGTTACCAATGTAGTTATTTAGCACTATGAAGGCCAACTAACGCAACTGTAAATAAAGTTTAACTTTTACTTATGAAAATAAATAGTGACACACTCTTAGTCTAGAAGTTGTGATGTTATGCATATATTTTTGTGTTCATCTTCCTCTTTTCCTGTCACTTTTCCATGAAAAGACACAAAATGGAGGGCAAATAGACCTAAAATCCTCCGTTATTAATATTGTGCTCTCTGTCGTGCTTACATGTGAGAATGCTTCTTAATGTCTATATGAAGAATCTGAATAGATCTATTATCTGTGTGTGTGTGTGTCTGCTGATGCTGTAATCCTGCTGTAACATCTCTGATAAGACGCTTTGATTCCCATCTCCTGTGTGCTACTTGCATTTTATATGCTAATATTTATATTGCTGTTGTTTTTTTTTCTTTTCCTGAACACTGACATTTCAAATAAACTGTTATCAAATTATTTGTCTTTTGTTGTTGTTGTAAAAGTTTGAATTTATTCAGAATTTATACACCATAGCTGTATAAGGGTGAATCTAACAATGTTGATAGATAGATTAGATATACACATACCCACATATACATATGCATATGTGTGAGTATATATTTCTACACACACACACACACAGAAATATTTGAAATAGTTTATATAAATACTGTATATGCATGTTCAGTTATATATGCAAGTTCAGTTGTTCGTTAAGGCAAATCAAACCCTCAGGACTATTGCTATTTTTTTTTTCATTTTTCTTAATCTTTCAATGCTTTGGCAAGACAAGTTTCTGGTTTTCACAGAATATTATGCAAACTATTTAATTTACAAAGCTGGCGGGAAAACCTTTTATAGTTTTACATGAAATAAAAATGTTTAAAAATAGCGTGTATTTTAATGTGTGTGTATATATATATATATATATATATATATATATACACATACACATATATACATACAGTGTATGTACATACATACATATATATATATACATACATATTTATACATATGTATACTTGAGCAATAGTGTGAGCAATAGTCTCCTGAGGGTTTGATGTGGCTTAACGAACAACTGAACTTCAATAAACGTATGCATCTACTTCTATGTCACTATTCAATCTTGAATAAGGTGTATTTTCTCTATAGTGGTCTAAATGGCCTCAAAAGTTTGTGCAGTTAAAGGATTTGACTCTTGGGTCAGTGATCTGCATTTTCAGCTCTATTTAATCTAACTAAAAAATATGTCTATAAAATAAGTTTAACTAAAATAGATGAAACACTGTTCTCTTTCAGAAGCACAAAGACTGTTTTTCTCAAATCTCTGCTTCTTTGCCAAAAATTCTTCAATGTTTTCACAGCTGTGAGCTTTGACAACAAACGCAAGACTTTCACCAGGTTTCAAACAAGTGATCAGGGTCAGGATCTGATGAAGGAGATGTGGAGATCGGCAGGGGTCAGAGGTCAAAGGTGTTTCGCTACAGTCAGCCTGATTAGGGTCACAGCCAGATTTTAGCCTGAGACAATTAACAGATGGCAATAAAAATCCAGCAGAGACAAAAAAGAAAAGTGTGCTTCATTTTCTCTGTCATAAAACCTTAGGGGAAAATCACTCTGTTGTCAAGCACAAAAAGAATACACAGGGAAGCCCATCTGTTCACCAACACACACACTGCATCAGCACCCATACAAAAAAAGTATTTTCCACTTCAGCTGGCATTACCATGGAAACCCCTTCCTTTTCCAAGAGAGTCGAATTGAAGGAGTGATTAGAATCCAAACAGAGCAAAAAGAGGACAGACCAACAAAACACATAACAGACATGTGGAAAAGTGAAGATGTGGGGGAAGGAGTAAAAAAAACGCACGGATCAGAGAAGAGGACACACTTGAAGCTTTTCCTGAAGGATTATCAGGTATGCAAATCAGAGGAAATCCTCTTTTTAACAGTTTGATCTCTACTTGGATCACAAAGTGGATTAAAGAGGCCATTATTTACACATTATTACTCTTCAGTTCAATTTAAATGTGTTTAATTGCCATAACAAATTTTAAACTGTAGTGACAAAAAAGTATTTAGTTTTTCATGACCTCTTTTAAACCTATCAAGTTTTTTCAAATAAATATCAAAGTCAAATCTTTTTCTTTCTTCATATGTTCCTGATCTTATACTGAACCATTCAACTGTGCACCTTAGTCCAGAAAAAGTATTTGCCTTCATAATCTTTCATTACAATGTAATAACTCACTCCGCTGAAACTGAAAACTATTAAAAAAACTAAGGCTAATGTCATGTAAAGAAAATGACCGTAACCAATAACTAAACAGCTATTTAGAGACAGTAGTTAACCTTATGATATACTGTATAAACCACTTTTAGAAGTGAGAGATAAAAAGTCAAAATTTATTTAATAAATTTAATAAAACAAACATAATAAAAATAAAAAAACAGGCTTTTTCCACAGGCTTTTATTCCACAGGCTTTTTCCAAACAATTATACATGAATTACTTGTTAAATAAATTAACATCGGTGTTAATTACAAGTATTTTGTTATTTTTCCACATTTTCTATATTCTATTTAGTCACCAATTAAAAAAAGGCTTTGTCATAAAATGAAAGTTGATTTTTTTCAGTGTGCTTTATAATTTCAGTTAAATATTACACTGTTAATGGTAGGCTTGTACTATGTCTACATAGTACATCTAACTGTAATGTCAAAAGAGCAAGTAAAATTCAGTTTTGTCTCTGATATGAGTGGAATTTTAGAGTCCTGCAGTGAACAGCATCTGGAGGACAGATTAAAGTCTGTGGAAACAACAATATTAATGTCACACAGAGATTGAATAAACAGATCATTTGATTTAAGAAGCATCAAGTGTAAACAGACCCGTATGAGCCGAACACTGAGTTCACTGCGCCGAGACTCAGAGGAGTGTGAGTGTGTGAAAGTGTGACGGCCGAAGTGCATTAGACACGCAGACTCAGACTTCAGCACCATGGCAACAGGTGTTGTCAAGGCAATAATGCAGCTGCTTAGGATATTCAGGGATGTTGCCCTCATACTGTTTCCCAAATGGTTTGTCATGGAATTGTGAGGAATGCAACAAACAACCAATCACAGATCATCTGATAATCACTCTGGCCAATCAAGCTTCAGATTAATTTCCACCTAAACATATTAACGCCTTAACTATATATAAAATTATTAACATCCTCATGAAAATTCTATTAAATGAGCAATATCACACAAGTAGCCATGTGATAGCACTCTACGTTAGCATGGTTGTGATCTAGGTGCTGTAATAACAGTAGTGCTGATATAGAGCGGTCACACGGCATAAGTTCAGTATGTAAATAAATAAGAAAAAAACATTTTGTGTTCGGAACTATTTCCTTCTGCCACGGATTCAAACCTCAAGTTGACAGATGAGCCCAAGCCTCCATTACTAATTAAGAAAAACAATTTAGAACTAAAAGGAACATTGAATTACTTGAAAACTTATATTATGTAGAGAGAGATTGACTGAGCGAGATTACCTTTATATGATACAGCATCAATCACATATTCAGAACAAAACTTTAGTTTGAATCTCCGCTGAGGAAAGCGATATGTTTGTCTTAGTATCATTTCAACTGTTATGGGAATGTCCCATGATAATGTGGGTCAATGCACTTACAAGGCGTTTTTGAAGGTAAAAATAATGTAAAAGTCTTTGCTCCTGTCTCATAAAGACAGACTCCTGTCGGCATCTAATGACAGAACATTGTAACCAAAATCACCATCACTAACACACAGACCACTTCTCAACACCCAATACTATTACTATTATTATTTGTAAAAAATATTATTTAATATTATTCATTAGATTTGATAAACCACAACAGCCATTTTAAAAGTTGCTAGGCAATTCAGTCAAAAGTACATAGACAGTCCACTGATACAGCATTAAATTTATACAAAAATATAAAGTTATGAAACTTTGCCCTCAGCCAAAACTGTATGCTCTGAAACAAATAATAGATTAATGAGACCAAAAACTGCCTGTTAGATTTACCCAAACAAATTACATCTCATGATAGGGACATCAGAGCCTAGCGGCAAATTCCAGAAGATCAGGCCGAGGTGAGGCTGCTCTCAGTGGGTTCATGAGCGCTGAACGGCCGCTGATGCCCTGGAGCTCACATCTCCGAGAACATTGAAGCACATTTTTAAATAGGTGCTATCTTTATCTTTATTAGCAAACCACATATTTAACTCTAAACAAGTACATTATTGTCTAAAAAATCTCTTAAAACTGCATTATGTGACAACAACAGTAATAGTATATAAAATAGTTCTCACTCAATTTCTCTTAACCAAGTTTTTCTGAATAACTTAGGCATACTATGAGAATGATTTCTACTAATTGCTGCACGTTGAGTAAGGTACTAGAATGTTTTATTAAAGACATTTTTAGGTTTTACAGAGTGGAATAACTGGTTTCACTAGTGCTGCAGAAATGACACACAGCAGCTGTAAGTAATGTGCGCTCAAAATTACTAAATATATCATCAACTTACTCATTATGACTTATAGTAAATATTGGAGGGTGTTTGGCTTTCTAAATTTTAAAAAAAGAACCTTGACAACATTCTGTCAAGTCAAAGATCAGGATGGGAATAAACTAGTAAAGAGACAAAAAATATTCTAAAATCTCAGAGAGGAACTGACACATCGATGCAGTTATTTTGGAGCATTTGGCTCTATATATAAACATACAAAATGTCTTTAATGGGCTGGTGCATGTTTATGGTGAAAACAGACCCAGGGAAAGAGGGTTTTGTGGTTGTGGTGGTGCTGCATGGATTAATTTGGACCGTGTTCTTCCCAGATGAACTCTGACAGTGACTGAACACAGTCCAGAAATTCAGCAACAAAAGCGTCCTTTAATAACAGCAGGAAGTCCAACTGCAGAGAAAATTCCTTCACAGTGTCAAGTCATCACAGATCTACTGCCCTCCTTTACCCACAATCCCTCTGCCAACAATCCCTCCCTCTGAGTCTGTCCGGAAAGATTAAAGAACCGAGGAAAAGGGAGCCAGATGAAAAGGCACATTTGAGTTCATCCTGTTTAAATATGAATTACTCACAAAATACTTTAGATCATGTAAAGCTTTATAGTGTATATATAGTGTACTGTATATAGTGCACTAAAGAGACCAAAATCACTCTGACTTGACACCAGCCACAAATGCATGCTGGGTAACCATCAATACCACAATAATTACTTCAAAAATAGTAAGTAGTAGACATGCAATTCTAAACATAGCCACAGTCCCTCCCAACTACTGTAGGAAGACAATATGAGGGAAATCTGCATTTTGAACAATGACTGTGCAGGAAAAAAGTTTTCCAGGTTACCAGGATCATAAATAAAGGAGGATGTAACAGTGACTCAGTTATACATGTGTCAGCCCTCATGAAACACACACACACACACACACACACAGCCATGAACAAACAAGTGATTCACACTGATCTAAAGAGCTTTTTGTGAGTTTTCGGAGGGGGAATGATGTAATTATTGCAGAAGTTTCACCTTTAGTCACCAAAAATCCTCATGCAAAAGTCCCTGTGTGTAATAAACTTAATCACACTGTCTGATTGTTGCAAAAGTCCCCTGGGTCTCTTACAGCGGTAACATCATGGAAAACTATTGATGAAATAACATTCATGACTTAAAACTCCCTCTCCAGTCCACCCCAAACATTTATTGAAACTAGCCTGTTAGTTATATAGTTATATAATAGTTTCATTTGAATTAATCTTGGAAAACAACAAAATTACAAGGAGTCAAAAGAAAAGAAAAGAAAATTAAATATTTAAATGTGGAAAACAAGAAAATTATGAGTCCAAATTCAAAGGTCCAGTACATGAAACTGAATGAGTTCATTTCTAAAGATCAGAATAGATCATTCAGACACTTTTAGGACAGAAGAAACAATGTGTCTTTATCAGTCAATCAAACAGTCACTGGTTACTCACATGACATGTCATGTCCTCAGGCAACTGCCCTCTGCTTAGATGACCTGCGGCCTGAGGCTCACAGCATCATGGACATAAAGAGACACATTTTCTATTTATCGTCTCTCTCTCTCTCACACACACACACACACACACACACACACACACTAAATCCTTGGTTCACTGCGGTCAGATCAGCAGACAGAGCCTGAGGGGCAACTTGAGACACACACACACACACACTAATTTGATCTATATTATCTGGGACAAAAGACGACATGACATTCAGCATGTAAAGCTGATACGACTACAATTCAGATAATTAAAAAAAATTGTGTTAAGATGAGAAAGAGAGCATTTATTTGAAATCAAAATCTTTTGTAACATCAATATAAATGTCTTTGATGTCACATTTGATCAATTTTAATGCACTTTTGCTGACAAAAAAATATATTATTGTTAAAAAATACTGACCTCAAGCTATATAGACTTGTCCTGTTCAGAAGAGCATTTACATTTTTAAGTCAACATGTACTCACAATGCATCCATCAATTCCCCCTTGGACAAAATCAAGTCCCGTCTGACATTTATTTCCTGTAAAAAGAAAGGAAGGTGAGGACATCTAACTAATGGAAGAGATTTTCTCTTTCTCTCTGAAGAGCAGCAGGACTGATTGAGGTCAGTTTATCTTCAGATCAGCTGTAATCAAAGCATCTCCGTCTCTCATCATAATCATCATCTCTCACACAGCACTGAAAGAGAAGATCAAGGCATCAAGACCGGATGATCTTTAGTAATAAAACAGTAGTCAGGGTAGGTGACTTACTTCTACTTAATTTTACACAAATGAAAACAGGGCTGTGAGAGACAATTCATTTTCACATCTAGTTTTTTTTTTTTGTCTGCTGCTTTTGTTTCATTGGCTGAATAATTGAAGTCAAGCATTTGAACAGACTATTGCTCTCATCTTGTTTTCATGTGTCAAATTAATTATGCCATCTGCCTTGCCTGAGGCTGTGCTCACTTTAACCCAGATATATTTGAAAACACACTTTTTCTTTACATATCGGCCTTTTGTCCACACAGAGACAGTGTTTTTGTCCAGCAAAAATAGAGCTTTTTGAAGACGCTCTCCCAAACTGATAAATTTGATTTTTTTTTGTGTACTTAACAGGGAGGTATTTGAAAATAATGACACGTTTAATCATGTTTATGAGGGGAAAGAAATAGACCTTTAAACAGCTCAAAGCTCCAGAAGTGAGAGATTGGAAACACTTTCAGCATGACTCACTTAAAAAAAAAAAAAAAAAATTGTTATTGTTATTTTTGAATAACACATTCTCTCTCTGTTTTCCATCACTGTCTCATATCCATCTTTTTGGCCGTCTTCATCCATCCCCTGTACAGAGAGACTCAAGAACGTGGCAATATTTTGTGTAAAACAGATTCAAAGCACTTTGAAATTGACACTGAAATTTGCTAAGAGAGAGGAAGAGAGGCGAGAACTATTGCTGAGAGCTCTGAGAGACTCTTAACATTATGTTTTGGGATGTTTAGTCCAAATTCACTGCCAAACTCTTAATGAAGACTGCTGAATTAGCAGTCCATCCTTCTCTCTCTCCGACTCCACCCTCCACAAACAGCCACATACTCTCCCACATTCACTCGCTACCTGGAGACCACCGTGACACTGAGCCAGCCAATCAACTGCCTGAGAACTCAGCTCCTGCCTTCCGATTGGCTGGCCGCTCCAGCTCTCATTACAGCATCATTGCGGCCATCATTATGCCGTCTGGCCAAAACCGAGCCAATTACTGGCCAAGAGTCTGTCCAGAAGAACACAAACAACCTGCAATGAAGCAGAGCAGAGGGTGAAATATAACAAGAGCCATGTAACGAGAAACAGTCCTGAAGGGATCCAGACATTAAGAGTGTGTTCTGATGTTCTGAAGAGGATCTGTAATGAGAAACATACATAAACAAAGAGCTCTACGCCTTTATGCTAGTGTTTAAATGAAAGCAAATGTGCATTGTCAACACGCACACACACACACACACACACACACACACACCACATCTCATCATGAACAAAAGAACTCTGAGCTGCTTTTATCTTCTTTAAGAGCTCTAATCAGTTCATCATGTTTCTTTTTATCTTCCTGTATTTCACTTCACTTTCTCTCTGTTGAAAATCTAGGTCTCTGCACTGAAATAAAAAATAGTTCAGAAATCATTCAGAAATTGCTAGCACTGTAAGCAAACAATAACAAAAAGATGACAAGTAACACATTTAACAATTAAATATAAATTAAGTAGAAAGTCTGAAACTTTTTTTCTTTCTTTCTTTCTTTCTTTCTTTCTTTCTCTCTCTCTAAACAAGTTTAGCAGCTCAGCGTGCAACAGCATTGGCTTTTTATGCAAACAGCCTCTGTCATTGGGTCCACACAGATTAGATAACACGAATCGATTAATGACTGTGTTTCATAAATTTAACCAATCATTATTTTCAGATCTTGTTCAAGATCTGGTTAGGAATGGCAATTATGAATCACAGATTTCCTGCTGGGTTTGAATCAGATTGTCTATTGATAGACAGTTTGACGTCAGTTGCACAGTATACCAGCGCTAGGAGATGCACAGCTCAAGAATATAGCAGTTATGGTGCATTTTTAATGTGGGTTTTACAATCACTAATCATTTTATTTCAATGTATCTTGTGGCATAAGTGAAACTGTACTTTTGAGAAACATTTGTATATAGATTCATACCATGTGTCATTGACACAATAATCTGTATAGGAAAAAATAAAGCTCTACATCTCTCTCTCTCTCTCTCTCTCTCTTTCTTCTCTCTCTCTATTTTTCTTTCTTTCTTTCATTTTTTTAAATTTTATTTTATACATGCTCCACTAATCTTTTTTTTAAATGTTTTTTTTTTTTGCATTTTCCGAAGTAAATGTGAGTGGTTTTGGCACAGTATTATTTTTGTATTAGTTTTATACTATCACAGTAGATATTAATATTATGTTTTTGTTTTTAGATGTTCAGGTTATTTTAATTTTAGTGTAAGTTTTAGTAGCTTTGTTATGTGCATTTGTCATTTTTTTATTATTATTATTATGGATTCCAAATGTTAAGAAATTCATAAAAACGTATAAAAAATTATTCGTTTTCATTTCTTAACTGCATTAGTCGACAAACTAACGAACATTACTCACTTAGTTAATATTAATTTCTACATTTATTAATACATTTTTAATATCAAAAGTTGTATCTGTTAACATGAGCTAATGCACTGAACTGAAAAAACAACAACATTTTGTTAACTTGCACTAACAAAATCAGACCTTATTGTAAAGTGTTAATATATAAGCTTTAGTAATTTCAGTATTATATTTCAGTTAGCTGCCAAGCTAACATTCATAATATCCATTAAAGTTTTAATTTTTGTATTTTAATTCATTTGTATTTAATTTAACAATTTATAATAGTTTTACTTCATAACACTGATGCAAAACCTGCGATGTGATGGTAGGGTGTAAGAATGTGGAGACCCGCTGCTTATGAACTCCCACAGGGGTCAGAGGTCAAACCTGCCACAAAGACAGAGACATGAAACACTCACATGCTTCAACACACTTCCATTCAACAACACACAAACAAACGGCTCTGAAGCTCTAAAGATGCAAACAGAGGCATCAGACAATCAAAGTCAAACTCTTCCTGACAACTGGCACATCAAACATTCCATTAAACAGCTGGAATTCATAAAACAACATTCACTATTATTGCTCATATTTAGGGTTAGAGATTAGAACAAACCCTTTACACCAAGTATAAGCAATAGTAATAATGATTCATGTACAAAACAAACAAGCACATATATGCTGTCAGGAGTCTGTGAGTGAAACACATCTGGCATGAGCTGCTCTGGTTTCCACAATCTATTAATGAGACTGATTCTATTCTTGGAGGAATAATCACCGTGGTTACAGGGAATGGATGGATTCCAAAGCAAACATTCCACCCTTCTCCCAACTCCTCATCTCATTGAACATCTCTTAAAAAAAACCACATACTAAACCACTGAGAAAGACAGATGGACCTCACAGCACACGGCAGAAACTGCTAACCCAATTAACCCATGTGCCAAACAACTCACAAACAGGAAATCAGACTTTGTGTGACCTTCATGTTTTGTGTGTTTAATGTAAGAGGCATTTCTCCCCGTGTCTGTATGAGTTGTAACAGAGAAGTGTGTGTGAGTGTGTTAGTCTGGGATTTGCTGAGAGGAAATTCCAAATCATAGCTGCATTTTTCCGCACTCATGAGACATAAAACCAGCGCACAGATGCACACACAGGAATGTCAAGTAAATGCTGTACCCGTCATACCAAATTACACACACACAAGACATGTTCCATAAACGGTACCACACATTTGTGTTCTGTACAGTCATATTGACTCTGTGCATGTTCTCTCTTATACTTATATCTGTGAGGCACTAACAAAAAAAAAAGTCTTAAAAATACCATGTTATTATTGTGTTTCTAGAAAAGCGCACCATAGCACCATTTGGAAATTTACTAGGGTATTCTGTAAAATATCATACTTTTTTGGAGGTTCTTAAAATGACTTCATCTAAAATAAATAGTAAATGTATGTCACATCAAAAGAATAGTTCAGCCAGAAATGTGCTGAAAATGGACTCACCGTCAGGTCTTTTAAGATGTACATGAGTTCTGCATGGAAAGAGATTTGGAGAAATTTATCATGTTACCAATGGATCCTCTGCAGTGAATGGGTGCCATCAGAATGAGAGTCCAAACAGCTGATAAACATCACAATAATCCACACCACACCATTCCAGTCCATCAATTAACATCTTGTGAATTGAAAAGCTGCATATTTGTAAGAAACAAATCCATCATGGAGTTTGAAGTTCAAACTGTCGCTTCAAGGTCAACAATATGAGTCCAGAATCCAAAATAACGCTTGCTTTCGTGAAACAGTTCATCCCCTGCTGCCGTCTCACAGCAAAATCCACCCCCATATTTGTTTAGAAGGGTTTTGGCTTGATCTGTGCATATTTCTCTCCTGATTCAGACAAGACAACTTTTTCACTGGATGAAGTGTTATGCATAGAGGACTTTATTTTAGCCAGAAGCAATGGTTTTAAGTTTAAAAAACATCTTAATGATGGATTTGTTTCTTACAAATATACAGATTTTAGCTTCACAAGATGTTAATTAATGGACTGGAGTGGTGTAGATTACTTGTGATGTTTTTATCAGCTGTTTGGACTCATTCTGACGGCACCCATTCACTGCAGATGATCCATTGATGAGCAAGTGATGAAACAAACTCATCTATCTTGGATGGCCTGAGGGTGAGGACATTTTTAGCAAATTTTCATTTGTGGCTGAACTATTTTTTAAGGAAGTAAATTTTTTTTTTTTTTTTTAAAGGTTTTCGAATATTTAATACAGTTTATTGTAAGTGTCCAAATACTTTGGGGTCCATAAGTAAATTTCAGTTACTACAAGTACCATACCTTTTGGTATTGTGGGCATTTTCAAATATTCCATCAATCCAATGATAGCAAAACCTGTCAAACAAACACACACATACAAAATCCATATGGAATAAGTATTAAAGATGATATTTTAATGGTGTGGTTTTAGAGACAACCAGAATAAACATCTCTACAGTCAAAACGCAATATACACAATTTGACCAATGGATCTCACCAATACAATCTCTATATTATTACAATAAAACAATCAACAATAAAAATTGACAAAGAAAAACTGTGTTCTTAAAAAAACCCATCAAAACAAAGAAAACACACGTCTCTTTGTTTTTTCCAGTGATCTTTATCCAGCTTTTTCAAGAAAGTGAAACTGTTGACTTGCACAACCATCAGTACGATCAATCGGCTTTGAAGCAGAATCTGTTGGCTCACAGTTCTCCAAAATTGCAGTCCACAAAAATTCAAAAATCAGAAATTTGGCTTCAAACCCCCCCCCAAAAAACATGATGTTCTCAAGCTCTTTCAGACTTGCTGGTTTCTAGGCAGCATTTAAAGACCGCATCACTGCCAAAATATTGACGTCGTTTTACACACATTACATAAATGCATTTATATTTTAATATAGTTTAATCCGGATGACAAATTCTCAGGATTTCTTGACAAATGCAGTCCGAACTATGGCTTTAAATAGTGATCTCTACCCTCAAACATTCAGCCAACATCAACATTCAGAAAAGTCATATTGCAAAGCTGAAACTCTGAGGTCATATTTCCCCGTCACTGACACAAACTCAGTTTACGACTCGAGAACAATCTTAACGGTCGACAGTTAAACAGTATCTGCTGGTGATCAGTCAACATAAAGGCAGGGACATTTGCTCACTGTCTTTTAAAGACTGCAATGAAAAATACTAAAGTTTAATAAGTCTGAGCAGCTCTTAACAGATACTTCAGCACCAGCGATAGAAGTGCTCTGCTACAGTCCCTCAAGATCTGTCTTGATCAAACCGTTTATCAGAGAAATGAATGCCAAAGGACCTGTCAATGTTACTTTTGACCAGTTCACGGTGACTTTTTACTCAATGTCTGGCAGTAAATGAAAAATGATTTATCCTGCGATGGTGAAACGCCACTGAAAATTGTGTGATGTATGTATTAGCAGTTTGGATCTTCATTGTGCAGAAAATATCATATCAACTATAGCATAAACACAAAAACACGACGGACATTTATGAAAACACACATAACTGACCAATGCCGTTCATGAAACATTCTATGAAATTTTAGGAAGTGCAGCAATCAACACACAAATTATTCATAAAACCACTGTGAAGTAGATTATTGCATTTAATTCAATGCAACAATTTATGCACTTTTTTTTTACTAATGTTTTATCTTTAACCATTTTTGCATAAATTGTCACATTTAACTCCATGCAATGATTTATACAAGAATGGTTTTATGAATGACTGGAATGAATGAGGCTCAATGATTGTAGCCAGTGAAAAATACAAGTACTTTTGAGATTCAAACACCATTCACTTAAAATGACAGAATGAAGTACACAGAAACAGAAGAGCACAGGAATAGAGAAATAATCTTGTGAACAGGTACCAGACCTCCTTGTGATGGCTACAGAACCTCAGTGAGAACACCTCAAGTACACACTAATTTAACATGCATTTATGGGATCGACATTATTGGCACGTTGCGTTTCGAGTACAATAATGTAACTTATTTCAAACTTTCAGCCATGTGATGCGTTTTAAAGTCAAAGAACAAAACAAAAAAAGCTAAATGTTAAAGAGGAACAGATGTTTGTTTTAAAAAGGAACCAGAAGAGGATGTTCAGATGAATTTGGAATGGAACAATATGTTCTGGAATCTATATATAAATCTTTGCAAATGCAGACAATAGAGATAACGGACAGATGAAACCTTGTGTTTAGAGAAAGAGTGCTAGAAAATGACAAAACGACTTTGACAGTGATGAGATGAGGCCACTCCTCCAGCGTAACGGCCAATAGGAAGCCGTGTGGGATTACTCGAGGGGTGTGGTTTAGCGAGAGCCCCGCCCTCGCAGACTTGGTCCCCAAACACAGTCTGTCTTTTAACCGGCAGGATCAGCAGAGGAAGTCCTTAATTTGAGCGTAACGGAGCGTCGTCTAAGAGGTCCTCCAGCGAGCCAGTGTCTGATAGAGACGACTCTTTCCTGTCCTCCGCTTCCAAGCGGGTCTTTTTCTTGGCACCGGTTGGGGCGTCCTCTTGAAGAAGCTCTTTGGCGAGAATGTTTGTCACGGCGTGACCGGCTCCTCTCCGATTGTTGGCTGAAATGGAAAGGGAAATAATAAATAAAGGGCAATTAAAAAGATGTTCAGTTTCATGCAGGTCAAACATCAAGCTGGAAAGGTCACTCTTTGAGGTCAGACACAGGTGTTAGAGTTCAAAGGTCATTGTTTAACGCACTGGAGTCAAAAACTACCAACAACTTGCCTTTTTATAAGTGTAACTGCCTTTTAAATGTGTAAATTAAATTGTAAATGCATTATATGCCAAAAACATTTTTGAGGAAGGATTACTTTACAACACTGTAAACATGATTTATACAAATATCTAAACATAAATAAATCAAGACATTTACTTGAGAAGGAAAATGACTTAACGTATAAAATCATGTTTTCTGGAAAATATCAAATTTAAGAGAGGTTTTACTTAAAACAAGAAAAATATCAACTATTACGACTTCTCAATTCAGAATAGACGATCTTGCAAAATATAAACGAGATAAAGTGATTACCATTTTTTTTTTATTCAGTGGCAGATACAAAAAAACAAAGAAAAAAAGGAAAAATGTCAAAATTGTAAGATAAAACAACAATAACAAAAGAGTAATTAACTTTTGTCTCACAATTCAGAGTTTATATCTTGCAAGTTTATATCTCAGAAAGTCAGAATTTTGAGATATAAACTTGCAGTGGTAAGAAAAAAATAAGAATCATGGTGGAAATAAGCTGATTGAAAGGTAATTTTTCTGTATTTATTCATTTTTGCAAAAAAGAAGACTTTATACATTAGTTATGTCATTTTGCTTTTCAAGTAAATGTATCTTGATTTAAGAAGGTTTAGATATTTTACTGAAAAAAGACAAAAATACTGAGTAAGAAAATCATTTATTGCACTATAGGTGGCTGGATGTGTCACAATCCTACAAGCATGTTTTCAGTGTTATTATTATAAGTGTTTTACTCTTAATGTGTCCTACAACTGAGGGATGAGATGAAGTCATTGTCTGTAATAATCTAAAGCATGCCGCGCATGCTATTCATCCATATAAAGTTGAAAATAACCTAGAATATCCCTATAAACCCCATCAGATTGATATCCTGACATAAGAGACAGCTGCATAACATCGTATACCATCATATATGTGCGCTGGCAGTTATGTTGGTATATTTAGGGCACAGTGAGAGAGTCGAGTGTTTACACACAAGTTAAACAGCTGCAGAACAAATCTCCTGTGGTGAGACATTCATAGGAAAATATTGTCTGAGAATGTCATATTCCATTCACATTCTCCAGGCTGTATGCAAAACAAGACCATGCAGAGGAAACCATTACACACACACACAGAATCCCCAGTGCCACTGATAACGATCTCTGAACAAACATCTGTAACGAAGCATGCGGCGCAATAGAGAACACACACGCACGCACAGACGTTACCAAGCAGGTGTCCAGTGTGAGCTGTGATAAGGACAGCACTGAGTCTGTTGGGGAGAAAGTCGTTATGAGTGCGTTTATAGGTTTGGGTTGCGAGTGTCAGACAGATGGGACCCTAGAAACATTTACAATAGTAACAGAGTTACTGTAGTTTGTGCTTCTGCTATAAAATGCTGGCCACAGACACTGTCTAAACAGATTTCCAACAATAAGTATTTTTTGTTTGGTTGTTTCTTATTAAAATGCCACAAGATGATCACAGTTTATCAGAAAATGTTTGATGTTTAATATACAGTTATGTGGATTTCGGACCAATGATATTTCACTGCAGGACTACAGAGTGATTTGAAACCTAAATAGACAACACAAAAAAGTCAGTCAGTTGTCACAGTTCATTGTTTTACCTCAGGATTTTTTGTCTAGTTTCCCAGGTCATATATCTAAAACTTTTTAAATTATGAAGCATTTACTTGAGATGCAAAATGACTTGAGATAGTAAAATTAAGTCTTGTTTTCACTAGAAATGCATCAAAATAAGGAGAGTTTCCTCTTAAAAAATATGGAATATCTGCCAGTGTGGTCTGAAAAATAAACATTCTAAATAACAACAACAAGAACAACAACAACAATATTAATAATAATAATTAAATAGTATTATCAAATATTATATTAAAATATAAAAATTAAATAAAAAATAAAGTTGTTTTTATTTTTTTCTTGTTTAGGCAATAAATAAATATTTTTATTAAAAAATAAATGAAAAAAATATATATATTTTTCAGAAAATATGTCTTATGATGTCATTTTGCATCTCAATTATGTATATCTTGATTTAGGAATGTTTTGATATTTGTAATGGAAAATAAGACAAAATATTAAAGAACATTACTTTTAATAGTGTTGGTAAAGACAAAAAAAATCAGATTGGTAATGGAAAAGGTAGTTTTTACTCAATTACAGTAAAATAAATAAATAAAATAAAAATCACCTATTAAACACATTGTCATTGTTGACCACCACTGTCATACTAACTAACTTAATAACTTAAATAAATAAAAGACTGAGTCTTCTGACACTTTGACCAGTGGATCATTAGGATCATGAACGCATCTCAAACTCTTCTGCATCACATAAAAGAACATCTGAAGACGACGTGTTTCCTTTGAGACGTGTCACATGAGCAGCTGTGTGGTTTAATTAACTTCTTTAATTAGAGGAGAATGAGCGAGAGACAGAAAACGTTATATAAACGGCCCACATAATGACAGATTCACATCTGAACCACCTTCACATTCTCCTGGCTTTCATCTTTTCACTCTTTTGCATCCTCCTTTGCTTCCTTAGGATCATTCTGTTGTTTCAACGCAAAGCTAAATTTAAATGTAATGTCATCACACTTTTTATTGCTGCTAGTGTGTGTGTGAGATTCAGACTGTCTGGGTGCAAAAACAGAGCAGAGATAATTATCATCAGGGTAATGAAGCTAAAATAAGCAAGTCTTCACACAGTGTCTGGAGGTGTTGAGCTCCCCCCCGAGGCAGAGCATGTGACTGCTGTGTGTGTGTGTGTGTGTGTCTAACATGATTAAGCATGTGTGGTATTGTTCCTCCAGCAGCAGGAGTGTGTGTGTGTGTGTGTGTTGCTCTTTTGGTGGGATGGTTAAAGGGTGTGGCCTGCCTCAATGTTTGTGAGCTGGACAAAAGGTGTGTGTGTGTGTGTCTGTGTGTTTTGTGGACATCTGGCACACAGTGTGTTTCTCTGTGGGTGTTTGTGTGTTTGGGCTCTATGAAGTGATATTGTGTGTTTGTGAGTGCTGGGCACAGGGTGCGTCTCTGTCTCTTTGTGTGAGTCTGACTGTGTGTGTCTTTCATGGAGGAGTCAAGAGTGTGTGTGGGGTCACGACACGGCAGATGTGTGTATATTAATGAACAGCCTAAAAACAGACACACCC